>CM031860.1:40261576-40316878 GCA_018697195.1 Certhia americana | reverse complement strand
ATCATGGCTGGAAGCAACAGTTGACGTTGGAAGGTAGCAAAAAGACACCTTTCACACAGAAACCAATCAATATTTTTTACATATGGTACACTCCTCTCGATTTTACTCCATCAGTAGGAAGATGTTTAAAATCAGTCTGATTCTGTATAGCTGTGACTAGACTCTTTGTGTTCTGTACTGCTATTACACTCTAATACGTGAATTGCAAAATCCCGTACTGGTAACGAAATGATTTGTGTCGTACTTAGACGGCGTGCATCCCACACTCCAGTATCAAATCATGTGACCTACAGAACCTTTCATATTTTAGGGCAGGTGTGTATGATCTTACGTTGGTTGTTATTACCACACAAATCCTGCTATGCCAAGCTGTGGATAAATCAGGGCCCAATACAGCGCCTAAAATATCAAAACACAACAGTCCCCAACTCTAAATTACCGTCCTGGAATCGAAAATAAATACTCAACACCATACCTTTTCCTCTCTATCACCTATTTCTTAAATGACTAGACCCGCCTATTCTTCCTTCAATAAGAGCACCCCTGGCAAACCCCACTCTTTTCATTCAATGCGCATCAAGATATAACGGAGCAATTCAGCTAACCCATACCAGAGTTTCATTCTATTGGAGGTGTCCTGACTTCCCTGTTGGACTGCTATCAGAAACAGTGCTCTTTCCCTATGTACCTTGTCTAGCTTGGTCCTTGTTTACAGCAGAAGCTATGTGTTCTTAATCTGCTCCTGGCTCACTACTTCGCCGTCTCCTCTGCATGGGTGCAGCGTCACAAAAGTTCAAGTCAGTAACATACCGTACTCCTAATACCAATCGTTCATCTAGGCAGACAAATGACACTCATGTGCAATGAGAGTGCTTTCTTTACAGCGGATTCATCCGGTCATCTGCGGCAACGCTCATTTATCACTTATCCAGCACACAGATTATGTATGACCCTTACATAAGCTCGGGAACTACAATTAAAAAGGCGACTCATGATCATAGTACAGTATGCTACAAACATAAGAAGTCGAAAATAAATTGAGCCAATGTATTGTAAAACCTTTTTAATCTTTTAATTTATTTCGGTCCCAGAACATAGCTCTTTCACTTGTCAGCTAGGCCCGAATATCTCCGACACTACTACATCTATCCTCACTGCCATCATCAGCCCTGGACACATGCCACTGGACCCAACTAACAAACCTAATATGCTCACACTATCACACAATCCAGTACCTTCCAAAATCCATCTCTACAAAAATTTTAAAAAATAACACAAAAGAATAAATAGATTTCAATAGTTCTAGAGTTGCAATCCTTCCATGCTTTGAGAGCTGCAGCTGCTAGGGAAAACAACAAAGTAAACTCTTATTTATAGAGTAATGCAAGCTCTAAATTGTGATTTTTAACTAGGGACTTTGTCTTGCAGTTATCTGGCTCTTTATTACATAGATGGTACTTCTGCTTTTCTGAAAGTAGCAATCTAACGAATGGTGGTACTGAGCAGGTTAAGGGACAGTGAATGACAGAGTAATAGAAATATGTTTGCAACATTTATTGACTAATGTTTTTTGTGTTCATAATATTACTGTATACCACCATCCTGCCCTTATTTTTGGTCTCGTTATATAGCTATGAAGTTCCCCCCCCGCCCAAAGCTGGGTCTGCTCCCTATATACCCTAGATATCAGACACAAACCTATTATTAAGTAATAGACTCCACATAATCTCCTCTCCCCTTGGTACCAAAAATAAATAAGCATACTGAATTTTATCCATTATTCTCACACTCCCCAAAATGACAATGATCTATGTGTCTAAAAACTTAAGTTGAAACCCATATTATACCTGAGGAATCCTCCCTGCTCACACTTCTTCCTCACACCTGAGCGCATCAGTTTCATCAGTCACTGTCCTTCATGCAAAAAAGGTTAAATATGGAGAAAGATGGCCTACAAATTTGAAAGAGGTTGGTGATCATCACAAATTAATCAAGTTTTCTTATTCTTTATCTTCTTTCTTATTCTTATCACCTCACAAAGCCTACTTGTGCATACGGCGTATAAAAATATCACTGGGAACAATTTCTAACTGCTGCAGCAGGGATTGTACAGTGCTGTGGTTTTCATGTCCCAAAACAGCTCAGTCGACCGTATGAATAATAAGACAAAATGAAGGAAAAATAATGGGTATAAATTAAAGGGGGGAGTAAAATTTTAAATTAAAAAATTTGCAGTAATTGGCTTTTTTGTCATTGGCTGCCTATAATTGTTCTCATACATTACTTCTCCTGCCTTTCGTATGCTCTATGCTACTGCTTTCACATACTTGGACAAGAACCCCAAAATATTCAGCCTTTAAGCAGGCCCTCATGTTATTTTTTTGCAGGGAATGAAGCCAAAAGCTAATCCGGCAAGGAATTGAACAAAGCGCTATGTCATCAAATTTATGTAAGAGACATTATTAATCATTGGACCTAGCAGACAATCCTTCTCCTAGCTGGAGGAATGTAAAAGTTTCCAATTCTTAAGGCCCTGTGTCTTGGAAAGACAACTGTCATCCAAAAAATAACTTTAGTTCCATTATCTTACTGGAGAAATGTAATTTTCTTTGTAATTTTCGGTAATCTCATTGCTGTTTTTCCCTCAACCTTACATGTAATTCTTAATGTAACAAGTGTATATTCTGGGAAGATCCCAATTTAAGTTATTCTTTTTAAATATAAATACCTCACATAATACCCCGACTAAATCACGTGGTTGTCAGGATCCAATATTCACAAAATTACTCATCTTCTACAAGGAATGTTCTGGATAATTTATTCATTTACAGAGAGAAAATGTTTAATATTAGGTTCCTGAAAAAATATCAAAGATTTGAGTACCCTCTAAGGGATGATAAATAATACTTTATCTGTTAATTTCTGCTGTAATGCAAAAGATCCTGACTTTTTCAATATGAACTGTCAACTTCATATACTGTGTTTTCATAAAAAGCCTCCTTCTGAACGAAGGGACCCCATATTTTCTAGCTACTTCTGTGCAGATAGGGGAGCCAAAATTGCATTATTACTGGTCCACAGAGTGGGCTGCATGCCCCAGGCAGGCACCACCATCAAAAATTCAGAGAGCCATTTCAATGATCATTGTATGAAGATGCAAGGACTCAAAACATGATGTTTCACAACACTTTCTAACTGGCTCTTTGTTTTTAATCTCAGCTCTTCTTTCAAAGGTGCGTCTACAGAGCAGGCTGCACTAGTAGTGGAGGACAAGGTTCCCTGCCAACAACCCCAGCCCGGGGTCTGGGGAAATGCCCCCATGCTTCTCAGCCCTCCCCCACCAGGGCAAGTGCTGCCCGCCGCACAGAGTATTTACCTTCACAAATCACAAACAATTAGGGCTGAAAAGGCTTCTAAGATCCTCGAGTCCACCTGTGACCGCACACCACCTTGTCAACTGAACCATGAGCCCAAGTCACGTCCCACTCCCTCCCCACCTCCCTCCTGGGCGGGGCCCATCCAAGTCTGATCACATCTTATCGTGAAGAAATTCTTCCGATGTTCAACCCCGAACCTCCTCTGGCACGCTTGAGTCTGATGTCCCTCTTGTCCTTACAATTAACGTCTGGTGACAAGAGACCAAGCCTCACCGGCCTATCACCCCCCTCGACGTGTTGTAGAGGGCAATAAGGTCTCCCCAGCCTCCCTTTTCCCAGCTAAGACCCCCAGCTCCCTCAGTCCCGCATCCTAACATGACTTTGCTCCAGACCCTTCCCCCAGCTCCCTGCCCCTCTCTGGCGAACACGCTCAAGCACTCAGGCGCTTCCACGACCCCGGAGGGCTGGCCGGACCCGCCGCCGGGGGCGCCACGCCCGGGCCGGCTTGACCGAGAAGCTCGGCGACCACGACCCCCGCCCTTCCTCTCCCGCCGTGACGTTCGAAGAAATCCGCCCCGCAGAGCCACTTGGCCCGATAGGAATGGAGTCTGACGAACCTCATCACCTTACCTTTCCGCAGGTGGGCCGCCGGATAAACGCAATGCGGCCGGAGAAACGCACAATGCGCTGGGCTGGACTCTGCCCTGCCCTCTGGCCCCCGGGGAAAAAGCCCCGGGCGTGCCCGCCTGCCTGGCTGGCACCGCCACCTGCGCGGGGCTGCACCAGCCGCCTGCCGGCTGCAACCGACTCCGCCGCCTGCGGTCTGCAACCGCCACCTTCCAGTCTATGCAACCGCCACCTGCCGGGCTGACACCGCCGGGCCTGCAACCGCACCTGCCGTCTGCACCGCCGGCTGCACGCCACCTGCCGGGCTGCACCGGCCGTCGCCGGGCTTCACCGCCCCCTGCCGGGCTGCACCTCCGCTGCCGGGCTGCCACACCGGCCTCCTGCCGTCTGCAGCCCGCCCGCCTGCCGGTCTGCAACCGCCGGGCTGCAAACCGCCGGCCGGCCGGGCTGCACCCGCCGCCTGCCGGGCTGCACCGGCCGCCTTCCGGGCTGCACCGCCGCCATTCGCACGGGCTGCACCGCCGCTACCTTGCTCACCGCCGCCTGCGGGGGGGCTGCAAAAACCGCCGCCTGCCGTAAGGCGTCACAATAACTCCTCCTGCCGGGGCTGCACCGCCGCCTGCCGGGCTGCACCGCCGTCTTCCGGTCTGCACCGCCGCACTGCCGGGCTGCAACCGCCGCCTGCCGGGCTTCACCGCCGCTGCCGGCTGCACCGCCGCCTTCCGTGTTCTGCCCGCCGCCTTCCGGGCTCCACCGCCGTCCTTCCGGGCTGCAACCCGCCGCCTGCCGGCTGCACCGCCGCCTGCCTCGGTCTGCAAACCGTCCGCCTGCCGTCTGCAACCGCCCGCCTGCCGGGCTGCACCGCCGCCTGCCGGGCTTCAACAGCCGGGCTGCAACCGCCACACCTGTCGCCGGCCGTCGTCGCAGCACCGACGGCAGCCGCCCGCAGTGGGCCCGCCCATCTGCCCTCATTGCCCGTCCCTTCTCTGATGAGGAACACGCCAGCCTTCTCGCCTGCCGGTGGGCCTGCTCACGTGGAAGAGCCGCCAGCACGCCAATAAAATCCGCCTTCTCGGATTTCCTCACTGAATTCAGAACGCTCTTTTAGCAAGGGTATGCCGTTAATGAAGTAACAGAATCACAGAATCGTTAGGGTTGGAAGGTCCACTCTGGATGTCCTTCGGAGTCCCACACACACACACACACCCCGCCAGGGTCACCTGGAGCAGGTGACACAGGAACTCGTCCAGATGGGGTTGGAATGTCTAGAGAAAAAGAGACTCCACGACCTCTCTTGGCAGCCTGTTCAGTGCTCTGCCACCCTCAATGGAAAGATTGAAGTGGCAATCAAGTTGAGGTGGAACATCTTGTGTTTTGGTTCATGGCTACTCCTCCTCGTCCTGTCACTGGGCACACCAAAAAGGGTCTGGCACCATCCTCTGACACGCGCCTTTGCAATATTTATAGGCACTGATGACACCCCCTCCCAGTCTTCTCTTTCCTAGACTAAACAGGCCCAGCTCCTGCAGTGTCTCCTCAGGAGAGATGCTCCAGACCTCTCAACATCTTTCTGGCCTCCACTGGGCCCTCTCCAGTAGCTCCTTGTCTTTCTTGTTGTGAGGAGCCCAGCATACAACACACAGAGTCTGTCACAAGAACTGAAAATGTTTTTTTCTGGAAATGAAATCTTGTTCTTTAAAAAAGAAACAACAAATTCTACTTTGACCATTTTGGAATGAAAAGCATTGCTTATCTACTTTGATTTTAATGCTTCAATGCTTATGTAATTAAATAAATAATTTTTAATATTAACAAGAATTAAATAAGAAAGGTACTTTCATTAAGCAAAAACAATTTTGTGCGAAAAAATTACCCTGAAAATGCCAGTTGTGTGTGGGAAGGGTTGTTCTAGAAATATTAAAAAAAAATAGTTCCACTTTCTCTGAAATGAGAGATGCAATGCCTTTCTTTAAGAATAAGTTTTCTTAAAAAAAATATAAATATGTTTTATTTTGCATTTTATTTTAATAAAAAGGTCTCAGTTTCTATTTTGTTTTGCTTTGTTTTTTTCACAGCAAGACATAATTTTCAGTAGAGTATCCTAAATAGTGACATGACACTTCAGTGCTTATCATGAAATGAATAGCCTGTGAGATCACCATTAAACTTCCTCCATTTGCACGACCATGGCATCTCAGTTTCATAAGAAACATAAAGCATGGTTAATTTTCTTAAGTCCAAAAAAAGCTTTCAGCTTCCATGAGTCTTGGCTACTTGAAGCCCCTTTCACCAGACTATTCTCCTACTCTTGCTGCCAAACCAGAGGATCAGACTTTACTGCTGAAAATGTGCTTTTTCACATGGAAGCTGGGCAAGAGTGTTGTCCTAAAACAGGTCTTGAAAGTGTATCTAATACCTCTGTGGATCTAAAAGGTATTCTTGAAAACATACATGAAAACTATTTAATAGATACTCACTACATGCTGTTCTGAAAAACACAATACAAAAGAGAATTCCACATAGAGTGAGTACTTAGTAACCAATAACTTCTTGACTGGTCCAGCTTAAACTGAACATAAAATGAAAGAGCACTGGAATAACAATTTTCTCATGGGGGGTGATGTGTGCCTGGGGATAGTGATTGCCTAGAGATAGGACTGTTTGGATTCTTGCACCTTTTTGTGCAAAAGTGCCTATTAAAAATCAGTTTAAGCTTCTTTTTAATTGTAACTTTAGATGTAAAGTTGGTTATTACAATTGCATATGTTCTTCAAACACTCTTTCTTTCCAAGATTTACCTGAAAGTTCTTCAGAGTTATAAAAATTGAGAGAAAGTAATAGACAGAAACCAGTAAATGTTAGTGATTTGGAAGAGAAAAAATAAAGCAAAAGAGATTCTTACAACTCCCAGAACAAAACCAACTTTACACATCAAAGAAAAAAACCCTAAGTGGTACCAAAAATAAAATGACCAATGTGGAATTGAATGTTTGGCTGAGGAATTATCTGTTTTCAGAGTAGAAGGAGATCAAGGACTGAGAATTCACAAACTCAGGGAAGGTTTACAGGCTCTGGCTGCTTGACTGAAGAGCCCCTTAGAAAACACTGAAGGCTTGCCAGGGTCCTGAGGTTCACCACATTCACCAAAGCAAAGCCTTTCCGTGCACATATTTCACAGAAACACTCCACGTATGGATACAGTGCATGCCATAAGGAGGAACTATTACCACTTATGATAAATATGATTTGTCTGTTACAAAATCAAACCCTGTTGATTGCTTAAAAATTCCCTGAGAAACAAAGCTCCACCCCCTTGCTTTGTAACCATAAAAGAGCGTGGAAAACTAAGTAAGAATTACATGACAGGGCATTGTTCTCATGCTGATGGGAGCAGGAGTTAAGGGCAAATGAAAATACATGAGAAGTCACAGCAGGAAACAGTCAACACACTTCTGAGTAAAACATTAAACTGTCCTCATTACTTGCAAGGAATCATGTAAGTTTTCTGTGTCTTGGCTGATTCTTGGATGTACTTCTATTTCCTACTTGGTCTGGGCAATCTTTTAGAATGAATAGTTGGTGATTATGGTGTGTTCAAGATACAGGATTTCCTCTTCTCAGTGTGAAGAACCCAGTCAAGTGCTTGCAGGGACCTGCATGTGTTTGTATTTCCACTGAGACTGTGACAGGTACCTAACTGCAAACTCACCCACTCCTGCCTTTCTCCAGAGCAGCAGTTTTAATCCTAATCTGTGCTCTTACTTTCATGCTTTTCTCCCTTATTTTTCTGGCACTTTCTTCTGCCTCTTCATCATGCCCATTCAGACATCTCAGGCAATATGCAAGGACAGCTTCTCTTTCAACCCCAACAGGGGTCTGAAAGCCCTTTTAAATACCATGTGTTTACTTGGGTTTCAAAACATGATTGTATTATAGTTTGAACTCAAATAAAGCATTGTTTTTTACAATCACTAGCTTTAGAAAAGTTTTCTCTGTCAAGCAATGTAATTAAAGGAATGTTAAATTCAGATAATTTTTTATGTCTTCCTTGGGTAGGGACATCTTAAATACTATTCTAGAATGAAAATGCTTCTTGTTCTGTGAGTGGAAGCTCCTACTGTAGTGTTTTTTTTACTTTGCTGGTTTGACATCATTGTATTCCTATAAGGATCAAGTGCTTCTGCTTTATTTTTTGTCAAGTACACCTGTGGCACTCCAGGAATAAAGAGAAAAATATAGTGAAAGACATCGCTACACATATATATGTAACTAAGCACCTTGCAAGCTTTGACTTTTGTATTTAATACATTACACCTGAAAACTCTCTCCTCTCTTGCTCTGATGTTAATACATGCAGCAGCCCTATGGAGAGCCCTAGACTGTTACTTTGTGACTTGTGAAGCCAAACTTAATTGCTACTAAGAATCTCAAGAGAGAGTACCCAGAATACAATGGCTAAATTTGTCAGGATTTGCATTATTTTCATTGCATCACGAGTTTAATGGAAGCCACACAAGCACATCAGGTTCACAATTCCAGGCATGTCTAGTTTTACAGGAACTCCACCTCTGAACCATGAAGCAAGATACTGTAATTACAAAAAGTGTTGCAAAATTTTTTCAAATACTTATTGGCTGAATACCTGCTGTGAGCCTCACGCTCCCACTACGCAGCTCCAAAAGCAGCCATGTTCTGGGTTTATTCTGGCCAGAGATCTCATCTTCCATTTGCATCACACCACAGCAAGACAAAATGGTGTCATCACTTACATAATCCAGTGATAAGTGAGCTTGGGGACTATTCTGGGGTGACTTTTCTTTAATGAAGAAAAAAAAAGATGCCTTTAATGACACGGAACTTGGAGAAAACAGAGAAGCTCATTAAATCTAAGAGTTTCATTCTTCCTTCCCTAGTGAGCTCAACTTTCCCATCAAAATACTTTAATTCTTTTGTGGACATTTAAAACATGTTTCAAATTTTTAAAACACATTTTCAAATTGCAGCCAAAATTCAACAGAGTTTTTGTAATAGCCAAACCCCATCATACAGCAAGGCAAATTAATCATTTGACTTTGAGACTTCAAGGGCAAAATTTAGTTTAGTACCATATCCTCTCAAGTGTATAGACCAGACTTTATTGCTAATAATAGGTCATATAAATGTTAGGTGTTTATAGTTTACTCCTACGGATTTAGAGTTTCACAAACTGCGGAAAGAAAATGCATACCATAAGGTTTATTTAGAATGAGACAGTATTTTTAACATAAATGAAAAGATACAAATGGCAGTTCTATAGGATGCTGTATGAAGATTAATAAAACTTAAGATGATGAGATATTCCAAGAGCAAATGGATTTCTTTGTTCTTAGCTTATATTTACAATTTTAGTTTTCATTCCCCCTAAGAAATTCTAAAATTGAGATTTGGCTTATGTAATCTTTTTGCCAGAACTTGGCAGCTGTGGTCATGGCCGGGTCGACCCAACTCATGATTTCTTCTAAAATTAACAAACGTAGTTACTCAGGAATCTCAGCAAACGAAATGCTTCTTTTGGTGCCTTTTGTAGACAGCATTGCTTGTAAGGACATTGCAGAAGTCCTTCCTCTGCTATGAAACAACACGCATGTCACAAAGGTGAGCACAGTACTAATTCGGACATCCCCGAACCCCGCGCAGTCATCCGTGCCTTTGCACAAGCTGCCAAGCGGGTTAGCTCCTCTTTTCCCCGCCGGCTTGTGCTGTGACAACCTTTTGCTTTTAATTTTCATGCTGGCGTGACTGCTCAGGGGACAAGTGCTCCTTTGCTGACACGTGAGTGTCGGGGGGAGCTCTCCCGGCCGTTTAGCGCGGCGGGGCTGTGAAGAGCAGGGAGCGCGGTCCGGCCGTGAGGGCTGCCCGCCCCCGCCGCGGGGACGCGGCTCCGTGAGGCGGGACGGGCGGCGGCGCCGCGCCCTCACGGCCACTCGGGGCCCGGCTCCCGGCCAGAGGGACGCAGCCCCCGCCGAGCCAGGCAGCGCCGGCGGCGATGTTTGCCCTGTGGAAGGCAGTTCTCTCGGAGAGTGTCCTGGGTAGGTGCCGCCCGACGGGGCTGGGGGCGAGGGCCCGCGGTTAAGGGCACCGGGGGGGCTCAGGCGGCACCGGCCGTGGCAGGGCAGCCCCGGCAGGGTGTACTGAGCCGCAGGAGTGTCGCATATGAACAGCCCCCCTCCGGAAGGAGTGAATAGTGCTCACATCTGAGTGGTCTTCTTTGGGTTCTCTTTTTCCTCTACAGCTGGAATGCTTTTTGTCCCTTGGATCAGCCTAGAATTTCTGACTGCTCCCGGCCGAGTGTTTGTGCAGGTGTTGCAGAGCCTGCTCAAGGCAGGGCGCCGAGGGTGGTCACCAGACCCAGCACCCGCGGTATCGTCTGCTGGGTGCATCTCCTGCCAAGCATGGAAACTCACAGCGCAGTGCTGCTGTGCTTAGATAAGGTGTCTCCAGGGAAGAACAGCACACCGATTTACTAGAATAATTCCTTTAGCCACCGGTCTGCCTTTGGGGAGCCCTGAGACTGTGGGTGGACTGCTTATTTAGCCAGCCCTCTTGAACGCTAATCCTTTCCGAAGTTGAGCACTTCACTGAGGTTCATAGTAGGAACTGCTGTCTGAGTGGGGGAAGAGCTATTTTATTCCCATCATTCCATTTCCCCGGAAAACGTGTTTGTTAGACTTGAATTAACAAATATTTCTTCATGGAAGGTGGCTGTTGATGCTTGAACTGCTTTCAAATACATTTGATAGTCTGTATGCGAAAGTATAAAATGGTGCTTTTTAAGTAAACTCTGGGAAATCTTGTTGAAAATACATGACGTGGTTTTCTCTTTTTTTGTTTGTTCTTGTTTTAGGCTACATTTCTTGGTCTCTTTACCATGCACTGCCACCAATGATCTACTACTTCCCCCTTCAGACACTGGCACTGACAGGCCTAGAAGTTTTTGCTGTTGCTTTCTTTTCCCCAATATTCTTGACAATTGGCCCTTTTTGGAGGCTGGCTAACAATAAGTATGTCCTAGCCTTTCTGAGATTGACTATGGTTGGTAAGTACACGCTGCAGTGAGTTATAGATTCTGTTTTGGTATCAATGTGTAAGAACAAGCATTCCAAATTGCCTCAAAATTCAGATGATTACAAAAAAGAGACAGGAATAAGAAGTTCTCGCTGTCTCCATGCTCATGTTTTGTTGGTGTCTTTTTTTTTCTCAAGCTTTTAGCTATAGTCAGAGAAATATTGTTTGCAGCCATTGTATTGCATGAATACAGAAAAATCTCATTTCAGTTTTATTTCTAGGAGCTTTTAATTTAGTAAGAGTGATGCCCAGTAGGAAAGGTGCTTTCCGTATCACTCAAATATCAGCAGAGCAGGTGTTTTTTGTATTGTGACAATGGGTTGGGATGAGACATTGCAGAACAACTTGGGGCTATTATAAAAGTAGTTTTCTATGAGTGAAACATTCTTTTTTAGTTTCTGAGGCAGTTTTTTCTTCTAAGAATGTATTTTTAAAATTAAATTTATCTACCTACATGCCTGTAGAGGGGTTATAAGCTCATCCCAAATATGAAATAACCCTCATATGGCCAGTTGCACAGGACGAAAATTTGATCTTGAACTCAGGAAATAAGACAATTCCCATTCCACCCCTCTTTAAACCAAGGCCCCTCCTTAAACCAAAACTTGCTGGGATTCCCACCATGGTCTTCAGCTAACTGTTGCAAATCTTAGCTCTTGTTGATTTTTTGAAAGATTTTTTGGGGAAGGTTTGGCAGTTACAGCTGTGTTCAGAAGCAAATTATTGCTAAAGAGTTTGCCGCACCCGATGAGCTCAGGGGAGACAAGGGTCTCCATCCTGCATAGAGGTGAAAATGCTGCTGCTGAGTGATGTGTTTCAGAAGCAGCAGATCCTAGCTCCTCATTTGTCAATATAAGATGATAGATAATCACTTTTTTTTATTGTTTTCTTCTTTTACTGTTAGAAGACAGATCATCTTATTTTCTTTCCCTGTGTAGATATTTTAACAAAGAATTCTTGTTCTTTATCTCTAGAAAAATACTAAAACTGAGCACAGTTTGTTGGTGTTATTGATTTTCATGAAGAATAGTATTACCATGTTCTTTTCCTACTCTTCCCATTATATCCATCCTAATACTTTTCTTGTTGTTTTGTAATAAGCTTCTCAGTGAGCGGAATCTTCAGCTTCTTGCAGCAGTGTCTAGTGCATTGCTTTCTGCAAGATCTTCTAGTTTAGAAACTAGGAGTTTAAGCATTTAAAATTGCGCCTTGCCTTCCTTTAGATGTGACAGTAGCACAAAATTTGCCATGTTAAGATTAGTCCCTCAGCTCACCTTGCTGTGTTTACTCGTTCACTTTACCAAAAGAAATGGAAATCACTTAAAAGTGTGTAATTTTTGTTCTGCTAAATAAAGAGCAGTGACAGGTCTATGATGGTATTTTTTGATAGTTCTGACCCATCATACTGTGCTGCTAATTCTCCTGTTTCTTAGTTCTTCCTGCTTTTTTCCTCCTTCCTACTGAGACAATCTTATTCATTCTCTTTGTGATATTTTTTTCCTTCTCAAAAAGGCCATGGCCTTCCTCTGGGAGTTGTTGAACTGTCAGGCAGAACAATCTACCCCATGCATGCCCCACCCCATTCTACATAGTCTTCAATTTCACAATCAAAAAATAAGAAAATTCTTCATGCTTAGCTAAGATGAGAATGTTTATGGGGATGATTTTTTTCTGTTCTGTTTCTTTCTGCCTTTTCAGGAAGCTTTATTTTCCCTGCAACTTCTAATTTCTTTGTCTTTCCATACTGTGGTCTATTTGAAAACAAACACACAACAACAAAGTACCCTGTGGGAGTGTCTTTTTGCATCTGTGGCTTCAGAGGGCATACATTAAATTTGCGTGTTCAGATAGATGTATTTAAGTCTGGGTGTACTTGCCCAGCAACAAAAGGTGTGTCTGCTCTAACTTGGCAAACACATGCTACCTTTGATCAGGGTAGTTCACATGATCAAATATTTAAAGAGATAGGTTTATGGATTGCCAGAACAATTTAGTGACAGAATTCTGTGTGTACTGTTCATGAAACCTCTGTTGAAGCCCATGCAAATACACCTTCACTGCACATTGGTCTTGTTTATCATCTTGGCTCCAAGCTTTGCATCTTTTACCCTGAGCAGAATGAGCAGGTAAACAGTTGGAGGACTCCTAGCACATGTTGCCAGAATCTGCACTTCCATTTCTGACATTACTTGCTTAACATCTCTTTGAGTTTGACTCACACTCACTTAGCAAATGGCTGGTATCATAACAGTGTTGCTGCTTCTCCTGCTGTTTGTCTTTGGTCCTGGGCCAGAATTTGCCACGCTGACTGAAGTTACAAGAATACATGTGGTTCATAGTCACTTGAATTTGAAACCTGTTAGCAGAGTTTACAACTGCTGGTAATGTGGGGTCACCGTGCCCTGGGAAATGGCAAAGATGTGTGCATGTGCTGTCTTTCAGTGGCTGGAAAAGCAGTAATTTTCACAAACAAAATGGTGCAGGCTGGGAGCGACAATTTCTGAGACCAGGTACTGAGCCAGAGAAAGCCTTGCTCATCCCTACTAAGGCAGTTGATTACTAATCCCTCTGCTATGTATGGTGCCTGCTCCTGTCTAGTAAAGAACGTGCCTTTTGCCGTAGTGTGTTTCCTTTTATAAGTGTGCTGTGGCAAAAGCCATATCCTTTTTAGAATGGAGCAGTCACAATGCATAAAACTTTATGGCTTTTATCTAAGTGCATGGTTGAGGAATCCATATATCCATATATCCTCTCTATGCAATCAGTCACCACAAATACTTAAATAAAGGTAATCACTTGGATTGTTGGATAATTGCTTCATATATTTTTTTTTCCATGTGAATTTGAACTGCTATGAGGTCATGTATATCCAGTTTCTATCCATACCTACATTTCTTTGGTTTGCTTAAAAATGTGTAGCATCATGTGTTTTCAGAAAAGTGGTATAGCTGTTGAAATTACAGACAACGTTGAACTAATGCACAGGAAATCCTTATTACCCTGTCTCTACTGATCATTAAACTAACCTCTGTGTGTGTGTGTATTTGTTTGTAGGAAGCTTAGCATCATACCATGCACCAAATGCTTCAATTAGACTATTTATCTTGGCTGCTGGTGTTTCTTCTTCATTGCTGGTTCAAACAGTAACATGGTGGTCAGGAAACAGTTTACAAAGGTATTTTCTTATACTTGATGGAATTTAACTGGTGTTTCTTTATATTGAAAGCTGTTGCTTTTTTTCTTTTTTTTTTTTTTTTTTTAATCCCACAAATGCCTCACTATTCCAAAAACTGGTTCTTACAGGTTCATCAGGATATGGGGCTTCATACTAGGCAAGATAATGCTCCTTGTTCTTCGTATCTGGTACACATCACTTAATCCAGTCTGGAGCTCACAAGTGGCCAATACTGTCCTACTGACAATTGGTTTTGTAGCAGCAGTGGAGCGGATTCATTCAGGTAAGCGTATTACAGCAGAGATGGTGCTTATGAAAAGAAGCTAAAATATACCTGGCTATGTGTCACTGGGTTTTGATTCTTTGATTTTTTTTCCCCAACCCAGTCTGGTTTTAGACCTGCTGCATGAGCATTGCAGGCTCTAGAAGTTGTGGGGCAGTTCCATCTGCCCATAATATGGCAGAACTGGTATCACAATTCATACAAGCTGTAGTAAGGTGGTGCTGGAATTACCTCTTTTTCTTTATTGCAGTGTCAACAATATGACAGTAACACAAACAAAGGCATAAGATAGACCAATAAAACCAGAATGGATTATTGTATTTCCAGCATGAAACATTTGTGGTGTTTTTGTTATTATGTTTATTCAGCTTGCACTTTGAATTTCTCTGCCCGTGCATATCTTTTAACAGAGAAGGGGAGACAGGACAACGTTGGAGAACAGCTGATATGTGAAAAGACACAGAAGGAATTGGAGGAGAGGACAAGTTGTCCCAGTTAAAATTTGCACAAGTTCTTGGAGTGTTTACACAGAGTACACAGCAGTGGGGACTGGCATAGGCTGAACTGTGGAGGTGGTATTGCCAAGGAAGACAGCAAGGTTGGGTTGGTTAGTTAATGCAGCTCATGTTAAATCCTCAGAATCTCCTTCCTTCTCAGTATAACCTTAATGAATTAATTGAAAGATAAAACCTTATCTATGTGTAAGGGGGTATAAATTAGCATCATGCATATTGTCTGTAAGCTTCTATTACGTGATCTAAATTAAACCTGAGCTTTCATCAGAATTTAGAAAGGGAATCTGCTGCAGGAGATTAGGAAGGAAATTTGTCTTGTTTGTGGGTGACAAAATGATATGTTATGCAATTAAAGGTGCTGCTTTCTCCTTAGATGAGAGAGGTTCTAAAGTGCATGGAAAAAAGGAGAAGGAAGGGAGTTTATTTCTAGCTTATTTGGAAGTGTCAAGTTTTGTTCTTATCAGAGGTTAGAGTTTCAGCGAACAGAAGCCTCTGAACAAATTCTAATAACTTTTCTGCTGATTTTCAAAGCCAATTTAAATATTTAAATTCCAGTATTATAGAAAATAATCAGATGGGCAGATTGGCATTTTTGAACACTTATGGTGAGTATATTTTCTTGACAGACCTAGGGTTGTTAGTAAAGATTTTTTATTTCTGGTAACACTATCCTAATCAAATAAATTAGCTTTTTTGCGTGTCATTTACTCTAGTAAATTTGTGATTTTGGCTATTTCTTTTTCTCAGTAACTCTTGCTAATAGGATTTGACAGTTAGCTGTATTTCTATTCTTGTTCTAGGTGGAGACAAGAGGAAACAAGAAACAAACAAAAGTGGTAATGTGGTTAGAGAGACTGCTTCCCATCCTCATTGGTTTTTATCAGGGATTGCTTTTGGCAGCCTCATGTTTCTCACTCTGTGGATATTTGGAGAGGTTTCATTAATTTCTAGATGGGCAGTAAGTGGACATCCACATACAGGTCCAGACCCTAATCCGTATGGGTAAGTGCAGCATTATTACCACTATTATTATTATTATTATTATTATTATCATTATCATTATCATTATTACTATTATTATATTGTTATCAAAATCCAGTGCTGTAGTGGATGACAAATTAAAACTCAACCCAATGATGGTATAAGAATTTTGACAAAACAAAGTGGGTACAAGGTACTTCACAGAGAGGATTCATTCTTCGAGATATCCCTGAGCATTTTGTCCAGACCTTAAAATTTTCTGATACAGAATTGTTTTTATTTCAGTCCAAAAGTCTTGGTTTGCCACATTTCAAAACAATTTTTGGATTAGGAGTGAGGTTCAGGGATTTATGAATTCAGTGCATTTATAGTATGCAGTAAATTAGTCTAGCAGTTGGCTTCAGAGAGGAGATGATGAGAGATGCATGCACAAAGTATTAATGAAGTAAACTGTGTGCAGTATTAAAAGATATACTTCAGTAGAAGTTTTGATTAGTAGGAATGTTGTCTTAATTCAGGTTCCAAAATCTAGAAAGATACCAATTTTTTTTTTTTTTTGAGTCAACTACATTTGATGGCAGGTGACAGAGTTTTTAATTTTGAATTGGTATACAAAAGAGCTTCCCAAGACTGAGAACAGATATTGTAGGATACTGTTAGATACTGTCGGATTCCTTAATTGACATGAAGAAAATACTTCTGCTTGGTGTGGATTCTTCCCTCTTGTTTTCTCTGAGTTGTTTTTGCCTTTTGTACCAAGATTTCAGTGGACTGTTTTTGCTGCTGAGCACAACTCACTTATACATTACAGTAAATTGCCATTATTTTCAACTGGATGGTTTTTTACATCCAGTAAAAGGAAAAAAATGTAGCCAGGTGTGAGCAAAATTTAACTTTGTTTAAAGTAAAAGGATTGTAATATATTACCAACGACCCTCGTCTGTGCATCTAGAAGTTTCTTTTTCAATGTCAAGTGTTTTTAAGTTCGTATTAGTAAGCGTTTTCTTTTTCCTTGTTGTTGTACCAGAGGTACAGTTCTGTTGGGCCTTGCTCATGGACTGATGCTTTCATTTTGGAGCTGGTCTTCTGTCATCAGTTTTGCCTTGTTTCTCGTAGGTAGGTAAAAATCCTGAGCAGAATTTTTGTCTGTCACCTGATTCCCTTTACTCAAGTCCTCAGACCTGACACCACATCTCAGAAAAGTGTGGCTTATGAAAGCCTCCTTTTCTCTTGCCACTGACTGTAGTACACGTGTCTGACCAGTTGACTAAGGGTTACAGGCCAAATCTCCACGCCATTGCAGAGCAGTGTTATTGTCTTCAGAAGCCCTGTTAATGTTGTTTCCTTGAGCAGCATCTCAGTTCAGACCATCTGCATTGTATACAGTTGGACTTGATGATCTTAGAGGTCTTTCCCAACTTTAGTGATTCTAGATAAGGCCACATGTAGGGTTATGGAGTTGAGATGACACAAGCCTCTCAATTCCACAGGAGGTGAAATAACTTGTAATTTAACAAGCAGTCTACCTGGAGAAAAGCTTGCCTCCTGTCTGCTTATTTGCCAAGTTCTTCAGGCAGTAAAATAGTATGAGCTGGCAGGTTTTATTGTTAAGAATTGTATGTGGGGATTGTAATGTAAGCATGAACATTTGATTTTTGATGTACACACATTGCTTATTTAAAACAAGCACAGAAAGGTTCTTTAGTTGATTCAAGCATTATATTCTAAAATGCTCAGAACCTTGATGTATAAGAGTTAAAAATTAGAAGTGTTTCTATACATTTGCTTTCATGGTGTGACAGTAAATATTTGGACCTACAGTAATGTTTTAAAATGAAGTTGTCCCATTATAGAGAGGTTCTGTGGTGGTTAATGTTCTGTTTAGGGTCAAATCCCCAAATCAAAGACAACACAGGAAGTCAAGGATCTTGCAATTCATAAAAGATTAATAGTTGCTTTCTTGCCCATCCTAGGTTGTCTACAGGGAAAGATCAGGAAAAGATGTGTTTTCTCTTCATATTAATATATTTGATTCTTTCTGTGTTATGGTAGAAGAAATTCATAACTGATAGACCTGTTACTTTCTTAAGAACTGCATCATTCCTCTTGTGCTGAAGAACTCTATAAGAAAAACTGTTCAGTTTTTGCTCTTGATGGTGTTTCTCTGCCCTCTTTTTGCTGTACTGCTTTCTGTTGAATAGGCAATGTTTAGAAGAATGAGATTCTGGGAAAAATAAAAGACTGGCTACTGTGAATAACTGTCCTTCTAGCAATGCAGTTTTCATGCCTTGAGAGCACAAATATATTTCCCAAACTATTTTTTCACTAGCCAGAATATGAAAATGAACGTGGAGGATAATATATAATATACCTGACTGAGACTTACTCTATCCTTTTCTATCCCTTCACAGGTTTAGCATCTTCAGCTGGTCTCCTTTATTTGCATACCTGGAGTGCTGCTGTTGCAGGCAACATTCTTGGTATTTTTACTATGTGTGTGTGGCCTCAACTAGCTGGACGCTTAGTTTGCTGCCTGCAGCCTGGGAAAGCCATGAGTACAGCCATGTTTGCCTATGTTCTTGAATTATTCTTCTGTGTATGGTGTACAGCTTATAAATTTGTACCTGGAGGAGTTTACATCAGAGAAAGCTCCCATCTTCTTCTAGGTACATTTGTGATAATGAAAAAATATAAATATGCTTGCTTTAGCCTGAGTCAGACATATGAAATGTATCTAGTGGGTGAATTTGTAACTGGAGGAGTTTACATTAGAGAAAGCTCCCATCTTCTTCTAGGTACATTCGTGATAATGAAAAAATACAAATGTGATTCCTTTAGCCTGAGTCAGACATGTAAAATGTATCTAGTGAATAAAGAGTCTTTTCAAATGCTCAGTTACTGTTTACTTACTTACTGTGGTAAGAGTTTCAGTACAAAAATTAATGAGACATGCAAAAAATAACCTACTTGTTTCTCTACTGTTAGAAATAGTCTAAAATGTGTCAGAAAATGCAATTCAATTAAGGGAAAATGGCAAAGTGGAAAAATGTCTGATAACTAAAGTAGGCACTGGAGGAAGAGATCTGTTAATCAGTCACCCTAAAAATACAGCTGCAATTTAGGGTGTGAATGCACAAATATGCTAGCTACCTAAGGCAGCAGTGCCTCAGGTAACAGGGTAGCTACTGGGACTGTAATGTAATTCAGTGCATTATTTAGCCCTGCTCTGCAGAGCAAAGTGCAGCATCCTGCTGATCTACCTAGTCTACATTGGAGACCTTAGCTTCTTTCCCATGTGGCTCTACCTTATGTTTTATGGACACTTCAGCATGTTTGGGGAAATTCAGATGAGCCTGTAGCATCAGAAACACGTGAACACAGCAGGCAGAACAGAAATTGTCAGGTATTCGCAAATAAGGAAGAACTGAGTTGAGCAAACATAAAGGCTTTAGCAAAATGATCACTTGATGAGGGTGGAGAGGTGGAAAGGAAACCAACCCTTCCTGGTTTTGTTTCCAGAAATATTTTTGCAATGGGTACTAACATGTTTCAAATGGCGTATTTCACTAACTGTATTTAAACAATGCCAAACATTGTCTTGGACTAATGGTGTGGGACATTTTTTAAATGTGACGCATTAGCCTATATTTTATTTGGAAAGGATTAATGAAGGTGTACTTAACTTGTTGCTCTAAAGGTTCCAGATCTCATTAATGCCTTTGCAACCACTTTGTGTCACTCCAGTTTCTTCCTCTCCATGTGTGTTTCTTATATTATGGCATTCACATGAGGGATTTGATTTCATTATGCTTTGAGGAGAATTTCATTTCATTATTGTATTATTTTCTTTTTTCTGAAAGCAGTCTGAGGAGTCTAGAAACAGTTATCTTAGCTATTTAAATTTAATATTTTGAAGTTACATGAAGAAAGTTATATGAAGAAATATGTGGCAGAGGAGTGTCAAATACTTTCTTGAATAATGCTTTTACAAAAGAAATCCTTTTATTCAAATTCCTCTCTGTTACTTCTTTTGAAATGTACACTTGTGATTCATTTACCTGGCATCATCACTGGGTAGTAAGAGAGAGATGGCCCTTATTTTCTCTTTGGTAAAGAAAACTGCAAATGAAACACATCTCAGCTGATGGCACTCCATGAGTTTAAATTCCATCTGAGAATGCAGTTTCTATCTTTTTGATGCCATCCCATAGCTTATAAAAGATTATACTGTGAGACTGTGTATTTGTTGCTGTGCTTTTACCCTTACAGCTTGGCTTTCTGGCAAACTGCTTGTTTTCTTCTGGTTTCTTCCAGGTGTAACTGCTATTTCTTGCTTTCTCCTCCTGTCCAATATCCTGCCTTTCTCTTGCTGCAGTTTGGGTAGGGAACTACACCAGGAAAAGTGACAATGAAAGTAAGATCATTATATTAAAAACTTTTGTGCTGCTTCTCTGTGATGTGATGTGATATAATGCTGAGGGGTCAGATTCCTGATCTTCATCAACTTTAATGTCTGTAAATCAGTCACCCTTTGAGAAGAGTTTTGTGTGTGCCCTTTTGTTTGCTCTAGACCTGGTATCCTGGTTTGCAAACTTTCACTACAACTAATGTAACAAGTAAGGGAAATAAAAAAATACTGAGTAATAGTTAGCCATTACTCTGAAGCAAAATATGGCTTCTATAATTAATTAACTATGCCACAAAAATATTAAGGGAATATATATTCTCCAGCAGAGCTCTTATCAACTTCATTATCCTCCCATGCTTTCTTTGAATGTAATTGGATTCTTTACCTCATTTGGGATTGAAAAAGACCTTGTACTGTCAGTCTGAGCTAGGTATGAAAAGATACCATCCCCATGCTTTGCAACAGTTGCTAAAGTTGCTTACTAGCTTTTATAATGTATGTGTAGGTGTGTTATTTTTCTGTTCTTAAAAAGCGGGACAATTTCTGTTTGCTCTGGAATTCCAGAATACAAGTTGCTGCTGTGTTAAATACACCTTCCAACCTGCTGCAGTCTGCTTACATTGTTTAAAAACAAAGTGTTGAGCAATTACTTTCGTAGTCCCTATATGAAAAATGTATTAGTTGTATCTTGGTGACAGAGCAGTTCATTGTCAAAGATAACAGATATGTGCAATCATCAATGTATTTTTTTCATCAAGCTGTTATTTTAAGGCTCTGTAATATGTAGGTGTAACTCAATTGTTCTTGTCCAGGTTAATTTCAGTAAACTTTGAAAACAGTGGCCCCAGGTGAGAGCTGTAGCCATCAATAGAGCCTGGAAGTATTTTAGCATAATCTGTCTGACATGTGTTTGCCTTTTTGACAATAATACCCTGGAACTGTACTGCAAATCAGTTTTTACTTGAGAGTACTGTATATAAATCTCATAGTTCCTGCATTGCCTCATTAGGTATGGCATTTATCTGCATTTTGTTTTGATTCATCTTTGTAGTTGGAACCATAAGGTTTCTGTGCTGTAACACAACAGCTTGGAGATTATATGTGTTTATGAGCAATGTTTGATATGTTAAAGGTCTATGAAAAAACTACTTACTTGTATTTTTACAGGTTTTATAATGCTATGTATTGGGATAGACTTTCTAACAGGACCCAAGAAAGATTTTAGCTCTGTCTTTGAAGTGAAAAACAATCAAAAACCATTCTTCAAAAAGAGTAAAAGCTATATTAAACTACGTAAGTATAATTTTAGTTTCTTTTCTCCATGACTCTAGCACATGGTGGAGTACTTGCTCAGATGTTTTAGAAATGTTTTTTTGGTACTAGTGTTAGAGACAGACTGGTAGTTGGTATTTCCCTAGT
Organism: Certhia americana; assembly: GCA_018697195.1. Lineage (NCBI taxonomy): Eukaryota > Metazoa > Chordata > Aves > Passeriformes > Certhiidae > Certhia > Certhia americana. The sequence continues at coordinate 40,294,989 of CM031860.1, read as the reverse complement.
TCCAGGTTACTGATGACATACACTACTGGAGGAGCTGACCCATTGTGATTATGACTGACAGAGGCTATTCCTAATGGAATATGTTAAACAGAGGCAAGAATCTGGGCAAAAACCAAAATGTGAAAATGGATTCAGCATCATTGGTGGTTTCATTTTAATGGTTGAGGAGGTGGCCTCTCTGTACCTTTGGGATTTACCTTTTGTGTAGAAAAGATAGGAATGACTTCCCAGCCATCTGGTGTGGCAATTTTGGGGCAGTTCAGTGTGGCAGCACTGCTAGGGCTGTGTGAGCTGGCTGGCAGTGTGGTGGCATGGTCACCTGCTGCCTGTCAACTATGCCTAGGGATCCCAGATGTTCAGATTATATATATGGGGTGTTCTTTTTTCCTTAGGCTTTGAAGAGAAATGAAAATTGAATGTTTGAGGTTTTATCACTTTTTGGCTTTTAAACCATACAAATATTTTTAACTGTTTCTCTGCAATCATTTGAGGCTCTGATTTGTTTCCGTTGTCAACTTACTGTTTCTAATGAAAAACGTCTGTCAATTGTGTGAAGTTTGGTAGAGGAACAAAATGCTAGGCATGAGGGCATGGTAACCCTACAGAGATGAGGATGCTGAAGATTCCAATTCTTGCATCTTTTCTTCTGTGACTTTGGAACAAATCACTTGCCATTTGTGTACATTTTGCAGCATTTGGAAAAAGGAGACAATAGTGCTTCACAGTTTTTCAAGGCTGTTTCTGGAATCTTTATGGAGTTGTCTACCCTGTGTACTCAGGGGCCAAAAGAATGTGTCCTTTGCGAGTTTGTGTGTCAGAGACAACATGAGCACCATTTCAAGTGGTTTGAGTATTACTGCTAAGAAACATTTCACAAAAGTAAATTAATATTTCAAAATATTACCTGTCACAAAGCACAGCCCTTGCTTGGCTAATCTTGTAATGTTGCAACAGTACCTCTTGTACTTCCTTATCATGCTCAGACTTGTACTTTTATTCAGCTTCCACTCTAAGCACCTTTGTGTCTTTCAGAGTATGAAATTGCTTGGCCTGTGCTACTATAATAGCATGTCCTTCTTTCTGACATCTTCCACTATAAAATATATTTAAATTTTACAGAAAACCATTCCAGAAAACTTGCACTAAAATAATTTCATAACTTTTTAAATAAGTGAAAGAATAATCTGGAGTTACTGAAATCATTGTAGATAGCATATGCCACTGTGTGAATGAAATAACTGCAGAGGGCTTTGTTCATCAAATTACATTGTGCTGAATGGTGAGAGCTCTTCAGCTCACCCTGTGGTTATTTGTAAGGTTGCAGGAGCAATTAGAAAGCTCTGAATATGCTTTCTATGAAGCTGCACTGTCTTTCCAAGAGTATGTCAAACAAATGACCACTCTGTAAGTCTGGCTAGAGTCACATCTTTCTGACATCTAAAGGCTTGTGAAGTAAATTAAATTTTATTCCACACATTCTATTAATACAAGATAAAAGTTGTGTACTACAAATGCATACTTGCACACAGAGAGGAAAACACTGAAGGGTTTACATGATGCTCTTACTCGTGTCCAATAATGAATTCTTCAGTAGGTGCAATTTTTGTATAACTATTCCAAGGAGTTTTGGTACATTTTATCTGCTCAGCATGTCATGTTTTGGAGAGTGCATTTGCACACATATTCATATTCTGCTTGCATAGATACTGCCTTGATCTGGTGGTGTCACTTAAATGGACACATTTCTCAAACTGTGAATAGCACACCTTAGAATAACAGTGTCCTGTTTAACAGAAATAACATTATTTTTTCTTGAATTAAAAACATTTTTTCTGTGTTTTTCTGTTTCTAGTATTGTGGCTGTTTGTTGGTGTTGGTTTGCTTGGACTGGGTTTACGTTATAAAACTTACCAGAAGAAGTTGGGCCAAGGGGTGAGTAGGGTGTTTGTGAGAACGGTAACTTTCAAATATGCAGTAAAATATGTGTGATAGCTTAGGTGTGTTAATTGTTGCTAGTGTATAAATGAAGATGCAAAAATTTAATTTATAAATTCATGTCAGATTGAAATGTCTGGGTTTTTTTAGATTTATGCTGATGTTATGAAGGAAAAAATATTTGAAAATTAAGAGATTCTTGTCTCGTATGTTCAATTTGAACATTACTTTTTTGAATTAATTTATTTGAGCTGTATTCAAACTGGACAATGCTGCTAGCAGCCTGATCTCATGTAGGGGGAGTTTGAACAGATAACTTCTAAGAGGTTTCTTCCAGGTGAAGGAATTCTTTTGTTCTATATCATATCATAACTCTGAATTGAAGCTCTCTGCAAAGTTGGTTGACATAGATTAGACTTAGGTATGGAAATTGGATAAAAATTTGAGGATTCCAGTTTTCCATCTTGCAAGAAAAAAGGTACTGCAATGGTAATAAATAAAGATATGATTAACACTAATGGAGTTCAGTGTTAGATTCAGAAATGCAGATTTATACAGCTGGCCATATTTTTTCAATAAATTCAGGTTTGTGGTACCTTATTGTGTGGCAAAAAAATGATTTGTTCCTTTTAGTAAGATGAAAAAATGCATTGTCTCTGTCCTCTTCATTTGTTTACTTGTACAAATTCATTTTAAGTATAATGACTTTTATTCCCTTGTTAATACCAGATTTAGTCTTTTGCAATTCTGACATCTTTATTAGGAAAATATATTGGTTAAAACATCTCTTCTTGTATGTCTTTTATGGTACCACAGGTTTGGTGTTGTTTACTGCAAAGCTATAATATGTAAAATTCAAATTCTATTTTATTTTTTCCAATTATTTTTTGAGGTTCCAAAAAGAGATTTCTCTGCTATGATCTGGCCTTTTAGATTTGGATATGACAATGAAGGATGGTCTAATTTGGAAGGATCAGCTAATTTGCTTAATCAGACAGGTAACTTTTTTTTCCCCTAATCAATTTATATTTGGGAGGATTCCACTGAAGAGACAGAAGTGAAAACACCTGCTTGGTAACTGAGATCGTTTTTGCATTAACACAAGAACCTGTGTTTAGTGTTTTTCTATTCTATTTGCGAACTGTTGCAATACAATCACTTCAGTCAAAAATCCATTTGCAGAGGTGATAATTTGTTTAATATGTTTTAAAGAGGTTTCTGGTCAGAGGAAACATTTTATTTCTCATTTGGATTTTTCTTGTCATGTTGTTGATGAATTGCTTGCCTATAGAGAAATTCTTTGCATAAGTGAAATAATATTATTTTAGATAAAATACAATGGTATTTACAAAGCTAAACATAGTTTTACATAAAATATGTTTTATAACTTCTCAATGATTTTTTTTAGATGTGAAGCATTATGTAATTCCTAAAAGATGTGAAATTCAAATGCCCTAAACAATGAATACAGAGAAGAAACAGACAAATCTGTTTCCATCAATGAACTTATGCAATGTATATAAGAAAAGTAGCAATTGTAGCTTGGTTGACATGATTTTACTGTAAATAAGAGTGTTTAAAATGTTGCTCATGGGCAGGATTTTGGTTGGAAAACTAACTATAGGAAATGAAGAATTTGGACTCCAAATCAGTGCTGTTTCAGAGGGCATTGGAAGGAATTGGCCAGTAGTGCTTGTAGGTGTTACTTCTTTCCTGCAATACCCATGAGATGGGGACTGACAGTTTTAGATCTAAAGCAATTTAGGGAATAAGGAAATATCCCTGCTGCCATTCCATCGTTTGTTGTTCTCCCATACACCACAGGATTTTCCTGAGCAGCTCAGGTTTTACAAACCCAAGGAATGAAAAGGCACTGACAGGTGCTCCTGTGCAAGTCTTGATTTTGTGGCAGAGATACACAAGAGTTAGTGAAGAGTGATTTTAACCTTGTTCACTCCATTGTCCCATGATCAAAGATTCAGAGAGCAGGGCTATGTTGGCTGGTGTCTGGTGATATGAGAAAACAACCAGGACATTTAATAAATTGAAATTTGGAGCACTTTTCTACAAAAGTGATTCCATAGTTCATGTCTGAGTAGTTATTTAATCTTTGCATATTTATTTACAAATAAATTTACAAATTTAAATGAATGCACACATTTCTGGTACCTATAGTTTAAATTAATGAATATTAGAAAAAGTGATTACCTGGTTATGTCCATTGGCATTTCTTTAGGGTAATGAAATATCACTTCTAAAAAAGACACTTGGTAAGTCAAAAAGGCAGCAAATTCCAAAATATAAATTAATAAATCATTATTTCTAAAAGGTAGAAATGGTATTCTGGAGTTTTATGTTACATATAAATTGTTATATAAAATACTACATTAACATTGTCAGTGAATGCATTCAGAGTTTAGCTAGAAATTCCTATAAGAAGAGTTCCTCATTTTGAGAGCCATAGAGAAAAGAGTGGCTCTCTGCTTTAGGATAGGGGTTGTCTTTAAAGGTGTGGTGGTGTGCATTCCTTGGGCTCACCTCTCTGTTGGAATAGTGAAGATGGAACATGTAATGACTTTTGTGACTGGAATTTCTGCCCTGGAGGGATCCAACATCAACCCTTCTTAATGGTTTCAGTTACTGTCTCTGTGAACAGCATGTATGCTAATTATGTAGAAGGAAAAAGCTGGGAATCCACTTAAGGACTCTGAGCTCCCCTTTTCCCTGCTGACAATGCTTTACACTGCTGCAAATGATATTTCAAAAACAAAAAATTTTCTGTGGTGCTGGATGGTCATAATTCCTTATGGAAGGGCTGTGGATAAAATGGTGCCTTGATTTACCTTCTTGTGTAGGAGAACACTCTAAGAGGGGCATAATTGCAGCAAGAAGGGAGCACTTGGAGCACTTGTTGTTGCTGCAGCTGTACTGACCTGCTGCTCAAGCTGAGTATGAATGGTTCAGCCATCCTGTGGGCAGCTTGCAGACTCCCACCTTCCTTCAGGCATGGGCAGGTGTTTCTTAGATGCCAATTCCTCCAGGGACTGCATAGATCTTCTGGTATCCTGCAGTTAAAATTAAGGGGAACCCATTGTATTCCCCTGGCAAAACTACATCTCTGCATATTACCAGGGAGGGACCATGGTGCTATGAGAAAATGAGGAGGCTGCAGATGGTCAGCCATTCACAGAAGCTGCAAATCCTTCTGTTACCATGCCTTGGGGCTGGATGCAAGGTTGCTTTGGGCTGAATAATTATTTTGGCAACAGCATCCAGCTGTGTCTTGCTCCATAGGATTTGGCAGGTGAAGGGAAGTGCAGATGTGCTATGTAGTGTTTGTTCATCAAATTGAAAGCAGTAGAATTGCTACTGCACTGTTAATTTGTGTGTGCACAGTATCTCTAATACTTTTGAAATGTCACGAGGTCCGGGCAGGCCAGCTGTATTCTGCAGTCTCATGTATCTCTGGTTATGCACCAGGGATGAGCTGTGGCAAGCAGACACTAAGTGCATCTTCATCAGAGTTTGTGTGGCCTGCAATAGCCAAAAGTTTGGGCATGACTTTGTTGCCAGCATGGATTTGCCTTGACTGACCCCTGAAACGCTTGTGTCCATCCCTCTGTAATCAAAAGGGAAATAATGACATTATGTAGTTATTTATATGTCCCATTTATAGGTAGCAGTTATAAATGTTAAAATATTTTCTTTTTTTCCCCTCCCATCTTAGAAGCAGATTTTATCACTATTATAGAGAGTGATGCCTCTAAACCATTCATTGGAAACCATGATCCAACAATGTGGCTAGGAGAAAGACTGGGATTTTATACAGATTTTGGTCCAAGCACAAGAGATCACACTTGGGGGTGAGTCATCTTTATGTTCACAGTGAGAGTAAATAGATGTAAATATATTGCCCAATACAAACTGCACTAATACAGAAGCAAAGAATAGTTGGAATAGTAATCACCGTAATCACTTGTTGAAGCCTGTCCTTTAGGAACAAACATTAGCATTACCATGCAAGGTGGATGGAGTTTTCTCATTGCTAAACATGATCAGATTTTGGTTCCTGCCCCCATAAGCTACTTTTGTTTTGGTGATGCAGAGAATGGCATCCTGCCCTTTAATGTACAGATTTGGAATTTCAGCATTCCAACAACTGTATCTGATGCCCTTCTCACACTTTGTTTTGGGCAATGAGAATTTTCCATTTCAGACTTAAAGACACGATAGCCATCGGAAAATGCAGCACATCAGGAGGTATGAGAAATTGTGAATTCCTTAAATCTAGCTTGGGCTGTGTAATGGGAAATGGGAATAGAAAGGTACATGTCTGTTTGACCAGACAATTTGTGTCTAGTTTTACCTTAATGCTTGACAACCTACCAGTTGCATATCTTTAAATATCTTTGTCCTCTGGAAAAATACTGGCATATAATGTGGCTTTTTATTTTCAGGGGAATGGACACATCTCTATGGCAGATGGAACTTCCTACTGATGTTGCAATGGCTATTTAATTTCTGCCATATGTGAGGGGCATTTAGTAACTTTCTTCTTCTAGACCCTGTCTATTTGAGGAAGAATGGGGCAGAGAAGAAATTATCTGAGATTTTATTATTTAAATACTTTGAAAAACCTGATGCAAAATGTCCAAACAGAAACTAAAAAAAGTGAAATCTCATGTTTTAAAGATGTCTTTCTACATACTTCTACGTTTAATAAAATACCTTTTAATTTCTGGTAGTATAAAATTCTGTTTTATCTGAAATACAGGTCATGAAAAACTCAGTGAAAGAATTCATATTTATGGAATGATATTTCCTAGTGTAGGAATTAACTTGATAATATATTTTTAGACACTTAGTTAAGCAGTATTTTAGAGGAAATCTTTCTATATTCAGAAAAATCCACTAGAGGTGGTTTGTATTCTGGTCTTACAGATTTTTTTCAGTGACTGTTAGTATACTGCTCACATATATCTGCTTAGTTCACACCTTTGATGCTTGTGAATCACAAAATGTAACTTTTTTCCTCTTCTTATGCAGGATTATGGCACTATCCAGGTATCCAATTGTAAAATCGACCCATCACCTCCTTCCATCTCCAGAGGGAGAGATTGCACCTGCCATCTCCCTGACTGTCAACTTCACAGGGAAGCTGGTTGACTTTGTTGTTGCTCACTTTGGAAATGAAGAGTGTGTATTTTACTTATTTTTACATAGAGTGTACAAAGTCATGTAATGTAATTTGCAAACTTCTGGGATTTCTTTTGTACCCTTTACTGTCTGCTGCTGCAATTCTGATTCTAGCAGGGCACATTTGAAAAAATACTATGACAGTTTAAAATTGGTTAAACTACTGGTTTAAAATTTTGAAGCACTTTTTAAAGTAGGGCAAATGTGTCATGCAAAACTCAGCTGAAGCTACTATCTGAATTACTAGAGGTTTAAAGACACAGTTCTGCAATGTCACAACAAAAGACAGGGCTACAGATGCATCTTGGTGCAGGAGAGCATCCTTCTGGTTTTTTGCATGTGGAATAGATTTATTACATTCCACAAGGAGTGCAGATAGGTACAGTTAGAGATAGATAGCATTTATGATGAAACATGTTATTTTTTTTAAAAAAAAAGAACAAATCTGAAACCTCCAAGAAAGGACAGTGTTGAAACAGCAGCAAAAATATCCATTAACGTCCTTCTGAGAGTATGCAAGTCTGAAATAGGAAGTCTGATCTCTGAATTCAGATGAATCAAATAAGTGATGGAAAAGAAAAAGGTACATTTTTCAGTCGTTGAAAACAATGTTCTGATTACTTATGTGTAATGAATATTAATAAGAGATCGTTTTGTGAATGCTCCATGTAGCTGTAATTTCTGTTATATTTGATGGGATATCTAGTATGTTGTAAGATTAGGATTTTTGAAAAAAATTATTACAATTCATGGAGAGGGAAATTTATGCATTGGGTGCAGAATACTATAACACAAAGGAGCTGCTCAGAAAGCCATAAGAATTCTCTATATCCCGTTTCCTCCCGCTGAGTAGAAACTGCACCAAACCTGCAAATTATTTATAGTTTTCCCATTTATTAAACAAATATAGTTGCCAGAGATCACTCCCCATGTTTAACTCTAGAAAGGAATTTAATTCTGTGCTTCACACAGATGATTAGACTTGCTTGTCTGAGAAAATGTTTGTCAAAGCAGAAGAAAATAATACTGTATTATCCCCCTGCAAAGAAATAAGATGAAGGAGAAAATGTGAGGAGACACTTGGGAAATGAGTGTAACAAATTAGATTGTGTTTTAGAGGGGAATGAATTTTTCACTGAATACTGAACATAACTGCTCATTTTTCATAATTTTTTCATGAAAAACCTGCTGTTTAGCTTGACATAGATTATAGAATACTGAATAACTAGGGTTTAAAAACGACTGGGGTTGTTTTTAAATACAATTTTTAAAATGTGGGACTATAGCTAAGCCTTTAAAAGATCCCATCTTCTGGAGAGGTGCATTCTGGAAAGAGCAGCTAGCTGAGCAGGCAACTTCACATACACCTAGGTCACATGTCTACTGAAGTGTTTGGGCCTTTTTTTGTCTCCTGTCTGTGTGCTCTTTCTCCTCAATACAGTTGCTTCAGTCAGAAGTACCACTATTTGGAAAGCATAGCTACACTTAATTCTTGTCTTCTTTTGGATTTACAAGTTCCAAAATCAGCTCTCTCTGTCAATGTTATTTAGTCCAGACTACCAAAGTCTAGAAGACAACATGATTTACACAACAGTTTAAAGTCATTAACATGAAGAATCATAGAAAGAGAACTGCTTTTGCATTATTTTATGACAAATCCAAGGACAGGGAATGGGATCCAATGAAGTATTTTACCAGACTCCAGTTACACTATCACTTATGGTCATGTTGGAACTCTTGTGTAAATTTTGCTAAAGATATGTGAAATACATGCCAAATGTAATTAAGGAATGCTAATGGGATGATGTAACTCTAGTTACAGTTCATAAATTATATGACCCAGACTTTAAGACTTTATTTACCATGATCTATCCATAATGAAATATTTTATAGCATGTAAGTTCTTTGTTATGCACCACATCATGCTAGCACAGTTAAATTTTAAGTGCAAGTAGAGACAAAGCCTTAGATAACAAAAACACTAACATTCACATTTCCTAGTGATGGTATCAGTATTAAAAGTAAAACAGTAATAGAAAATGTTGTTCCTGTAATGGATAGAAAGAGAATGTGAATTACATCTACCATGACCATGTGGCTTTTATCAAATGCAGTGATAATTTTGAATCATTGAGCTTTCTGTGAGCTTTCATACTCTCTAATACTGAGCAACAAAAATGGTACCAGATTAATTTGTGGTTTACTATGTCATAGCACAAAGATTGTGAGCAAAAAAATACATGTCTTAAAGTCTCTTCCATTTCTTTCAGAGAGGACTTGGACAGAAAACTCCAAGCAATAGCTGTTTCAAACCTTTTGAAGACTAGCTCTAAACAAGTTGTATTTCTAGGATACATCACTTCAGCTCCTGGATCCAGAGACTATACTGAATTAATAAAAAATGGAAATGTACAGGTAATACAAAAATACTGCATCTTAAGAGAAAATACATATTAGAAACCCTCAGCTTAATATTTCAAATTGGTAACTTAAATATAGACAGAGAAGAAAATACATGCCCATTTTCAAATACAATCTTTAGCTACCTCATGATACCGTGCAGAGAAGGTGGAGATACACAGTGAATGAACAAGAGGCAATGGACAGCAGCTGCACCCAGGGAAATGTCAGTTGGAAGAAATAAAAAGTCTCAGGGTTGTCAAAGATTAAGGCAGGGGGCTGGTGAAATTTTGAGACCTTCATCCTTCGAGATATTCAAAAGTTAGCTGCATAAAGCCCTGAACAACTTGCCTGGAGTGACTTTGGCCAGGGTTAGGAGTAGGTGACCTCCAGACAGCCTCTAATTCTGTGATTCTTTTGTTTTAAAAATGAACTTTGCATTAAGAGATATCAAAAAGTAGTCTGATTAGTCCATGTCTAACAGTGAGCATTTTTCTTTCTACCTTATTACAAAGTTTTAGGCAAAATATTTTTCTGCAGTGAATTTACACATTGGTCTTGTTGCTGATTTAAAGCCTACCCAGATGAACACTTACATTATTTGTTTGACTTTTTTCCCTTTTGCTTCTAGGATATTGACAGCACAGATCGGGACAGATGGTGTAGCTATATTATGTATCGTGGAGTAATAAGGTATGTTAAAGTGAATCACTTAGTTGTAGGTCAAAGTACCTTTATGGTTATCAATTTTAAAATCCTTTGTAAGTGACTGTGGAAGAGCCTTACATCCCTAAACAATTGCTGTGGCAGTTGGATCTACCATAAACTTATGATAAACATTGATCTTAGGATCACAAGAACTGGTGTATCTCTGAATGTAATTTGCAAAGACACTATTACAGGTTTCATCATTCTGTGTCAAAAACCTTCAGATCTACCCTACTTTGGTACCATAAAAATACATTTTTCCAAAGCTCTGGCTTTGCAGCTTCATTCTAAAATGTGAAGGCTAAGACCTAATTTGTATGTGACACAGAAGATACAAATTTTGAACTATGATTTAGGGTTTGTTGAAGCAAAATTTTTCTAATCCAGCCAATCTTTATGCTGGATTTACTGGAAACTTGAACAGTGTAGGCCCATATTGAGGCACAGGACCTATGCACTCCGTATCTTTTAATACCAAATTGCCTGTAAATCATTCTCTCAGTGATGTTTGTACTGGAATGGATTTCATCTTATTCTGAATAAACTATGCAAATTCTGCAGTGTTCACAAGTCATAAACTTGATAGCTGTCTTAACAGCATTGAGTAAAAAAGAAAAAAGGCAACTAAAAAAACTTAAACTAAAACTCTATTTGCAATTTTAATTTTTCTCATTATTCATTCAATTGATGCTTGAGTTTCTTTCTTGAATATTGAAGTCTTTTCAGTGAAAATTTGGTAAGCTTATACCTGCACTCATACTCTAAAGCTGTACTTTTTAAAGAAAGTTTTTAGACATAGAACTTATTTTTACTGTCAAACATTTGTGGTTTTTCAGGTTTTATGCTTGTGACATGGTGTTATGATCCTGTTTATGGAGCACTTTCAGTTTTTTGAAGGTGAAATTCACAGAAATGGAAAACTGTGTTGATAAGTTAAAGCATATCTCTTGGGAAAAAAGATACATTCATTAAGAATGTGGTGAAATTGCCATATTTCTTCAAACTAACTCTTGTCATATTTGATAGGTTGGGTTATGCCCGAATATCTCATGCTGGTTTAAGTGACTCAGAAGTCCAGATGGCCAAATTTAGAATCCCAGATCATGTGGATAGCTTTGTTGACAATGACAGAATTGTCACTGATCCCAGCCAAGTTCCTGAGGACATCCATTTCAATGCCAGGTCAGTGTGTCCCATTGGAAATGAAGGGGATGATGTACCTGGCATCTTGTAAAAAGAGAAGTCTAGGAACAAAATTATTTCTATCGTGAGAGACACTGATCAGTGCCCAACTGAGCAGGAGTAGGAGTCAAGAACTTCTGATTTGTAATTCCATTTTTTCAATTGATTTGGCATGTACCCTGGGAAAATCAGTCTGCTGTGTCACAGCATAAATTGCAAGTAATGGTCATTTCACCCAGGCAGTTTCTGAGATTGTGTGTTTGGGATATTTGCTAAGTGGTGTGGTGACTCATTTGGTGGATTATTTGAAAGATCTCCCTTTCTCAGCACTTTGGAGATTCTTATACTTAGAATATCAAATACAATATATACATTAAATACTTTTTGCATAAGCATTTTGAAATATACCATATAATTGGAGCAAAAATTAAAGAGAATGCCTGATGCAGTATGTTGCATGTGTCAAGAAATAAATAAAAAAAAGGACTAGGTTTAATATGAAAGAGTTATTTGTTTCTAAATGGCTGTCATTTTCCCACTATAATAAAAAAATGTTTACCCAATTGGAATAGATTTAGCTTTTTCTGATTAAATCTACTTCTTTAGAAATACAATGGCACTGCTCTTAAATATTACTTAGCACTGATATTTTGAATAAGTACTCCATTTTACTTTTGCAAGTCTGTCTACCATAATAGTCATTTGTCAAAACTTCCATATTTAAATTTGGCATGAAAAATTACAATTTTCAGCATAATTTTCAAGAGCAAGATGTACAATATTAATAACAGGGTTGACTGTTTTGATACTATGGGTGTTAAAATTGTACCTCCACTGAAATCAGGACTAAAAACTTAACTTACAATGTAAGTAGATAAATGCAATGCTCAGCTTTTTCAGCTGGAGTTCCAGTTATAGACTGCCCATAGCATCAGCAGAATCAATGTAATTAATTGTCTCCAATATACTCAAAGAAATTTAGTAGGAGAGGGTACAAGGAACCTGATTTACATTTTATAGAATTGGGCCTGGTTTTGAAAGAAATCATTCAGAAGTAGGGTAGTAATTGTGTGATTTAATTGCATGGGTTAAATAAGGTTGTAATAGTATTGCTCTGTTGAATATTTTTCTTAGGTTTGGATCTTACAAAGATGGACATAATTATGTGCCTATTCATCACTTTCATATGAGCACTCCTAAATATTTTAAACGGAAAAATTAAAGCAAGAAAATAAAATATTATTGAGACCAACAAGAAAGGTTTGTTGCTTGAAACTGAATTGGCACCCAAAAAGACTACACTGTTTAAGGATGAGCAACTCCCATGCTGCACATCATGTCTATGTAATAGTTGGTGACTTTCTTCTTTAATGAGTTGCCATTACTTCTAGGGAGGGAGGATGCATGCATTTTGATAAACTGGTATCTACCTTGGCCAGATACCTGCTTTGTATGCAACAAAGCAAGGGTGGGAAGTTGCTTTGGCAACAACTTCTTCAGCTTTTGTGGAGGTATCATATATCATGAAGTTTCAGAGTGCTATTGCTGCTATTGCAATAAAAAGCTTGCCTTAGGTTTTTCAAAATAGGAATGGAAGTAGTGTATTTTTTAACTGGGAAATATGCTGTAAGTATGTATTTGAAATGTGTGCATTTTCGACTCAAGCAGTATTTACATCTGCTGCTATTCTGCATTTTATTCTTATATGAGTTTTACAACAATTTGCAGATAATTGACGTTCATAATACTGGAGAAAAAGAGGTGACTTTTATAGACTTCATTTTATTAACTGGACATTCGACACTTCAATGCTTTTACAAAGGGAAGAGCAGAGTATCTCTGAATAATGATGGTTATGAGACACCTACACGAACACACTGACCAAGAATTAAAAAGAATCATGCTCAAGATACCAAGGTTTCTGAGAAGGGAGAAAAGTTGGTTGTAACTTTTATTTTAAATGAACCATAATAAAGGAAAAAAAATTTAAAAGCTATGTTACTTTGCTGGTGCTACACTTCAGTAGGACTAAATAGAGGTGCTGCTTTTTTGACCTAGGCAGTGAATTCCCTGTTATGCAATGCACATGTGACACAATGTAAAATGTGTCTTCTTGGAGTCTCTTAGCAATGTCTTGTATATTTAGCTCCTGATCCTTCAGCATATGTGCAGAGCTTCCCTTCAACAATGAGGACATCTTCAGTGCTGTCCAAAGGATGTTTTCTACTTGTGAGAAACACGGTAGATAATTTAAGTCATACATTCAGTTTGGAAACCATATTTGTGATGTTTGTATTTAATGTGTGTCTTTCCAGTAATATCTAAGCATACCATAACTAAAAGGAATAGGATATGTTGCAGGAAAGAGGGTGGATTTTTTTCCTCCCTCTAATTCTTCACCATATACTTTTAAGAACAGCTTAAGCATACTCAATTTTATTGTTTCTCCGTGTAAGCAAATGCAGGATGCATTTTTACCCAGGGTTTCTTGTTCTGTGGAGTCAGGTAATTGCTGCCAGCACCACATTTGTTGTGTGGTCACCTTTATTCTGGTCACCTATCATTTTGCTCCCTTGTTTTTAGAGCTGTGTTTCTGTGAAACTGATCACTGGTCTTTGTGGACAGAGTATATCTGAAAGGCAATTAAAAGTCTCAGTGGTTATATATTCATCATCTCAGATGCAACTGACAATTAACCAGCCATTGTTGAACTAATTTCTAATCTATGCATGCTTTGTGTGTCTTTACAAGCCCTCTGAACTTGTTCTTTGTGTGACTCTCCAACAAGACAGGATAAATTGTGTTGTGGAGTGATACAAATGATTTTCTTGCACTTTTAGCAGTTTCCTTCTGCAAACACCAGTAGCCCTTGTCTCTTCTTTCTCCAAGCTTGCAAAAGCAGTGGGCACCTACGTTGCACAGTGTTCTGAGTATCCTCATTTATTTTCAGCATGTTCTCAAGCTAGCTCTGATGCACGTCCAGGCACAGGTTTGCTTTTTCATAGTCTGTAGAACACATAACATTATCTTGCCACATTACTTAACATTCTCCACAGGCTGTCTCTGCAAATACCTTGTAATGTGAGCAGTTTATTAATGTGAAATGCAAGAAATCATGTGTATAAGTATAAAAAGCTTGAGAACTCCTAATTGTTTAACAATTAAAAAATAGGATGAGGATATTTGTCAAGAAGGCATGCAGCATAACATGACTTGCATAACAGATTAGATTATAAATCCTATCTGTATGTAATCTTCAAAGTCTCTGAGCATACTTTGATGATTTTTTTTACAGGATGTAGACATGCTCACCCCATTAGGAAGGTTCATGTTGACAGTGAAGAAATCTAAACTCTGAATATTCTTTTCTTCTAAGTAACTTGTGTAGTTTAATGTGTGTAATAAGTAGCTAATATTTCTTGACATTTGCATTATTTTATCAGGATGATTAAAAAAACATGACCACAAACTGTTTGTATACTTCTTCTATTACTGTGGTTAGAATTAGGAAACTAAAACTAAACTTTATTTGTCCTTACATGTACACACTGATCTAATCCCGTGTATCTCAGTGGTCTAGAAAAATGTGCATTATATATCTGAGTCTCAATCAGTGTTTCAAACTATGATAGAAATGTGCTAGAACAGGTCCTGCTGCAGGGGTGTGTGACTAATCTTTTAGCTTTCTAATCATACTCTCTTCATCTCAGCTTTCATAAGAAAGTATGTTATGAAAGAAAGAGCTTATGGATATCTTTATGCATTCAGAGATGGCATGCAAAGGAAAAAAAATGTACAAAATAAGCAGTATTTACTAAAGGTTTGAACCTTTGCTTGTGGTAAAAGGTGTAGATTACATATATTTGACTTCTAAATAATGGAAGTATTATTGTATTCTGTTGTACTCCATATTCCATTCTCTGAAATTATGTGCAGGTCAGCTGAAGTTTGTAGGAATGTACAGGAAGAGACAGCAGTACATCAGGGGCTTATCAGTGTGTGTCTTGTAATGAAGAAGAACTCCAGGTAATGCATATGAGAGCAGCTTCTGAGAGTAATTGTGCTGGATTCTTCAGCAGGTTGGAGACTCCAGTCTCCTCTCATGTACATATATTCCTGCCTGGACTCAGGCGCAGTGACTCCAGTGTTGTTACAGAGTGCTCCAAAACCTGGGAGCTGCAGTTCAAACCTCTTGATCTAAGAAAAACATGAAATTGTTATCTCTCACTTTCAAAAACAGTGTTGCAGCTTCAAGCTGAGCGCAAGTTGGACACACCCTTTGGTTTTGAACGAGGTGATGTTATTGAAATAAGTTGTTGCAGCTTAAGTGTACAGGTAACTAGCTCCCTGCCTAACTGAAACAGAATGCTGAGAATGTTCATGGTCCTCTGCTGATAGTGAGGGAGCTTTGTGGCCTCAGAGAGAGGTGCTGGCTGTTTTGGTGCACTCACAGGCTTCAGGAAGAATTCTTAGCTGCTCTCAAGCTTGGCTGCTTAGAATTGCCTCATGGTGAATGAAGGGAATGTAAAATTTTAAACTGAAGCTGAGAACTGGAATGTAAGAATGTAAGTATCAACAGCCCTGAAACATGATTTTTTTCATGTATGTAAAATGACATTTGTCTGCAGGATGTTACAGAAGGACCTTTGAGCCAAAGTAATATATCTGTGGAGGAAGTATTAGAGAACAGAACTTTTCACTTCAACAGGGAACATAGTATGGGTCCATGGGATGGGGAGATTAAAATGAGCTGAACTGTTTAATGAGCAGTGCTTTGAAGCAGTTTGTCTAATCTGCAGCTCTTGCTTTCTGCCACTTGAGGTCCTCTTTTGTCCCTAATTAGTACAGTTTGCTGATACCAAGCTGGAATAACTCACAGATGTTAGGTTTTTTTAATTGTAACTCTGAGGGTGAAAAATCTTTTCAGAAACATTACACAAAGCTGTGTTGACTTGCGTATCAGTTACCTCTTCATATCTGAAAATGATTTAGAATTGTGATTGCTGGGCTTCTTGTAGGCACTTTGTTAATTTCTTACAATACCCTGCACTGTGCTTTGTTGCTGCTTTATCTGCTTTCTTAATGTTTAGCAAATTCTTCTTCATGTTTTTCTTTTCAATAAAATTCTCTTCCCCCTCTGACTTGTAAAACACATCATGGCTTGTGATTCTGGTTCCTAAAATTAACTTTCAAGCTTGTTTCTAAGCAAAGCAAGATGAATAAAAATATTCAAGAGATACAATGGCTTTAGCAATCTGGACTCTGATATCCCTTGGAAATAGAGTTTCCTTTTGGAAATTCTCAAAGATGCATCTGCACTGTTTTGGATAGTGAAGAAGATACAACTAAGTAAATGGCTCCTCTTTCTTATGTTATCCAGTATTTTTCACCATCTACAATTAAATTTTTTATGTGATTGCCATTTTAGCTATCAATTAAAAAAAGCAATGCAAACATAAAGAAAACGAACAATGGCAGTCTTTCTTCAGAAAAAAGAAAAAAGTCTGCAGTTTCAAGTTCGATCTAATAGTGTGTAAACTGGCAGATGCATTTACTGCCACTCGCCACTTCCATGATTTGTTATTCCTCTCCTGTGCATTGATGGCACTACTTGCACATATACGTAGTAAGCCAGATCTGAATATTCAGCTGGCTGGGAAAACAAACAAATAAACAAAACTAACAGAAGCGTCAAGGGGTTTGTTTAGTTTTGTGATTTTTTGGTTTTTGGGAACATTGAGGACAGTCATTGCTCTTTGACCTTCCTTGCTATTTAGCTGCCCAAGTGATTGCTCTGGTACAAAAGAAAGGATGCCAGGAGGGATAGTGTTAACACACTAATGGTGGTACTGCTTAAGCTGCCTCTGCCCACGTCGTACCTCCACCCTGGCTAGATGCCAGATGTCCACTAAAGCCACTCTATCACTCCCCAGTGCAACTAGACAGGTGAGAGAAAATATAATGGAAGACTTGTGGGTTGAGGTAAGAACAAGGAGAGATCACTCACCAGATCACTCATGGGCAAAACAGACTTGACTCAGGAAAATTTATTTATGAATTTATTGCCAATCAAAATGAGAGCAGGACAATCAGAAGTAAAACAAATCTTAGGAGCACTTTTCCCCTGCCCCTCCCTTCTTTCTGGGCTTAGCTTTATTCCCAATTTTCTACTCCTCCCACACAGTAGCTCAGGGAGATGGGGAATGGGGGTTATGGTCACTTCATCATGTGTTGTTTCTGTTGCTGCTTCCTCCTCAGGGAGAGGAGTCCTTCAGCTGCTCCAGTGTGGGGTCCCTCCCACGGGAGACAGTCTACACAAACTACTCCAACCTGAGTTCTTCCCATGAGTTGCAGTTCTTTGTGAACTGCTCCAGTGTGGGCCACTCTTCCACGGGGTGCAGTCCTTCAGGACCAGGCTGCTCCAGCATGGATCTCCCACAGGTCCTATCAGGACCCTGCTCCAGTGTGGGCTTCCCACAGGGCCACAACTTTCTTTTGGGCATCCACCTGCTGCAATGTGGGGTCCTCCACAGGTGGTAGGTGGATTCCTGCAACGCTGTGGAACTCCACGGGCTTCACCACAGCCTGCAGGGGAATATCTGGCAGTTCTGCCACCTGGAGCACCGCCTCCCCTTCCTTTACTGACCCAGGTGTCTGAGAGGTGTTTCTCTCATGTATTCTCACTCCTGATTTCTCTGGCCATGATTACATCTGCGCGGTAACTATTTTTTCCTTCTGAAATATTTTACCACGGAGGCATTACCCCCATCACTAATTTGTCTGTCTTGGAGCTGTCTGACATAGGGGAAGTTTCTGGTAGCTCTCACAGAAGCCACTCCTGTAGTCCTTCTGCTATCAGAACTTTGCCAATACAATGATCCAATACAATGACTGATCGGCCATGACCTGATTGATCTGCTCTATGTAAAATGAAGCATTTCTGCATTTTATAAACTCAGGCTTCAGAAAGGAAATACAGGCCTGATTTTTTTTATAGCATCTGTTGGCTTGGAGACCGCCATAGCTGTTTACAGCTAGTGGTAACAAAGGGGATTATTTATAACTTCTTGAGGTTGGAATGAAGGTGCATGTTTTAATGGGCCTTGTTCTCATGGGGCAGGCCTTTTCTTGCTGATGCGTGAATCCCCTGTTTAGCAAGCAGAAGCTAAGAAAATAAAGTTTCTTTTATGTTTCCATATGGATTTCTTTGCAGATCTCAAATTTTAAGGGCCAGGGATTATACTTGTGCATTCAAAAATATATTGAACTTTTGCTTGTCAAACCTATTTGCTTTAAATTTAGAATGGAAGTAGTTACAAAAGCTGTAGTCTAAGGAAAAATTTTTAAGGCCAAGTAGTACCTTTCATTTTAGACAATTGTAAATGGGGGGAGAGTACAAACCTTTTTGTCTTCAGATACAACCAAATAGGGTTTTCTGTGCCACCTTTCTTTACATCTGTATCAATTTACAACTTTGTAAGGCATGGAAGAAGTTTTGTTTCTTAATACATTTTTATTCTGAACTAGCACTCTGCATGCTTTTTATGGTCAAGTGAACAAACGGACACCCCCAAAGGAATTGTTCCTCTTAAACCAGAATTAGATCAGATGAACTGCTACTCAATGGTGCCCCTATTGGGTATAAGAACTTGGGATGACACATACTAATGTGAATGTCTGGCATGTGGGATGTTACAGAACTACCAAAGAAGTGAAACCTAGCTTGCATTGCTTTATCATTATTTTTTTCTGCAGAGGTTTCACAGAATCACAGAACATTCTGAATTGGAAGGGACTCACAAGGATCACCGAGTCCAGGTCTCAAGTAAATGGTTCATACATGGACTGAACTCCAACCTTAGTATTAATAACACCAACCAACTGAACTAAAGCTAAAGAAAAGATGGTGAAAATAGGAAAATATCCTGAGATAGAGGCAGGAAGTTCTATAGAAATAATTTCAACAAGTTAGTGAGTAAGTAAGAATTTCAAATAATGCGAGCTTTCATTGCTCTGACATGGGTTTTAGTACATGACTTTTGAAAAGCGGATTCCTTTTCTTGCTGACTCCATCCTCTTTTCTGTAAAAGAGAGAAATGCAGTGGAAAACATAAACAAAATAAATCATCAGCATTTGCACATTCTGACTCACAGAGTAAGGCAGAGCTTACAAAAACCCCAAAGAAACACAAACAGGCTTGTGATCAGTTAACTCAGGACAGTATGTTAATGCATTATTACTCCAAAGGGACAATTATCTTAAATCTGGCACTACTTCTATTTCATAGTCCTTGACTTTCCTGTAACTTAACCTCTTAGCGGAAGGATTTTTTTTCATTGCTCAGTTCCGTCTTTAGAATCCTCCACTGCGCACAGACGCTGCTCTAGCAGTCTCTTCACATCTGTGTTTCAGCACCGAGTAGTGCCAGGGAAGGCATTTATCCCTGAAAGGACACGGGATGCTGAGCTCGCATGCTAAGCAGCAGTGACCGGCAGGGTCTCTTCCTCCCCCGGCTCAGGGATAGCGACTTCTTTATGCAAGGAGAGGGAAATGAGAGTGGCTCCACGCGCTGCATTCCTAGGATCGAGGACAATACCTAGGGGCATGAGCCGCTGTCATGGTCCCGCAGGGAGCACTCGTGGCCCCAGGTTTCCCAACCGCCCATCCTGACGCTGCTGGAACATCGACCTGACACTCGCGTACGTTCGGCCGTCGTTGGCAGCCTGCCACTTGTTCTCCTTTGGAAGAGGGGGATGGAAGAAGCAGGGAAATCTTTCCAGACTAGCCGGTGGTTTGGTCACACCGCGTGGGGGTCACAGAGCAACACGAGAGTTCCGCAGCCCGACCTCCCCCAGCCACGGCCGCTCCCCGCCCGCCCGCGGCCCCTGAGGGACGGGGTGGGCCCTGAGGGGCGGGGCAGCCCCGAGACACGCCCCTTCCCCGCTCAGCCAATCCTATCAGCTCATGGGCGCGGCCCTTGCTCCCCATAGCCAATCAGCGCCGCGGGTGACACAAAGTGGTGCTCTTTGCACGCGCTTTAAAGGCCGGGAAAAACTGGCAGCGCCAGAGCCCAGTCGGAGCGGAGAGGGGCGTGGCCGGCTCAGCCTTCTGCCCAATGGGAGCCCGGGGAGGCGGGGCGGGGCAGGCGGGGCGAGAGTGGCAGGGCCCTCACCCAGTCAGAGGGCGGGACTCGGCGCGTCCCCCGGCAGCCCGGACCAATGGGCACGGGCAGTGGGCGGGGCGGGGGTGTCCGTGCCCAGGCTCTGGGTTGGGAGCAGGGCAGGAGCCGGACCGGGCCGGCAGCGTGTGCAGCGCTGCACGAAAATGCACTCGGATGCTGCCGCTGTCAGTGAGTAGCGCCGGGCCCGCCGCCCGCCCCGATGCCCGGCCGAAAGAACCGCCCGGCTGGGGGCGGCTTCTGTTGCCCCTGACCCGTGAGGCTTGGCCGAACGCGCCTGCGGGGCTCCCGATGCCGGGGAAGGGTTCAGGCCCGCGGGTGCGGGACCGCCGCGCGGGGCGGGGGCGGTGTGTGCGTGCCTGGCGGGGCGGCCCCCGAGAGGACAGCGGAGCTCCGCGGCTGGCGGCACGCTCCCCGGGGGGCGGGGGCGAGAGCGGGCGGGGGCAGCCGCACCGGAGAGGGCTGGGGGCGCTCGGAGGGTGTGACGCAGTTTGTCCGACCCATCTGGCGAGCGGGTGAGGCTGCGGCCGGCCCTCTTGGCCGGCTGTGAGAGAGCCGGGGCTGCCGAGGGGAGCGCGAGCTGCGGAGCTGCGTGTATAGGGGACGGGCGGGGGTGAATTCAGCTGGTTCCGCCGGGCCGGTGCGGGAGAACCGGGCTGCTTGTGCGGGGGACTGGAGCCGCAGCGCATGGTGGGAGGTGGAGTCCCTGCGGCGGCGGCCCCACGCAACGGGGCGGCGGGAGGTGGCGTGGTGGACTACAACTCCCAGCGGGCCCTGCGGCGGCACGGCGCGCTGCCCCGGGGACCCCCGTCCGGCCCCGCCGTGCCCGCCCGCCCTGGGCAGCACGGGCGGATCGCGCCCCTGTTCTGGGGGAGCGTAGCGAGGGCTTTGTCTCCGCAGAAGAGTTTCTGGCTGTGCGTTCCGAGCTGCAGGGACCGCCCGCTGTAGACGGGCTGCATGGCGCAGGGGTCACACATCTGCGTGGCCGTGGTTCAGGGACAGGCGCCCGCTGCAGAGACCGGGCTGTTGTCCCGAGCACAAAGCTGTCCTGCCACAGCGACATCCATGTGACATCTCCCAGGAACGTGTGCTCACTGCCAAAGGAGTTGCAGCTCTGCGATGCTTTATTACTGCAGAACTTGCTGGTGGGAAGGATGATGAGAATTGAAGTTCTGATCATGTGTTAATGAATGATGGTCTGACTCTTGGACAAAGTCCTGAAAGCAGAGGTGGAAAGAAATGCTGCATAATGCCTGGATTTTCTTGAATCCTGCTGTGTCTCTCAAAATGAGATGTCATACAGGGGCAGCCTGGTAAAGGCTCTAACTCACAAGATTATATAATTTTTTTAGTGGTTCTGGTTTGTTTTACCTTTATATTTAGGGATCATTATGTGCTGGTGGTGAAGGCTGCCATTAAAGCAGAAATAATTGCCTCATGTTAGAAATGGAAGGGTAATTATTCTAGAAAATGCCTTCTGTTCAGTGTCTTTTGTCATATGCCATGTCCAAAAAAATTGCAGGTCCTCATTATATACGCATGTGAGTTACAGTTACAAATATTCCAGGGCTCCCTTATGTAGAATATTTAGATTACATAGTGATTTTAATTTTTTTTCTTTTAATTTTATCTTGTCTGCAGAAAATAGGAAGAGTACTCTTCCTCGGCCTTCAGCTGTTACAGGCTTTTCATTAAAAATGTGCTATGGAGTGATCAAATCTTATGTCTCAAAATCTTTTTTTTTTTTTTTTTGCTTGTATATGTGTTATTTTAAATACATATGTTTTCCTAAATGAGCTGATTTCATTGTCTGTAGCTTCGTAGTGGTTGGGGTTTTTTTCATTGCTCTAAATGCTTGAAGCAAGGAGTGTTCATAGCACAGCTTTGCACATACAGAAGCTGGTTTATGGTAGTCTCTTGACTGAAAGTTTATTTTGAGCCACCTTTTTGATCCTTCTTAGATCTTTATCTGTTCTTATGATATAAAATCCATTAATACATTTTTGCTCAGTCTCAGTTTTACTTTCTGAATATGCACCTTTTACGTTATATGAAGAAATCAGCTTTCCTTTATTCTGTTGAAGATGTTTGCTTAGAAGTTTCTTGTAGCTCCTGTAGCTATAATTGGAAAAGCCTTCTCTGTACAAGACTGTGCAATAGGTTGAATTAGGCACGTAAAGGTGGGGTTTTTTTTAACTGCTTCTCTTCATTCTGTTGTATCAAGATGAGTTCTTATTTGTATAATTGCAGCACTTTATTTAAATTTATTTTTGTCTGAGTACTTCTTGTGCTAACTCTTAGTGAATTATTAATCCTGTGTTTTCTTTAATTCCCCTCCTCCCACACTTTATTTGCAGGTATTGAAAGCAAAGACTTTGGGCTTTTTCAAAGCATTAGTTCCTAGTTTTGTTTGTGTCTTCAAGCAAAAGAAGATAACTCGCTTAATTTGTCTGTCCTTTTCTTGCCAAAAAGCATGGCATTAGGAAGTACAGTACATACTGTGAAAATGTTCAACTCTTGTATCCAATTTAAATATTAGAGCATTTAATAGTGTGGTTATTTCTTCTACAATAAGTGAGACTACTAACAGGGGCTTGAAGCAGCACCCTTAAATGTGGCAGCATTTTTGTCATACTGTCCAATTAAATTGTTTTATTTATAATCATGGTCTGATGTTAAACAGAATTTTTGCTTTTGGCTCATAAAGAGATAGAAACAACTAGCAGTTCGTTCAGTGGCAGGCATGTGTATATAAAATATACATATAAAATTGTGTGTATATAGATGGTTATACATATAAATGTATATATATATATAGTTAGAGCTGTAAGGCTTTATCTTGTCCTGGGGAACTGACTGGTGTGACACCTTCGATGCAGATGTGTTGCTGTGTAAACTGTGGGACTGGGTCTGCTGCAGCTGCTCATTAGCTGTAGATTAGTGCTTCCCTTGCTCTATTGGTAAAGTGGTTTGTAGGAGCACTCTCTAATCCACTCAGTCAAATGTACCTGGGTTAGCTCTTGCCGCTTAAACTTGTCTAAACTGACAGGTTGACTTCTTGCCTGAAGTGGGTTAGGGAATGTGGCCGTGGTCTGTGCTGCTGGCAGAGCTGTGGGGTCAGTAAATTTTGGCAGGGAGGATGAAGCAAACAGCTGGGACTGTTGGGACTTACATACAAAAGTAATGCTTTTGACTGGCATAGCTGTTCCTAGGCTGTTGCAGCTTCATCCTGATGCATACCACATGTGCATGGTGCTGGATACCCTAGCAGCGTGTGCTTGACAGGGTTTCATTTATGCTGAATTATCTAGAGCACAAGATACAAAGTTTGTATTAGCTTTATGCCCTTTGTAGGGTGCCAGATGACACCTCGCATGAAGTTAAGAGTAATGCCTGCAAGCAGCTCTCAGGTCGTGGCAGCCAATGATGCAAAACTAGCTCACTGACACTTGTTTGAATTAATCTGATGGTGGAATAAGTGTTAGACTGTATGAAGACTTTATATCAACAGAAGCAGATGTTTTGCACCAGAAACCCACTTAGTGTTAGATCTTTGCTATATAGCACAAAACAGCCAAGCAAACCCAAATCCTGCCATGAGCCAGTTGTGCAGAGTATTTTATCTTATGTGTTAGGAGAGTTAAGCCTTATTTATAACTCTTATATAGCTGTATATATAGCTCTTATTTGTTCAATCAATTTAAGGTAAATGGAAATGTATTCATACTAAAGTAGCAGTTACACAAATTTTGCACTGCTTAAATTGCTCTAAGATTCTCAGTTAACTTTAAACTGCTGTAGCTCTTTTTGTAAACATTCCTTCAGGTTGGGGTACTCCAGAAACACCTAGGTGGAATCAAGATTTGTTCCTATGGGGGCAAAAAAGAATTATGCTTTTTCCTATCTATGTAGCATGCATGAGCTTAAAATATTTTGTTGCAGTAGTCATTCTGAGTGGTAATACCAAATGTTACGAGTTGAATGTCAGTGTTTACCTTTAAATGATTTTAGAGTGCCTGTAGTAACTCCTACCATATTTTGTTGCTTGGGTTTGGGTTTTCTGTGGAGTTTTTTGTTTACTGGCTTAAGTCTGTGTTTTGCTTCAGAGCATTTGAGGCTGTTGTGTTTGGAAGATGTACACAAATTTGCAACTGGGTTTTGAATACTGCTGGTGTCAGCAGTAGCTCTGAGATCGGTGCAGTTCTGGGTGCAGGCAGGCAAGAGAAACATTCTGCAGTATTGTGTCTTTAGCTTTAATGGCTTGGTCCTGATGCTCCTCAAGAGAGGTTGGGTCATCCCATCTAATTGCATGTTCTTACTTTCCAAGCTGGAATTCAATTGTGTTTTCCTTACTTTCTGAATCATGCCCTTTATTTGACCACACCAAATCAAAGGAGACCCTGCTTTTCAAGCCTGTTTTCCGCCTCTCTTGACCCAAGGCTTGTTGTCACATGATGGACTGGGAGAAAGGATTCTTCTGCAGGTTGGCCCTGGTATATAGGGATACAGCTACAGAGACATTGGAAATAGATTCTAAATCCTGTCTTTGACAGGAATGCAGAGTCAGCCCCTATCTTCTCTGTGCTGCAGTTTGGGATTCTCAGTCTTCAGGTGTGTTAAGTTTTTCTGTAAATAAGACTGATGCACATTTTCTTTTGCCATCTATATTTAGTAATGAATACAAAAATTTTGCTTCCTGAACATGAGTGTTGAGGGCTTTCACCAAATGTAGGTTTCAGATCTGAACTTCTAAGTTCATTAATCAGTTCATCATTCATCAGTATAAATTGTATTGCTGTTAGGATAATTCTGTAAGTAGACTGCAGAACATAAAATTTCATAGAAGATTAAGTGATTCTTTTTTGAATAAGTAAAGTTTATTTAAAGCTAACTAAGGCAACAGAACTTTGAACTATTATTGCCAGTACTACTACAAGTTTTTTTCTAGCTCTATTACTTGAAAACAAGGAAAGCAATTAAATAAAATCATAAGAATGCTATTTTAACTTTTAGGTATGAGTTTGCCTGATGTGTTTTCTGTTAATTTTTTTCTGAGAAGTTTACAGGTATCTTAGCCATAATAAGAATTACTACTATGTTATTATTACTGCTATTTCTATACTTAAATTTTAATATTATATATATGGCATATCTATTAAGGATAACTATTTTAGATCTACTGTTAAAGTGAGATTTTTTTATAGATATTCTATTTGCTTAAAAAAATTAGCAGCTTTTAAAGGTAACTTGGAGTCAGCTGATCGCTTGTTTACTACTACTGTTAATTTTTTGCTAGGTTTTTAGTAGATTGTACTACACCCTGTAGCTGTGTTTTGTCCAAGCTTTAATTTCCACAGTAGGAACTAAGTTAAAGGTTTGGGTCAGGCAGGGTTTTGGTGTGTTGTTTTGGTTTTTTTTTTTTTTAAATTCAGATGTTCATTTAAATAGTTTGGCCACACAGTGCTTCTTCTGGTAAAAAACTGGGATTTGATTTTTAAAGTTTTTTAATTCCAGGTAGGAAAGTGGAGTATTTGAATCCTGTTTACCTGTGTACTTTGCTTATATTTAAGATGCATTCTGTTTTTCTTTATTGTATTTCATGTGTGCATTAATGAAAGGGTGTAGAATGTTTTTTCTCTAGTTTGTTATGGAAGCAAACCCAGCTAGCTCTTGTTTCTTTTACCTCTCTGCCACTCTCAGGTCCATAGTTTAAACCTTAGCCTATAATGTTCTAAAAATTATATTAAACTGTTTTCTTTTTAATTTAAAGTTGTATATGATTGTGACTAATTGACTAACTCAGCCTTTAACACTTAACATTGTGTTAATGACAAACTGCAGGCAAGGTTTAAATTCCATGAAACTAGGTTGGCTCTGTCATTTCTTTCTTTTCTGGGTTTTGGATTTGCAATTATTTTACTCAGATTTTTTTTTTTAGCCATTACATTCTGAATAACTGCAAAGTAATACCATTTTGAATTTTCATTGCTTCATTGACTAAAGATCAGCTACCTTCTGCTTGAAAAAAAGAATGCAAGCAAAAAAAATTTATATGCTTATTTGACATACACCCCTTAAAGTCATAGAAAACTTTCCACATATCATCTTTCAGTATTTACAAAGCAAGCAGGTTTCCTTCTTCTGATTTGTGGTCAATAATCTGTGTGGTACATCAGAATCTTAGAATGGCTTGAATTGGAAGGGACCTGGAAGATCATCTAGTTCCAATCCTCCTGCCATGGGCAGGGATACCTTCCACCAAGACCAGGTTGCTCAGACACCATCCAGCCTCACAATTCAGGCTTGGGGCATCCACAGCTTCTTTGGGCAAACTGTGCCAAGGTCTCACCACCCTCACAGTAAAGAATTTCTTACTAATATCTAATGTAAAACTATTCTCATAAAGCCTTTCCCCCTTGTCCTATCACTATGTGCTCCTCGGGAAAGTCCCTCTCTCGCTTTCTTGGAAGTTCCCTTAAAATACTGTAAGTGCACTTAAAGTGCTGTAAGACCTCCCGGAGTCTTCTGTTCCCCCCACTGCATGATCCTAGCTCTCAGCCTTTCTTCCCAGGAGAGGTGTTCCATTCCTCCACTTGTTTTTATGACCTTGCTCCATCGGGTCCATGCTTGTGCTGAGGACCCCAGAACTGGATGCAGCTTCTGTAGGAAAAAAAAAAAATCATGTGCATGGAAACTCTTGTCTTCAGGTGAAAAAGAGCTTCACATGTGATGGCATTATTTGTGTAAAGCTCATACAACCAGCTGTTGAGTGTGTAGCTTCGTGTGCTGGATGGCTCCTGTCGTAGTGGTGCTGGGATGGACCGGTGCATTAACCCAACACAGTTGCTGCTGCCACAGCAGACTATTGTGCTCCCACTTCAGAAAACCTTCCCTGTTTCTTCCTCAAACTCAGCTGATGTTGCAGTTCCTTGATGATCTGATTCAGAGTGCTGGGCTGGCAGGGTTTGTTTATTTTGTGGGTAAGATTCCAAGTGTAGTGGGATGACCAAGGGGATCAGCAGGCACAGCTCTGGAGGCTGCATAAGCATGTGTGGGAATTTTGGGAGGTGGAGGGGAGAGAGTGTATTGATGAAGAATACAGTTGCAGCCAGCTGTCCAGGTGCTTGTCATCTTGACCACTGTTGATCAGTGCTATTTTTGTTAATTTCCCAGATAGTGTTATTTGGGTATGGGAGGCTTTATTTTTTGGATTTTGTTTCTTAAAACATTTTTTTTCAAAATAGGCTTTTTCATGGTGGCGTATCATACTTGGTGTATATTTCTTGAAATATAGATAAAGCAAACACTGACCCACTGAACAATTTAGAGAATAACCTGAGCTGAGGAAGTAATTTAACTTCCCTAATTTAATGGATGCTGCTTGCATTTGCATTTTGTAACTGTAAAAGATAACCGTTTTCAGTTTTAGATAATATCCCTACACTGTGCAAGCTTCCCCTGTGAAAGAAAGCAAGCTTTGAACTCTGGTTCTCCATATTCATATTGTGTATGGTGTGATTTTTCTTGTATAAGAACTGGAAAATATAGTTGTATAACCCTAAGTTCATCATAATTACGTAACCTATTTCTGAAGCAGCAGCTTAAAATTGTATAGATATTTCCCGTGGACATGTAAAACATACTGGCATGAACTATGTGTTTTGAAATGCCTAGGAATGTTTTGTTTTAAAGGTGATACCTATATATGTAATCCTAATTTTAGAATATTTTTTCAACCATTTTTAAGAGTGCTATCTAAAGTTAATATTAGATTAGAATAAATAAATATTGGCTTAGTGTTCTCAGCTTCTTACCTCCAGATATAACTGGTTTCTCTAACAACTCATGGTCTTTGTAGATTTTATGCTAAGCAGCAAGGGAAACTGTAAAATTCATATTCCAGAAAGTTCAGTCTGATCTGCCAGTTAACTAATCTTATTTTTTAAGCTTGCCCTCCTCAATGGCTTTATGTTCCCTGTTGTCCTCATCCGTGTTTGCGCCCTCTCCTCTGTTTTGTCTCATTGCTTTATATGAATTGAGGGTTGACTGAGAAACTCAGGATTATTTTTTTCTTGCAGAATGGTTCTGCTTAGTATTGTTTGCCTAGCAAAAATGGAACTTTATTGAGCACTTAATGCAGGAAAAATTCTAGCACCCTGTTCAAGGTTCAAGACCTTCCTATTGTAGCTTGGTAAGAAGATCTGGATTGTCTTTGACTTGTGTATGTACAAGGTTGGAAATTCCTTCTCTGGTATTTCTGATTTAGAGAAATTATATCGCATGGTGGATTGGGGACAATATGTTAAGAAATAGGTAGCAATTAATTAAATGATACTCTGGCTAACATAATGAATGAAATGTGTGATTCCTGAAAGTATCTTTTGATTTATTTTTTTTTGTTAAATTCACTGTAGCAAGAGAATTCTGCAGTGATGTGTGTAACAAGTACACTTAGAGCAGGCAGTTTCTTCAGTTCCACTTGTTAACTTCATGGCAGTGTGGTTCACTGACTTGGCAGTCGGATGTTTAATGATGACTCTTGTTTATCTGGGTCATCTTAGATGTATCTTGAGAGCATTCCTTTGAAATGCTCTGGATGAAAATAAGGGAATTATGTTTTTGACCTTACTTGCATCTTGCATCAGCTGCTGGGCAAAGCCAAATTAAATGTCTCATATTAGAAATGCTTTAGTGCATTAGCTGGGTGGTGACACTAGGCACATTCAGAAGTTTTTCACATATAGAAGTTTGCTTGGAATACTTTGCTTATCATACAGTACACTTCTCTAGAGTGTTTTGGCACATGAGTTCTAGTGGGGTAGCTAATTTATTTTTAGTATAAATGGAGATACTCTGTAGTAGTTGGCAGTCTTTAAGCCCTCTTGGTTTGTGTTCAGCTTCTGAGATTCTTCTTGGTTTGCCTGCTGTCTGGCTGGATCTCAGCTGTTCTTTTGTAAATTACTTACTTTCCAGTTTTGTTCTCAACACGTTCCTAGCAAAAATAGGGAATTCAAAAGAATAGAGAAAAATTAGTTTGTTGCTCTTTAGCAACTGAAGCAAACTCAAGTGTTTTATATTTGGAGTGTGGAAGCAAAATTAACATCTATGCTATGGCTTCTTCCAAGAAGTGTCAGAATATTTTATTATCAGTTTTTTTGGCTCTTGTCTTAACAGCTGCTGCATTGTAACCTTTGGTTTGTTATTAAAAAGCCATGTTTCAGCTGTGCAAGTGTAATGTAGTCACTTATTTCTGCAAGGAAATTAGAATGAAGGCAAATACACGTGTATTAATAAAATCAAATTTTTTAAAAGCTAGGATTTTTATTAATGATTTTAGGATGTTGCGTGGTACTTGACTTGGTTTTGGAATAGATGAGACAGAAGGACTGGGTAACATGGAAGTAATAATGATTCCCAATGTAAAGGAAGAAAGATTTTGGGGTTTTTTGTGTGGTTTTTGTTTATTTTGTTACGTTCAGCTATAGTTAGCTATACTTTTGCTCTGCTGAGGGTCATCCATGCCTTAAGAAAAATGCATACATAGGATATATTTTTGCAGATTTCAGTTATTCTACTCAAGTGTTGAAAATGTCAGCGCTGAAAAAGTGTTGAGATGACATTTATTTTTTACTTCTGTGATGATTTTATTAAATAGCCAGAACATAGGAAGATTGTGACTGCTGCATCTGGAAACCAGAAGTTTAAAATCCCCTTTTCTTTCCCTCCTCTAGATTTTCAACTGAATTCTCATCTATCAACACTGGCAAATATTCACAAGATTTACCACACCCTCAATAGGCTGGTAATGACTTGCCATTTTCTCTTAGCTTAATAGCTAGGGCTTTGGTCCAGAATATTTCATGATTGAAATCATTAAGTGATTACATTTCTAAAAATTATAACTGCCTTGTTGTATGAAAGGCTGTTTGGTTTGAATTGGTGAAGAGATAAGCAGTATTAGTAAAAGGTGAAAGATTATACTCCAGAGGTCAGAGTGGAGTTTGAGCTTTGTTTGAACATTGGATCTAGATGTTGCCTCCATACAAGAAGCTTTCTTGGATCTTTATTTATATTAAGTGATGGTAATCATCATAGTTATCCAGTTTCCTACAGTTCTTCTGGAAAACATATTGAATGAGCAAGCTGTCCTCTAACATCCATGCAAAAAGTGAAACAAAGTTTTTTTCAAGACTCTTCTTGCTTATGTGCTGTGTATTTATATTTGTTTATTGCTACTGTAGCTGGAAATGGTGATATAGCTTCTGTGTGTATACTGCAAATTTAGTGGAAAAGACCCTGCCTGCAGAAGGGGATAACTTGTTTCCAGGATTTCAGTTGGTTTTTCATCAGTTTCCTTTAGAACACATATGTGTATTTATCCTTAAGCAAAGTCATTTCTGTGCTACATGCTAAATTCAGTCTTTCTAATGCTGCATTTATTGGTGGAATTGTTCAATACAATATTGCAAATTCTCCACCTAATGGGTAGTTATTTCCACTCATGAAATAATTCGTTGCGTTTTTGATTGAAAAATCTCAAAAATATTTATGAAATTTAATTTACTCAAACTCTTTAGATAAAGTTGCAAGGGTAACTTTTTAGGTAAATATGAGCTGGAAACATAAAGACTACAATCACAGGTAGATGATGTAATTAGGATGAATATTAATATCAAATAAAAGATAAAAATAGCGCAGAAGAATGAAGATCACCATCTTGTTTAACTGTATCATTCCTGTTTCTTGCAGAATCTGACAGAGGACGTTGGTCAAGACGATCACCAGACAGGTATTTAATAGAGATGGAGTAAAAATAGATTGAAACAATTTAAACACACTTTGTTAAACATGTCTCTAACGTAACTGAAAATGATATTTTAGAAGGCTAACGAAGTTTTAGGTAACAAGTGCCAGGGTTTCTTAAGTTTTTTTCAAAGTAGGTGTTTATATTTTTAATTTATCAAAATATGAAGGACTTGAACAGGTTTCAGCAGTGTCTGTAATTTTACTGTCTCTTAGTTTAGAAGACTTAATGAAAAATTTCTCTCACTCCTGGGACTCAACGTGTTGGGCCACAGAATATCCATGTTCTCACAGTGTTTTGAATCTTGAATGAGCATTGGTGAGAACAAAGCAGAAGCAAGCCCTCTTCTGGCTGTTGTGATGCCTGTGACTGAGCTTAAATGCTGTGCTGCATACAACTAACTTTTTTCTTGACTTTCTGATGCAGGTTATTTCTGTTTCTTGTGCAGATTTTCAGGCAGTATCTGAGTACTATCTATTTACACGCTCATCTCTGTTTTGTTCAATGAAGTGTCATTGTTTTTGGAGGCCTTCTTCTCAGGTGCCTGCCATTCTTGATTTGTCAGCATTTGAGCTTTGTGACTTGATGTTTTGCAAGAGTTGTTACCTCCTTTTACAGACTTTACTTGTGAGCTGGCAGTTTTCTTGGTTTATTCTGTCTTTCCTGTGTTTCAGGCGTGATACCTGAGGAGGCAGGGAAATAACTTACTGCCTTCAAGCCCTCATCACTTGCTCAGCAGAACTATTCTTTAAAACTGGCCATGTCTGTCCTACCATCTACCTCAAAGCTTTTTCACGATCCTGAGGTGATGGCTCTATTTGCTGATGTTACTTTAAGCATTTAGGAAAGTGGAGAGAGAGCTGTCAGCTCCTCCTGGAGATTTCTGGCACATACTTGGAAATCTAGCACACTCTTAGCCTAGAGCACAGAGAAGAGATGCATAGGACTGCATTGCTTAGGATTGGACAGAGCTCACTTAGGGATTATGTATCCTTCTCTGTACAGCAGCAGGTGACTTTGTTTCGTGCTTGAGCTCTTACCACAGCCACAAAAGGCTTCTCTGAAATACTTTCCTTCAGTGTGTTTAGTGATTTGATACTTGAAATTAGCTCATTATGTAAATAAAAACCCTCTGAAAAAGAGGTTGTGACAGATAGTTCAAGACAGTTAGAGATTTTAATGTCGATATTTTAGAACTGATGTCCTTTTCCATCTTCTGATGGAGACTTAGAATTTTTTCCCATGTGTCCCAGATGCTAAACAGCAACATACTGATTTCATGTATGAAAATGTGTTCTATAATCTTTGTTTACTCTTGATCACCAAGATCTGCTGTGAAGCATTGAGGTAGTCCCTTTTGGTCACTAACAGGGATGGAATTTGTCTTACTTGTAGCTCTTCTGTCATAAAGTAAAAGAAACTAGCCTGGGTGCTCTCGTTACCTCTATGAGGAGGTGCTTGAGCATGTTACTGGCTTTGATGAACAGTTTTATACTGACAATCTGCATGCTGTTGTTTGAATTAAGCTGTTTCAAAAGTTTAAACATGCCTGTTGAATGAGTTGGGGCACAAAATCCCACTAAAGAGTGTAATTTTTTGCAATAGTTGTAAAAGAACCTTTCCAAATAGAAACAAATATGAATTGAGAACCGAAAATAGAGGTTGATAATACCAGATTCCCTCCTCATCTTCAGATACTATTTCCACTGTTTCTTATGCTTCGTCCCTATTTTGTGTCTCCTTGTAGGAAGAGATAAAGCCCAAACATTTGCATAAGTTCCAGGCATGTTCAGTTGAAATGTGTGTTTGATTTGACTCATATGAGGACAAATACACATGTAAGGAGCTATTTAGGCCATTGTGAATGTTGTATAGTGAAGTCTTCTGTTTTTGTTTTGTATGGGACTTCTAAAACATCTTACATGGGGAGACTCATGTAAATCTATAAAGAGTTGTGTTGGGGGTTGGGTTGATTTCTTATAGAATTTTTTCCCAGAAGTTGCTAAAGA
>CM031860.1:39860342-40261566 GCA_018697195.1 Certhia americana | reverse complement strand
GGGAAGTTTCCCTTTTCTTTGGTCCCTGTCTTTTTCAAACCAAGACAAGTTGCTTTTGCAAATTGATTTCAATGTGCCTAAACTTTTGGAACTTCTGTTTTCCAGTAAGAAGTTGTGAAGACCTATTAATTTTGGTACACAATTTATAGAAGTGTATAGGTGCTGTGAATTTGTGGTTCTGTCTCTAGAACTCATTTGAAAGTCAGATTAAGAACTGTTGCAAAAGGTTAGAATGCTGCCAAAACCATATCAAGATTTTTAATAGTTCTGAGGTTATTTTAACACTAAATTTCTGCTAAATCTTCTAGGCCTTATTCTTAAGGGCTGCTGTTAATATTCTGACACAGTTATCGTAGTTGTTATCATTACATTGTGGATTTTGGTTTTGGGATGACTTAATATATGCATATTTAATTTGATTGAGATTTCTAAAAGCTATTTTAAAAATCTAGTTTTAGGTTAATATTTGTTAATAATAGTATTAACTTTAAAATGCATATTACATTTACTTCAAAGGAGTTGTTTCTAAGCTAACAAAAAATGTCTTGGACATTTAAATTACTTGAAGCAAACTGTATTTTTTCTAAGCCAGATTTCCTTTCTGAAACCGGGCCTTAAAACATCAAAGAACTACAAGGAAGCGGCAGTTTCAAAATTCCTTCAGTGATTTGAGAGCTAAGATGGATCTTGTTTCAAAATTCCAGTCACCTACAATGATTGCAGTCTTGCATGCTACTGTTCAGTATGCGTATCTGAAGAATAAGATAGACTTCAAATGTGTCATGGGCCTTTGCCTTTTCACCTGTTTGTAAGTGTAACTACAGCAGGCAATCAGATTCTGTAAACAATTTCTTTTTCTTTTAATATTGCATTAACTTGGAAAACTCAAATTTGAAATAGTGGTTGTTTTTATGTCATAATTACAAATCTAGCATCTTATTAATAGCTTAAGTCATGATTTGGTAATTAAATTGTGAGTTATCCCAACTAAAAAGTCTTTAAAAGTATGCTTCCTGTTGTCACCTGGCTTGTTTAAAACAGCGAGGTAATCTCTTCAACAAAAAGAAGGCTTCATTGCTGTTCTTGAAGCTTTGGAGGAGAAGAAATTGTTTTTGCCTCTGCCGTTTTTTTCTTTTGTTATATTAGAGAAGAAACCCTCTTGAGTCCAGAGCAATTCTGTAGTGTGGAATTCAAGACAGAGAAGAGGATTTTTCTTTTTGCAACATGATTGCAAGGTGTTTAATGTTTTGATGAGTAATCTTAGTTTTCTCATCTTGTGTCTGAAAATTGATGATTGTTAACTGTGCTTGTGGTAGTTTGTTGCATTATTAAGTGAGCACCTATATCTTCCCAACTGCTTCAGCATTCACAGTTCCTAATTATTTTTCCTTTGAAGCATCCTTTTACTGAAGCATCAGAAGAGAAGGATGCCTTACAGGCTAAGGTGAAAATTCCATGCCTATAAATCATTTCTGTAGGGACACATCTTGTAGACTTCTTCTTTATTTACTTTTTTTTTTTCTTTTGTTTTTTCTGGCTTTGTTGCTATTCTAGGACTTTCCCTCCCTTGTGGGTTTTATTTTGTATTATTGTTTTAAATTTCCTAGGGTGAATTTTAGCTCTTGAATTGATATTTCCCTTTGGAAGCTTTGTCTCCTGCAAATTTGGAAGTATTGAATAGGATGTTTGGCAAACAGCATTTAAACTCAGCAGGCTCTCGGCTGGTGGTGGTCTATTCAGCAGCCATTTGGAGGCTCTACCTTGCAAATGCTAGCTTCAAGTGTCAAAAAACCAGTGAGAACTAGGAAGGTTCTGCCAGTCTTGAGTTGAGGCCTAGGAGTGAGAAACTTTGAAGATAATCACATCAGCAAAGCTGCACTTGGTAAGTAAAATTCTGTCAAATTTGCATGTAGTCAGGTAGCTGCATGTTTGTTTGCACATGGTTGGACCTTTGGGAAGTGAAATTAGTTGTGCACTGCTAGACCTAGAAATTGCATTTAGAATTAGAAAACTGTGCAGGAAAGGTTAGTATTGCTACTTAGTGAGCTGTATTGTAATTTAAGAAATTGCAGAAGTTCAAGAAAACCCAAACTGGTAATTTTTAGCTTTATATGAAAATGAAATATTCTGCTGCTATTACAGAGAAATTATAACTGTCCTTCAAATTTAATGCACCAATTTTAGTAGCAAAAGAAATGCTTTGAAAGTAAAATCCTTACACTGTATTTTTTAGTAGTTTAGGGATTATTCAACAGCTAAAGCCTAGTGAAGACTTGCTCCAAACCTCAGTTATTAAGATGTTAAGTCTCTGGAAAGCATTTACAATATGTTTGTCCACCTGGTGTCTGTGTGCCATCAGTGTGTGAGGGCAGTGTATCTGTGCATTGAATAGCCACCCACCAATATCTCAGCTGTCTCTTTTCTTCACTTTTCTGTCAGTTTGGGAGCTGCAACTAGATACATTCAAACCAAAAAGGGTACAAGTTTTTCATAGGAGTCATTGGAGAAATTGGGTTTTAGTGAATTCTGTGATCAATTAAAGCCTTTGAAACTAGTTCACTGATCTTAAAAATATCCTATAGTTTAAGGAGGCAAAGAGTCCAAGCAGGAATTCCTGAGTTATTCTTTGGTTTGTATGGGGTTGCAGATCTGACAAAATGATATCTCTGTTCTCTAACTGTTTTATTTTTTCTCTTTTGCTGTGCTTCTTTTTTCATAGAGGCCTTGCATATTTCTTTTCACAATCATCTAACCAGTAAACTGCACAAATTTGTGTGGGGGGAGGGGAATGTATGTGTTTTTCTTGCATTTTACCAGCATCCAATGCCTGTGGCCATCACAAATGGATTTTTACTTTTTAAAAAGAAAGGCACTTAAAAACAATCCATTTGCTCTCAAATGAATGAGATAGCTACAGGTTATACTCAAATAAATGCTTATTTTCCAAAAAGAGGTGTTTGCTATCACATTTTCATTTATTAAATTCAGTGTATGTCTTAAGTCTGTTGGCTCTTTCTAGCCATCTGTTAAGTTCTGCTGTCATCTTAAGTGTTTTTAGTCTGTGTAGGCTTTCAAAAATACTTACTGGCAGAGTCTTCAGAAATTTGTTCTAAAAGATAAAGTATCACAGGTTCAATAACTTATGAGAATACAGTTTTTCAATATCATTAATGTGCAGGCATAATCAGATAGAACAAATGACATTCAGCAGGTCAGGTTTGTTTAATTTGTAAAATGCACTGGGTGTATACTGTGAGTTTTTTATGGTCCTTGGCTTACCTGTTTCAAATATAACTGGTATAATTGAGAAGAAAATAAATACTATTGTCAGTAATTTCCTTTTGTAATACTTTCTGGACAGTGCTTCTAGAAGTATGCTCTACTAACACAGCCATTATGATTTTTTTCGGTGGCAATAGTTTATGGAGTATAATGCTTGCAAGTTTTTTTGATGACTAGTTAAATTGTAATTTGAATTTACAATACTCTTAATTCTCTTTCAAAAAGACAGTGTATGGTCATACTTTCCTGGGACAATAATGGGGAGGGAGCTTTAGGGTTTAAAAAAAAGAATATATAGGAATAATTTTTTGAATTGGAGAGTATTTCTTGAACTAGATAGATTCATTTTCTTCTTAATAGATAGAAATGAATATAAAGATAAGACCAAAGAAGGCGTACTTAGTGCAAAAGCTTTATTAGTTGAAACCAAATTAGCTCATCTTGCTGTAAAAATTGGGTTGAATATCTTACATAATACTAGAGAAATCTTACGTGTAAGAGTGTCTGTGCATGTTTGAAATTATGTACGTGTAGCAAAGCCTGTCAGGCTGTAAGGTTCCTTACGTGTGTTTCTCCTATAACAGGAGAGAGCCTTTCAAAGATTCGAAGAATAGGTAAGCAAAAGATTGCTGTCAGTATTTGTTGGGAATTGGGCCTCTGATTTCAGTCTGTTCCCTTGGTGTCAAAAAGCAGTCAAAATTTTATTGCTTGCTTCTGTGCTGTGATATAAGATAAAAGATTTTGTGGGCATCATAATTGAGCATAGCTAAACTTGGATGCTGTTGAAGCAAAGAGGAGGTAGCTTAGGAATGCTGGAGTTCTTAATGTTTTCTTGCAAATTTCTTTGGCAGCGCTTTATGTCTGGATTTTTATACCTCACTTCTCTCTTTTCTTTTCAAATTCTCTGTGTAACACTTAGAGCTGTGATAGCTCTTTGAGCTGCTCTTACACACACCTTTCTCAGGTGTCAGTGTGGTCTTCAGCATATGAAAGTAGGACAAAATTTTGCCTGGAGTGTTAGCCTACTGTTTTCATGAGACAGCAAAAGCAATTTAATGACTTGCTGTGGTTAAAAGGGCTGGTCCTGTGCTCTTTCTTGTTCTAATGTACAGAAAGTTGTTCTTCTTTTCTTTGGTTAATTATCTACAGGTTTGGTGAGCTGGATTGGCACACTGAAGAGTTACCAGAGACATAGGAGTATGTAGCTGAGAAAAGGGGATGGAAAGACTGCCACCTGATTGGCATCAGTGTCTTGAATTGGCTGTTTCCTACTTGGGGAGCATCATTTTTTGAGAACTATTCAGTCCAAATTATACAGCCAGCCATTTATTTTTTCCCTGGTGGTTGCTGAATGTCTCTTCCCGTCCCTGCAAAACAAAACAAAAAAAAACCTCTCAAAAAACCTGAAAAAAACCCTCTCACCAAAGAATAAACAAAATCTTTCCTACCTCTTGCTCTCTGTATCACAAAAAACATGGGGCTTGCAAAGAAAGGGTTCTGTTTTCTAGAGGTAGGTGTACAGTCACATCTGTATTTCAAAAAGCAATGATCAGATCTTAGAAGTTGTGATTTGAATAAATGACTAAAAATACGGATGACTTTTTGAGGACCTGAATAGTTCTTCAGGATAGTTTGAGTTCTTGACTGCTGTTAGACTGAAGTAATGCTAGTGCTACTGTACGTTTTGGTATAGTGCTTTTGACCTTAATGGAAATCTGGTCATAGAATGCCATGTAAAAGTGAGATAGATTTTGCTATTGAAAGGAGACCATTTCTTTTATAATTTTTAAATCCCCTAACTTCCTTCCCTTCCCTTTTTAATATGCCTATTAGTGGACACAGTTTAACTGGTCTGCAACAGTTTCATTTCTTTGTGCTGGTTTTTTTAATTCCCTCTGTAGGAAGTCTTCGGTCTTGCAGTTCATCAGACTGCTTTAGTAAAGTGATGCCTCCAAGGAAAAAGAGGAGACCTGCAGCAGGAGATGATTTATCTGCTAAGAAAAGTAGACATGATGGGTATGTCATCTTACCATGAGCTAAGACTGATGGAATATCTAAAGTTGAATAGCTGATATATCATGTGTTTAAATACTAATGGAAATTATATTGAAATTTGCTTGGTTTCTCAATGTGGAACCATAGCTGGTGATTGAACTGTGGGATATTGATAAGTATATGTAGGTTCAGTTTGCATCTCACCTTTCCTTAGGCATACAAGAAGCATGTAGGGAACTTTTCCTTGCTCTAGTTGCCAGCTGTCAAAATACATACTTGCTTGTTCAAAAACAGCTTCTAAGAGATACAGTCATATTTTCCCATATACATGCATAAGATCTGGATTAGGTATTAAAAATGTCTAGCCTGTAAAAAAATGAATGTAGTTATAGGTCACTCAGCTCTTGAAATCCTGCTAGTGTCTCCCTGTTACGTTGTGATTTGATACTGAACATATAAGGGAAAATTGCCCAGGTAAGGCGATAGCCAGTGGTTCAGCGGTTATTGAGGTGTTTCTCACTGGACTTCAGAAGCCAAATAGGTTGTAGAGAGTGGATGAACAATGTATTCTTTTGGTATAGGTATTAGATAGCTGAGACCTCTGCAAGTGTTGGATTTCCAGCATGTGTAGTATGTTGAGTCATTCAGAAACCATTGAGTGTGCTCCCTGTGTGCAAGAATCGCTATTTATGTGGACTAAATTCAGAACTTGAGGCAGTATAGAACTGTACACTCCTGCATGATAGATGCAGGACTGTTCTGATGTTGAAAAGTGGCTTATACAGCTAGAAAGTTTGCTTGGCACTGCATCAATCAGTGGAATTTGAGCTCTATTACATTTATGTGCTACTGGTGTCTCAGAAAACACGCTTCCATAGCAAGTACCTTCAGGGAGGTTAAAGGGGCATTTTTCTCCTAACTGTCAGCCTGAAATCAGGCTGGGTATTCTCATTTTTATACTCTAGCTTGGGTAAGAAAAATACTGGTAGCCAAATTAAGCCTCTGGTCATGCCCCTATAACTCCATTGTGTTTAATAGGGTTGCACAACTGTAACTGCACTGGAATTTATTAAATGATCTGTTGATGCAGAAGAAAGGTTTCAACTCTTTTCATTGCTTTGTAACACTAACTAGAACAAAAAAGCAGTTCAAGTTCTTAATATTTTTTGTTGTTTTTCAGAAATAATGAAATATAAGAACTAAATAGTTGATAGAGGACATTATTCAGAGCTTATTCAAAGATAGGCAGACAATGTGGAAGCAATATGAGGACAGACCATTTCTAGAATAATAGAAAATTTGTAAAACTGAACTCTGCCTACCTTAGCCAAGACACTGATGATAGAAAAAGGCAACCTCCTAAAAAATAAGCTTGCCTGATTCGTGTAGTTACATAAGAAAACTACAAAAACCTACTTTTTTTTGCTCTATGAATAGTAGACATTTAATGGTTTTTAAGAGCTTGATGAAAATATAATTTTAAGGATTTTTTTCATATCTGCCTCTCAGTTTATAACTAATGGGATCTAGTCTTCATTTTACTGCCTTGTAAGTCTTTATTAAAAGGAAGACCTCAGCCTGCTTTTAGATTTGAAGGAGAAACCAGATCTGCTAGTTATGAACCATGGAGTAATATCCTCTGATGTGGTTCCAATTTTTATCTGACTGACTGACTTCATGTAAAGATTTTTGAGCTTTCTGTGCTTCCCAGTGTGTTTCTTTTGTTTTGGTCTTCAAGAAAACAGTTTTTTATTTCAGCATGGCTGACAATATGAAATTATTTGCTGGACATTCAGCTTGGTCTTGAAGCAATATTTTCTTTCAAGGAAGGAATTTTACCCCTGTAATCTTCTGTGAACAGGTTAGTCAAAAAGCAGTCTCCTAATTCCATGCTTGTTTTGTCAGGTGAAGTTCATGCCTGTCAAGTTTGGTTTTTGGATCAGACATCTCAGTTAGTCGAGCAGAAATCAGTCAGAAATCAGGAAACTCTACAGCAGTGTGCTGTACCATACTTAGTTTGCAAAGCCAGTTCTGCTTACATTGTGTACAGAGACTGCTATATACAGAAAAACCAGTATGGATAGTGGAATGCCAGTTTATAGAATAAGTGGCTCCTAGGCCCAATTCTCAGCTGCTGTTTTAGAGACAGACTTCCTAGAAGCTGCATTGTGGTAACTCAGGATAAGCCTTCATGGGACATTAGTCTGTTTGGATTCTGTATTAAGTGAAGAAAGGCAGTCAGTGTCTGAAAAACTACACAGTTCTCTCCAGAAGAGACTGTATTTCCTAACTGAAGTGATTTATCACCTCAAATACTTAATGGTGTGACATAAATTTTTGTGTGTTTCTCAGTTACAGTGGCATACTTATAGGGTCAACATTGACAAATTCAGTAATTGCAAGTTTGCTGTTTGTTCTCAGTGTGAAAGAGTAGAAGTCCAAGGATTTTCAAGGGGTGTCATCGTTAATGGTGTTACTGCAGCTAATACAGAGTGTTGATGATTTCTTCTGATTTGTCCATTAAAACAACGTTTGTTTTTTTTTTTAAATCTGTAATGGAGGGTTTTGTTGAGTGATATTTTCAGTCTTCCCTATTTTTGATTCATTCCTATAATCTCTTCAAAGCTGATATCAATAGTTTTAGATATGCTTTCTTCCATAAAGTGTTTTTCAGCAGGTCCCTATGCTGAAAGAGAAGATGGTTTCTTAAAACTCTTAAAGTCATAAACTTAAACATGTCTTACACCCTTAATTCCACGCTGTTAGGAATACAGCCTCATCTCA
Organism: Certhia americana; assembly: GCA_018697195.1. Lineage (NCBI taxonomy): Eukaryota > Metazoa > Chordata > Aves > Passeriformes > Certhiidae > Certhia > Certhia americana. The sequence continues at coordinate 40,253,505 of CM031860.1, read as the reverse complement.
GAAGCATTAGTGGAATGCACAGGCAATTGAAGAAAAATATTTACAGGAACAAATTTAGTTGTGAAATTATTTGGAAATGCTGATTTAGTGCATAAGCTGATTATGGAAGACTCCAAACATGTTTATTATTATTCCAACCTTACATAATAAGAACTTGAATTCTCTTAATTAGTGTTCATAGCATCATCATGAACCAGGCATGAATGCAGTGTTTCAGTGGGAGAGAATTTTTGTACCAGGTGATGTATTATAAAAAGAACCAGTGTTTTATAGATAACATAGCTTGCCTTAAAGAATAGCTGTTGGAAGTAAACAATTGAGCACGTGCTAATCTGAACATAATGACTTGAATACTTAGTTTGTATTTTCATCTCAATATCACAGTCTTGACTTCATTAAAACTTAAAACTGTCACATTGTATTCTCAGATTTGAGTTAAAATTACGTTTTCTGTACATTGTTCTTCCATCACTGTGTTAAGCGTATTCATAAAGGTAAAACAAGATTCATGTAAAGATACTTGCTAGGTAAAATGATAGTCCTCACTGGGTAATTGTCTTATGCTGCTTATCTGTTTCACAGTATCTAGCCAAATAGGGAAAAATGAGCTGTATAATAATGTCTTATGTTTTGACAGTCTCATTTAAAAAATAATCCTACTCCTTATTCTGGAATCACACCAAGGGCAAAAGTCTTGTAGTAACGGGTATTGTCCATCCTTAGGAGGATGAAAACTATGACTATTTATCTACCTCCCTGAACTTTGCATTTTCAAACTATTAGATAAAAGTTTTCAATTAATTTACCCTTATGTGTGTAGGAACCACAAAAGGACATAGATGAAAAATAGGTTTTCTTTATTGAATAGTAAAGTCCATACTCTATAGTGGAAAAATGCAATTTTTAAAACAGCGTCATTAACATAAGGTATACTAACTTCTAAATTTTTCAAAACCTTTGGTGTTGAGAATTGGTTTGGTTTTTGTTGTGTTGTTGTTTACTAACTGGTTTGGTCCTGTGCCATGCAGACCACCTGTTTTCCCAGCTGCCATAGATATGTAGAGCTTTTTCCTTGAAGTGGGGATTTTCAGGTACACACAAGTATAATTTTTCCTTTTTCTATAACTTTTCAGTGCACTTCTTTTAAACTGAGCACGTGACTATCAGCATGTGTGTTCTTACATGTACTGCTCATTAAGTAAGCCTGATAAAGTTCTATACATTTAACAGTTTAGAAATTATTTTAAGTCTTTAAACAGGGAGACATAAGGTATATTCATTCATAAAACTTAACTGTCAAGTAAGTTGATCCTGAGGGTTGCTTTAAATGGTTTTTGTCATGTCTTACAAATTGCAAAACATCTCCCACCCTTCTGTTTCTACTACAGTTTTTATGAAATTCTTGCTAGAGTCATAATTTGGAGTGAATAGATAAGGCTTTGTTAAAATACTTTCATTGTGCTGCATTGATGAAAATTCTCAGTCAAAATTTTAAATTAATTAGTATTAATGGAAGTAGTATGGGACATCTTCTTCAATCAAATATTGGCATGTTTTGAAATGTAAGTAATCTGGAAGCAATTAGTTACTCAGTTCAAAACTCAAACAAAATTTAGGAAAGATTTTGACCAGGTTCTGGTTGCTTAGAAACAAAGCTTCTGTTGGTGAATTTCTTGATGTCTTCATTCAGTAAGCACTGGCCATCTGAAATAACCAGGCTGTAGATCTTCATAACTTTTGACGTACCATAATAAAATGTAGCTTTTTTTCCCCTTCCCTTTTTCTTTTGTTTTTCCTCATCGGTGGATTATTACCAGCTTCCACCATGAAGAGAATGTCTTGTGTGACCTAAGCTCCATGTTTTCATTGATCGTGGTTTGAGTATTCTGGAACTACACATCCCAGAGTTGTTGCAGTGGGAGGGGCTGTGGCTGGAGCTTTAACCAACTCCAGCAGAGGTGAAACATGCTCAGAGCAGTAGATAACTTTGAAGAATGCAGTGGGTTGAAAAGAATTGCCCTTACCTTGTTCCTTTTGCTGGTAGCAGCCATCAGCTCTTACAATGACTTTCCTAATCACCCCATAATAGCTGGATGGAATTTTCATGCTTTTGCTTTCCCACCAAATCAGTTAAGAAGGGAAGAAAATAATCAGGAAAAGATGTGGCTGACCATGTATTCAAAGAAGTGTGAAATGCCTAAACACTTGGTTTTAAATTCTTTTTTTGTTGATGTTGGCCTATAGCACTTCCAGTTATAAACTATGTTGTCTTATGTTTATTGCTGGTACATTACAATTCCCTGGCTCATGTGAGTATTTCTAATATAAGTTTAAACATGGCTATTATGAGTCAGCTATTAGGTCATGATGGAGGTGCAAGCATCTCTGAGAAAGTTATTTCATTTTGATGTGGTTAAGTAACTGATACTGCTTTTATAAAATTTAGACAGATTATCTCATGTTGCTTTTGTCCTGCCCTGTGCCACATTCTTTCCTCTCTCTAGCTGGCAAAATGGCTGCTAGAAAGAGATAATAAAAAAGAAAAATTTAAATGCTCCTTATGGGGATATTTGTTAAAAATAACTGTCCTGACACAGTGTCATGCTAAACTGACAAAAAATACTGTTTTTCAAGTGAATATTATTCTGAGTTATTGTACCTGTATGTGTGTTTCATCTGAGAGGCAAATTCATACTTAGTCCTGTAGACAATACTTTTTTTTTTTTTCTTGCTGTTCCTGATGGTTATCATATCATGATTCAGAAATGGAAGAGTAATTCTAAAAGCAAAGGTTCTCAGTTTGGTATTGTCTGGTAGTGACAGATATAGCAGACACTCTGGGAAAAAATTGTGCATGCACCTTTCTAACTGATGATGGATAAAATATCTTTAGCAATCCTATTTCAGTGTCAGCATTCTTTGACAGTGGTACAAATTCTGGTACCAAAAGTACCAGGTATATTCATTTTCTCTTTCTTTATGGAACCCATCATTTTGAGTTTTTTTACTTTCCTCCTGTGCTTTGCCCCTCTCCTCTCCCGTTTTTTATTTTAGTTTTTTGGGTTTTTTTGAGCAGTGTGTTCTTTCACATCTGGTGTGTCACTAACCCTGCAGTTTGCTCTTACAAACCATCAATATAGAAGCAAATTACCAAGCAGAACTTGGTTGGAATAATGGTTGTGCATCTGTTTGAAAGTACTGGTGCTGGTCATCCTGAGGAAGCTGTGAGCAGTTGAGGACTTGCTGTTTGAAACTCAGATCTGTTCATTAGATGTTTGGTACTCCCAAAGTATTCAGATATCTACCCTGTGCACTCTGGCAGTGTATTTTTCTGCATAGCAAGAGATGCTTAAAACAAAGACAAGGCACATCATCTTGTAGTATGTACAGAAAAATTCCACAGAGATGAGGAATACTGCAAGATATAAAATGGATGCCAGATGTATCTGGAAGTTTGTGTTTTTCTCCTTTGCAAATATGGTTCTTGAGATAATCAAATCCATATTAAAGATAGTTCAGTGGAAGTAGTCCTTGAAAACACCTTTACTCTGTGCCACCAGATTGAACCAAATTGTCCTAGGCTGAGTAATCTCAGGTACTTGTCTACCTACTTGTTTGCATCTCCCTACTCATCATGCTTCACTTCAGAGATTATGAGTCTCTTGCTAGTAAAAGTAGCTGGCTTGGCTGCGCTGGGGTGAGAAGCTCATTTAATGTTTGGAGTAAGCAGGGAGAAAAAAGGGTTTATCTTTATACATGCGATCACTAATTCTGGCTGTGCATAGTCTATTTTCATTATAAACGTCATACCCTGTCACCTGCACTGTTAATGCATGTCTGACTAATTAGCTTGTAGCAGAGAGTGGGATAGTTCAAGATTATATCCCTTTGGACTTTTTCTGAGCTTGTTAACTGGCACAAGCTGGAACATCTGTAATCAGTTCTGGTTTCTCAAAAATTGAACTCCAGTGGTCAGGTGTTGAGCTTTTTGAACAATCATAAGTTTGAGGAGAGAGCATTTTCGTTGGCGTTTGTTTGCTGTATGTTGGGCACATGGACTTAATTTATTATTATTGCTATTCCCTGCGATTCCTAAACTGTGACCTGAGCCTTAAACACAAGTGACTTTCAATCTCATATCAGTTCTGCTATGTGCAGATGCAGAGAATATGTAAAAAGGGTTGATTTTTCTGTTCTTGCTCACCATTCCTATTACACATAGTGCTGGCACTGATGTCTTGTTTCAGGCTGCAGTATTTAGCTCTGCCATTTGTAGATGCAGGAAGCCTTTTTTTCTGAAATGCTTGAATGACTTACAGCTCTGTCAATAAGCCTGTTTCATGAGAGTTCCTTCTTAAATGCACTGTTTACTGACAGCTTAATGTGTTGATGATTTGCATGAACAAGCAGGGCAAGACAATTGGTTATCATCCCTTCGTAAGAAAAAGCATTGAGTCTTGTGAGAAATACATTTCTTTGTGAACTTTTTCCAGTAGTACTCTTACAGACTTCTTGAATAAAGAGAATAGAATAAAGATGTTGACTAGCTTCTGCTACAGTTTCCAACTTAGTATTCTACTTGGTGTTTGTCACGTTTGTTTGTGACAAAAAAAGGGGATACTGAATAATTAGGACTTTTGCCAAAGCGGCAGAATGCCTCCTTTCTTTGTCTTGATTGCTCTGAATTCAGAATACCCTAAAAATTATTGGATAGGTCTTTTGTAATCACAGTTCATTCTGCAAGTAGGAAAATGTTATCAGACCTATTAAAAAAAAAAAAAAATTATTCCAACTCAGATTTACACCTTCTGGATTAGCTCTTACTAAGCGATGCTGTCAGCTTTTTCCATTGCAATTTCAGTAAAGCTTATGCAAAATAGGTAATTCAAATAGGAAAAGAGTGTTTTCAAAAACAAAAAACCAAACCCAAACCTAAAATTGTGGGTATATGAATGTGTGTTTGGAACACATATGGCTGACATTTCTGTGCAGTGTTACAGTTTGTTGCAGATCAATATGTTTTCAGTACAGTATCAATTTTTCTTAAGAAATTTCTTAAAATCCTCATTTGCATTTGTCTTTCAATTAGCAGTTTATCATTTTGTTCTGACTAGTATTACTTTTCTAAAGGTTAGCTGCTTTAAAGGAACTATGACAGTAAACACAAAATATTTCTTTCAATTCCTGTCAAAATGATCTGTGTGCCATTAACTTCTAGCTATACTTCCTCACAGCTGATAGCTGAGCTAGATGGAGGATAGTGGAATCAGTGTACTCTAAGCTCATAAATCTAGGTGTTTTTTACATGTCCTTCTAGAAGGATGAAACAGTGGTGAAATCAACTCAGAATTAATTTCATTATTCAAATGGTTTCAAAGTCTCCTTGAACCAGTTAGCTGCTTCATTGTCTTCTCCCAGCAGGATTTGACACTGTGAGAGGAAGCTCTGCATGCTTGGAACACTTACAGAGCTGTTCTTGGCTACTTCCTCTGGACTAAACCATTTATTTGTTGCTCTTTTTAGCCTTTCTGAGCCCAAGCTCCTAAAGAGTGGTGGAAATGGATCAGAGAATACATATGCAGCAGTGGATAACTAATAGGTCTGCTGAGTCTCTTTCCTCTAGCAGGCACAAACTATATTGTCCCTGTTTCAGAAGGTCTAACTGCAGGAGTAACCCTTCAAATTCTGTCATGTTTTCTGTGCTTTAGGTGTTTCAGATACTAAATTTGTTTCCTTAATGTAGTTAAAATTCCTTACACTTGTCGAAGGAGAAGAGCATTACCCTGCTGGTAGTCTCTGGGGGAAGGGGCCAGCTTTTCAGATGGTTCTTTACTCCATGATGAGTGGTGTTCCTTGAGTTATTGTCAGTGAGGACTTTTAACCTTTTTTCTGTGGTTCTTTCATGTTACCAATTTACTGGCTTTAGAATAATGTAAGTGTAGGTCTTGCCTCTTTTGGCCTTTATGCCTTTTGTAGAATCTTTTCAAGGTGGCAAAAGGAGTATTTGCAATTTTCTTTAGTTAATTCAAAGTGCACAAAGTATGAGTGCACCTAGAGGTAGGACCTGTTTTGTCTGTGACATGGAATTAGTCTGTCCTTAGACCCACAGCTGGATTTCAGCCCATCAGTTGACTGTGGTAACTGGTGGTGTAAGGCAAGGCCTTACTGTGCAGAACTTGCACAGAACAGTTTGAGGTTGAATTTGAACTAACCTATATTGGTTTTAGGGGAAGGTCATTTACAAGGGTAATGATTATGAATCAGTGGAAGTGTGACAGAGTGAGCAAACAAAATACTTAGCTTCAGTGATTCTTAAAGCAGTGTTCCAAGTGACTGGATATGAGGACAGAAAGTTGAGTAAACTGAAAGGAATAATGTTTCTGCTAAGAGTGGCTGTTGACTAAAAGATTGCTTTTAAAAAATATTGATGAATTAATTACTTATTTCTTTTTCTTTTTTCTAAGTATGTATAGAAAATACGACTCAACTAGAATAAAAGCAGAGGAAGAAGAAGCCTTTTCAAGTAAGAGATGCTTAGAATGGTTCTATGAGTATGCAGGTAAGTAGAAAATTTCCTACCAATAACAATTTAATTCATATTGGAATATGAAAATTGCTTTAACTGAACTTTCAAAAGACTGAATATAAAGGATTTTTTGTAAAAGTCTTCGAGAAACTTTCCTTAATTCTGTGTGATGTGAGGTTAAAGAGTTCAGGGTTCAGTTTTCTTTGTCTATATCCTATAAAAAGAATACAGAAGGTGTGTAATTTGAAATGTTTTGGACCACGTATACTTTACTGTTCCAATCCACTGTTAAAGCTGTACTTTTGTTGCAAATATTGTTACCTCTCTGTCATCTGCTGTGTTAGTGCTGCATAGTGCTTCATAACAGAATTAGCCTCAGAAGTGGTGTGTCTAATTAAAAAAACTCAAGGGTGAGGGAGGTAGTAACACTAGTTTTGTTCCTGCTAAATCTGGTACTTAGGGTTTCAAGATTATCAGATGGTTTTCCATCACAAGGTATAGGGAAGGTAGCCTGTACTTATTCTTGCCCTTGTGTATGAGAACTTTCTTCAGGCATTACTTCTAGGAATGCTGATTATGGTCTGCAGTCACAAAAGATGATTTTTTATTAGTGAAGTTGGTTGTTGTATTTGTTTTCCTGCACGTGTTTTCTGAAAGGAAGAATTTGATGTGTGGGGGAAAATGATCACATGACTGTAAAGACCAAAATGAAATGAGATGATGTTTGATCTCAGCTTCCAGTTTTCTGGTGCTGTCTTGAATAACATATCTAACAGCTTGTTCTGTTTTGTCTACTTTTTAAACATAATGAAGAGTGACTTAATTTGATGTAATAAACAATGTTTTTCTCCTAATAAAATTATATAAATGAAATTAAATACTTTGAGATCTCACTTGTCTGTGGCAATCTGTGAGAGGAGATTCAGACAAATTCAAGCCAAATCTAACCTGTTAGATTGTCCGCCTTTCTGACCCGCATGATTTATTTTTTTACTCTAGCAACAGGCATGACTCATTTTTGTCAAGACTTTCATGGAAAGAAAGGATGAAAGGAAGGCTGTTTGTGAAAGAACTTTAGGGTTTCCACTGCATGCACACTCCAAGATAAAACACAGAAAAGTGGAGAGTACGATTCTGTTTACAGTACTGAGTAACATTTTAAAAATTGAATTTTCAAGGAATTTTCTTGTGTTCTTGCTTCATAAGTCTTCTTTATGTATGCAGACAGTTAACACTGCATTTGGGGTTTTTTCCCTCCCTTGGTGTGTTTTTGCATTACAGAATGAGTCTTTTTAAAGGCTGTTGTGTACGCTCTGAGAACTGAGAGGCTGTTGTGAGATGATGGGAAAAGACATAATTAAACCTTGTTATTTCTAGAACAGATCACCTAATAATAAAATACAGATTGATCTTCTCTTCATAAATCCTGTTTTTCTTGCACATGTGATCTTTATATTGGAGGAAGGTAGACATTTCAGCTTATATTTTTTTCAAATGAGTCAAATACTTTCAAACATGAGTCAAATAATTCTAATAAAACTGTTCAAATACTTAGAATGTATTTAAAAATAGAATTGCACAGTACAGCTCTTAATGCCTGTATATTTTTTTCAGGAGTATTATAGAAGTTACAAATATCTTGATTAAAGACCATGTTTTATTAGTGGTGCATTTTAATAGCATTTATATTTTGAATGTTTTTTTTCCTTTTGAGTAGGCAAAGAAATAACTGTAATTCATTATTTCCTTCCCGTTGCATTTGCTGTTAATCAGATGATGTGTGGCCATGGTGTAGCAAGGAATAAGCAGGATAACACTATATAAAGATAATATATGAGACAATGAGGAATGAGATTCTGGGAATGATAATGTTATGTGTCCTGTATAGCTGTACATCATGTTTCTGTGTGATTTGATCTTGTGGTAACAGTAGAGATTCCAGCCAGGCAATGAGTTTCACTAGCCATCATTTAAGCGTGGTAATATTCTGTGGGTGTTCTGTTAGTCTTAAGTGCATTATTAAAAACCTTACTAATTTACACTTCCAGGATTATCTCAGTAAACAAGTAGAAAGATTGGCAGGGATGACAAAAGTTGTTTTGCAGTTTCTCTGTTGTCAAAGGTGAGATAAAGATTTAAGTATATCCAAGTCTGATAGTAAGTGTGGAAATACTTATTTCACATCAAAACAAACTAAAGTGTATGAAAGTTAAGTTGCATTTTGTGGGTGCACTTCTTTTTTGCTGGAAAAGACAGGCTATTTTAATTTTTAGAGATAAGTATAAGTAAAATACATTTTGTTTGCAGGCACGGATGACATTGTAGGCCCAGAAGGTATGGAAAAATTTTGTGAAGACATTGGAGTTGAACCAGAAAATGTAAGTTCAGAATCCATTTTAAAAATGCCTCATCTGCTGTGGTATACATGCGCTAGTCTTGCTTTTCCACCAGGAATTAAAAAATTCTTGAGAGTTAAAAAAAATTCAAGGAATATAAACCAGGGAGGTTTTGAAACACATTTGGGAACAGCTTGCCATTATTTTAAACCCCAGACTGTCAACCTGTAAAACCTCAATTTGTCTTTACTGCCACTCCTTCTCTATCACTTTAACAACACCAGCCTTCAGTCTCTCCAGAAAAAGAGAGATCTTAAAAAAAAAAGAAAAGTGATGATTGTCTTTTCTGAAACAAGGAGACAACTTTCAAGATTTAATATATCAACTAACAAACAAGTAGTGTTTCCTTTGAGTTTTCTAGGACAGAAGGAGATTTCAAATGTTGTGGGCAGTAGTGGCACTACAATTATGCAATTTTAAAAAGCAAATGAGGAATATAAATATATTTTCAGATACATATTCTATATGTGAGGTGTGTGTGTATATATATATAAATTTATACAGGGGATTTTTAACTTCTAAAATAGTGTAGCAAAGTTCTGAAATTTCCTCTTTCATAAGTAAAAGCATTTGTAGCCTACTAAACAGTGGTTATTTGTAAAACACATGGATCTTTTTGTTGAATTCTCAGTCTCCTTTTTTTTTTTTCCTCTTTAAAACAGGTAGTTATGCTTGTGCTAGCGTGGAAATTGGATGCACAAAACATGGGCTACTTTACATTGCAAGAATGGTTAAAAGGAATGACATCACTACAGTAAGTGCCTTGAAAATTCTCTGAAGTTTGTTACCATAAACACATCTTCTCAGAAAAAACACACTTTAGTGTTTTGACTCATAACAGCTAAAGCAAAGGGCTCTGCCATGGAGTAGAAGTCACAAGTTTTTGGCTTGATTTATGATGACATGGTCACTTAGAGACAACTTGAAACCTGACATTGCACGCACATTTAAATACAGTTGGATTACAAGGTCTGCAGTATCAATAAAAGAGAAATGCCATGGTGTTTGATGCGTTTTCTCTCCCCAAGGACACCTATCTTTGTTGCTGGATTGCACATATCTTTTAGATATTGGTATGTTTTTAGAGTGATTTAAAACACTAAATAATACAAACCCTTTCTGTAACTTGGCATTGTTCTTTCTAAGAGTTGCTTTCTCCTATTAAGACTTTAATTTTATGACAAAATTGACATAAAAAAAGTTGAATAGTCATGTTTCATAGAGAGTTGAAAAAGCCCCAAATGGTTTTGACTTACCTTCCAGAAGAGAATTACTAAAATTGTGTAGGAAGTTTTGTAGTTTCAGCAAGACTTGAGAAGTATTTTTCACTGCTTTGATTTGCTGTTTGTTTGCCAAGCATGGACAAGCTCTTAGTTTTATCTGTTGGAGAGTGCGTTTTTTATAAAGCTAGTGAGTCCCAGTGTAACACTTTGCTACTTTATCTAAACTTGTTTGACACTACAGGTTTAATAAGGCATTTTATGCAGACATACTCAAAAACATGCCTCTGTACAGAGTAATGTGTTGGAACAGGGTTAATGGAGATAATATTAGAGATTCTGTTCTAGAACATCAGACATCTCAATAAGAATGCTAACTTTAAACTCACTTGGTGCTTGTTTTGTAGGTGTGATACTACAGAAAAACTGAGAAATTCTCTGGATTACTTGAGATCTTTATTAAATGAGCCTACCAATTTTAAACTTATTTATAGATATGCCTTTGACTTTGCACGGGTAAGTACTGTACATTTGAAATTATAAATTTTACTGTCATAAATAATAATTGAGAGACCATATACTTCTAAGTTTGTTTCTCTGAAGGCACCACTCAAGATTGCGACTAACAAATGGAACCATTTGTGTTCTAAAACAGTAGATGAAAGATGTGAAAACTGGAAAAGTATATAGGATGTGTAATGCTTAGTAGTTTAGTGACATGTTTTGTTACATCTCTGCTTCAAGCTATTTTATGACTTCAGGGAAATCATTTAGGCCCCATTCTTGTTGTATATTGGAGCTTAACTACTTAACTACAGGAGTTCCCCTGACTTTATAATTATTTGGTTTTTCTTACTCTGAATTTTGTGAGCGTAAACATATTTAAAACAGGGATACCCTTCACACATTTTAACAGCTGGTAAAAATGGGTAATGTGATAAAAGCTGGATATGATCTAAATTCTGATTCAGAAGATTGTTAGAATGGCTTTAATGAGGTTTTCAGTATTTATTATAGAATACCCTGATATCAGTCTTCCTGCTATAAAATGTGCTTTGATGAAATTTTACCTGTAATGGAACTAATAAATGTAAGACAATTTATACTTGGAGGGAGTAAAAGAGAACTTGATTTTCTGAAATAACATTTTGAAATAGGATTTGGAGATCCATTTTGCTAATGTGTTAGAATGTACAGAAGATTTAACATAAAAAGGTAAAACTGAACCTCAGATTTCAGTGCTAGAGAACTAAAAATACTAAGAAAACTTACACAAAAAAAAAGTAGCGTGAGAAAATGAGAAAAATGAGAAGAAATTGAACTGATAGCAGTTCTGATTCATTAGTAACTCTTGATTTTTGGTACCTCAGTGCTTTCTGCATCTCAACATTCAGATTTATGGTAGTTCACTTTTAAAGAAGGAAACTTGCAGCTGAATATTAAAAAATGCATTGGATTAGTTAGTATGAGAGGAAAAGAAAAGCTATATCAACCTCCTAATTCCTCCTTTGCTGTATGAAGCTTTATTCTGCCAGTTTTGCTCAATGTAAAATGAAAAGGCATTGTCTAAGAAGTTCAAGATACTGTTGAAATATTTGGAATAGAAAGCAAACCTGTGCCAGCTGATGGACTGTCAAAAGTAAATGCAGATACTGTGGTGGATGGTGTGTGTGCTCTTTTCAAGAGGTACCAAACTGCTGTGACAAGCAGTGGTCTCAAAAAAGAACTTAAACATTTGAGACACAGGTGCTGTGCCTTCATTTGTGACAAAAAGCCCTGCAGATTATAGAATTTGAAGTCAACAACATATAAACTGGGAGGTATTTTGCTAATATGATTATTGAGCTTTCAATACTATAGACTTGGAGAATCTATACAGGAATGGCATTTAGTAAGACTAGAAAAGAACATTGAGAAAGGTAGATATATTTATAGATGCCAGATTAAACTGGGTGTAATTTTTTTCAGGATCATTGAAGTGATGATAGAGAAAAGCTGATGGTTTCACATTCAGGAAATTGTATCATTTCTGTCCTAAGGAAAATTCTTTCAGGGAAGTGCTCCATGGCAAAAAATCCCACTTTTCTAAACTTCCTAAGTTTTAAGAGAAAATTATTTTAAAGAGTCTGTTGATTTGGCATTTAAAGTTAGTTTGTGAATAAAAATGTGTCATCAAGGTTTCATGTGTCATGCACGATTTAAGTCAGTGTAGATTTGAGGAAATAATTTAAAACACCATATGTTGATATTAAGTACAAATACAGTCCTCAATCCATGTTTGCCCTTGTTGTTGCCAGATTTGAGAACATACAGATGCACGTATTACATGGCTTTAATAGATCTTTAATGTGAAATATTAGGAAGAAAAATATCAGGAAGACTGTCTATCATTGGTGTAAACCAAATATCAGATAAACCAAAGTTTGTTAATAAATTCCTTCAACTGTATCCAAGGAATCTGTCTAGAATATATGCTAAGAATGCAATTGCATCATTTGTCCTGGCAGATGTGCCATTAGGCGTTGGAGGTGGGTAGAAAGAGCTTATCTGAACAATTTGTTCTGATCAGTAGTCAGAGAGAATGTAGAAATACTACAGTACAAGGCATGAAAAGCCAGTGTGGCCAAAGTAAAGACAATAGAGCCTGATTTCATTAATACTTGAGTGTGTGGGAAGAGTTCAGAGTATAAACAGTAGGTAAAATAAAATGTATTCTGACAACAGCATTATTTCTGCTTAAAGGTGTTTGTGACAGACATGTAGATGGGCTTTGGAAAGAAGATTAGCTTTTAGAACTTTCTGTGGTTGGAAATAAGTGAAAGATTTATATCATAGTAGTACAAAAATGCCTTTGCAGGTTTCTTTTTCATCTTTATTACTAATTGAAAAGCTTTGTTCATTATGGAATTTACTTCTCTAAATTCCTTTTGGATTTAGTAGCCAGAAGGCAAAACAGTTTCTAATGTTTTCAGAATTGCTGGTCTCCCCACTTGACTTTCAAAACAAATGTGCATTAAATTCTGTCTACACAATTCTAGAACTGAAGAGTTTTAGTATGAAATGAACCTAACCTTGTGACTAGGCATTCAATTGTTGACTGAGAACTGGGATCTTGCTATGTTACATCCTTCCTATACGATAGAAGACAATTCAGTTATGATTTGAACTTGGTTTTTAATAAAAAGGTGTATTCTGTAGTACATAGAACTGTATACAGTTCTGTAGTACATAGAACACCTGTATACAGGTGAGACATCGGGCTCAATTCCCTTTATTGTGGGCAGCTAGCTGTCTTGCAGTGATCTGTTAGACACTCTGTATCCAGAATATCCGTCTGTGAGTCAGCAGTGTGCTCTTGTGGCCAGGAAAGCCAATGGTATCCTGGGCTGCACTGGGAAGGGCATTGCCAGCAGGCTGAGGGGGTGACCCTGCCCCTCTGCTCAGCCCTGGTGAGGCCACATCAGGAGTGTCCAGTTCTGGGCTCCTCAGGGCAAGAGACACATGGAGCTCAAGGAGCAGGTCCAGCAGGGCAGTGAGGTTGGTTAAAGGATAGGAGCTTTCCAGTGTCTATCAGTATCTGCAGGGAGGGTGTCAGAGAATGCATCCAGGCTCTTCTCAGTGGTGCCAAGCAATAGGACTAGAGGCAGTGAGCAGAAAGTGATGCACAGGAAGTTCCATCTGAGTATGGGGAAGAACTTCTTCGCTGTGCAGGACACACATTTGAACAGACTGCCCAGAGAGATTGTGGAGTCTCCCTCACAGGAGATACTCTGAACCACTTGGGTGCAATCCTGTGCCGTGTGTTGTAGGGTGACCCTGCTTGAGCAGGGTGTTGGACCTGATGACTCGCTGTGGTCCCTTGCACTTGCCCATTCCATGAATCTGTGATACCCTGTATTTTCTTGATTTAGACTTTGCAGTCTGCTGTCATGAATACATACAGAGAACAAGGTCTATATTAGCTAATATGGAAATTTAATTTTTGTGATTTCATTAACTTGTGAATTTGTTACTCAGTGCTCTAACCAAGGCATTAAAATGTGGGGGTTTACATCTCACCTCTCAGCAAAATTGGTTTAATTTCGTGACAACAGATGTGGGTGAATAAACTACTTAATAAAATGGAATCATAACACATACATGTTACTTTGAGATGTGCAGAAGTAACATTGCTAAACATTTACCACTGATTAACAAACCTGCTGGGTACAGATGCTGCTGCTTTTGCATAGCAGAAACAAACAAAAAAGACAGCTGTTAAGCTTAAATACACTATTGTTACATTGAACTAAAACTGGACAGTCCAGAGAGGAGTCTCAATGTGCTAGTGTATTATGTTCTGTTTGCTCATTTGATAATTTAATCTGAATGTCATGTAATCAGTTAGAATAACAAACAAAGATCCTCCCTCCCTTGGCTCATTCTCGAGTAGTGAAGGAGGTGTTAAGTAGCGCTGAGTGTCTATTGACACTCCACGTAGTAGTAATGATAGGGCAGGAAGGGGCTAAAGCACTGCTTTTCTGAGAGGTGTGGCTGTGCAGAGGATGCCTGCAAACGTGGCTGGGGATCTGACAGCCATTGCTTGCTAGGGAAGTCTGGAGTCAGAAATGACCTTATGCCTCATCTGCTATAACAGTGATGTTTTTATTGGGAGCATCTGTAGAAAGCAACATCTCCATATAACAAGCCATTACCTATAAGGAAGGAGATTTTACTGGCAAGTTGTGTTTTATTAAAAACCACTGTTAAATACTGCTGTATTATTTGTTTGTTAATTAATTTTGTTCATGGGTGAGCTGTGAGGGAAGTGAAAAATTTGGAATTCATGCTCTCTTTTCCTTTTTGACCTTTTCATGCAGGAAAAGGACCAGCGCAGCCTAGATATCAATACTGCCAAGTGTATGTTGGGCCTTCTTTTAGGAAAAGCATGGTCCCTTTTTCCAGTATTTCATCAGTTTCTAGAGGTATGGAACTGGAACCAGAATGACGGGGGGTTTTAATCTGTCTTCTCTGATACTTTTGACTTGAGGTAGAATGAACAGCTAAGAATGCTGTGTTCTGATTTAGAAAATAGTAAACATCAAAGCAGCACATGCAACTGGTTGTCTTTTTTCCTTTTTCCCTAATTCCTATGCTGTTAAGATTTGTGTAATGCAGAACAACTATAGAATGTTGTTTATTTGCTTTTGGACTTTATTTTATTGCTGTATGTTTGCCCTCTACAAGATGTCTTAATCAGAAGCATGATTCAGCACTAGTTTAAATACTTGCTGGTTTAATCCTTTTTAGTTTTAGATGGCATACAAATTAAAGCATAATGCATCACAAAGTTTAAATTTTCTGTAAGAAAATTTGAGTTTCAGATATTTGAAAATACATTTCAGTAATTTCTGTTTCTTGCCTCAAGCAGCAATCAAAATATAAAGTTATCAATAAGGACCAATGGTGTAACGTTCTTGAATTCAGCAGAACAATTAACCTTGACCTCAGTAACTATGATGAAGATGGAGCCTGTAAGTACTACCATATGTTGATGTTCTAAAATAATTTATTTCTCTGAGCTTAATCATTCAGTGTCATTTTACAAAATTTTGTAATATACAGTTATTTGATCTCTCTACAGGGCCAGTGTTGTTGGATGAGTTTGTGGAATGGTATAAAGGAAAACAGATGACATAAGAGTTTAACTATGCACAGCCACTCAAGAGTCACTGTTACCACAGTTATGTCAACCATTAGCCATAAACTGCTATTTGTATCAAAGTGCATGCTGCTTTTCTTGCACTGCATCCCTTTGGCAGGGAACTTTTGATGTTTGCTATTTAACAAGCTAGCTATGCTTGCTGTTTAGCATTGTTCTCTTTGAAGGCTGCTTTGCATTTTGTATTTACACTACGAATTGGTGAACTTGCCAGAGTCTTCACTGTGATTATGTGTATATTGCTGTCTAAATTTTGTATATGTGTATAAAAAAGGCTTAGCCTAGGAATTATTTCTGCAGAAATGTATTGTAAAAATAATTTGGTGGCATATTTCTAATCATCACTTATGTGTCTGTTGAAACTTTAGTTTTGTTTTACTTTTGGTCTCAAATGTAGCATTTCAGACTTTCTGGACATAGTTATGTGGAAAACTATTTACAGTTTCAATGTTACTGTTTGAGATGCCAATTTCTGAGAAGATATGCTGTGATTTCTTTCACCAGAATTTGCCAAACCTGACCTAATGCTTTATAGGAATGAAACATTGGTGTCTTAAAAATATATATATATACATATAAATATTTAAACACTGTAATAGTTGTACATGCCACAGATGATTTCCATTCAAAGAAAAAAGTACTGACTTTTTAATGTTAAAACTGCAGTAGTCATTACAGGTACAAATGAACAAATTAAAATACCTTTTAAAAATGGGTTTTAGACTTTTGTAAATTGCCTTTGGCATACTCATTTTAATTTTTGGTGTACCAAGAGTGTTTGGTCTAGTGACCCAATGACATTGAAAGTTCTGTCTGAAATTAGTTGTCTGGGGAATGAAATATGCTCACCCCTAGCACTGACTTAAGAAAGGTTTTGGGGATTTTTTTGTTTGTAACACTAGTCTTTACAAGGGCCTCCAGCTTCATGTTTCTAAGTATTTAAAAATATGAATTGGGAAAAATATGATGTTGAATAGTCAAAACATTACCTTTTCTTTCCTGTTGGGGATTAAAGTTTCCTGGCGGAATGTCCATTGCAGGCAATGGGCACATAAGACACCAGCATTAAATGACAGTACTTCTTGGTAGGGACCACTGCCTGTTTCACTCATCTCTTTATCTGTATGGGATGGTTCTAGTGTTTATTTTGGGAAAAAATGAGTGAATGGAATAATGTTTAAGTTCTGTAATTTTTTCATGTTGTCTTTGCCTTACCCTTCTTTATTAAGTAATGTTAGTGTTGATATTTATAAATAGGTCCTTAAAGTATCCGGTGCTATTAAACTTTGATCCCTAAGGGTTTATTAAAATGTTATCAATTCATGGAGCATTTAACAACAAAGGGCCAGTGGGTGTTTTGGAACAGCAAATAACATTACTTTTCTCTAGAAATATTTTACAAGGTATTGGCAGTTTTGTTATTTCCCTAGAAATCCAGGGGAACAGGAGGGGAAAGCATTTTATGTTGAAAGTGAAATTTTCTTCTGTGTTGAAGGTTCTATTCTATATGCCATCAAGTCAGGAACAACTGCCATTGACTTGACTCCTTTCAGGATTAAGCCTAGTTTAGCAAAAGCATATTAGTTTGCTGCCCTGGGCCAGGAAGTTGTAATTGTGGTGCTACAGGTGGTCAGTTGTGGTCAGATCTGTTTGTTGTTCTTGGTTTTTGTTTTTCAAGCTCAGCTGCCAAAGACAAAAACTGTGTGTCTGTTTGTGTTTATTTGTATATACGTAAATATACAATATACATGCATATACAAAACCTAGAATTTCATGATGCTAAGAAGAAAATACTACCTTTCCTGTGAAATAGCTGCATTTGGATTTCTGTAACACTAATATAGTGCTTTTTAAAGTTAGTAGTGGTAAAACATACACAGTCAGTGCTTTCTCATGTACTAATGCACATAGCCCTAATTCCATGTTTGATGCCAGTTTGCACAAGAAATTGAGTGGAGTGTGGTATTTAATGTTTACAATAAGCCTCTTAAGAAAACACACCTTTTATTAAGACTTCTGATGTAAATGTGTATATTACAATAGTATTACTGTAATGAAATAACCAGTGGAGCTGCTGGTTTAGTTCTTCAAAGAATGAACTTAGAAGCAATATAACTTTTAACATTAGGCCAAATTGTGATTGCCAAGATTTTAAGTGAAATAGGAGTATTTGTTCTCAAAACATTAAGCTAACTGTTGACTCTAGGAACCTGTTCAGCACAAATGTGTGAATCCTGCAACAAATACAAGTTTGTATAAAAGGTTTTGTATGTCACAAATAACTGAGCTTCCAATAATGGAAGCAAGAGCCAAAGACACTTTTAATCTATCACTGTTACAGCTATAGCTTTCATATAACAGGGTTAACAGAAATCGGTTCTGCCAGATGTTGGCAGTTTTGCAAATGTTTATCAGAATAAAAAAATTAATTAAAAGCGAAGAAACGGGGAAAGAAACCTCAATGTACTTGCGCTGTGTAAGCAAACAAACTTGTTTTTTTTTAATTTGGGTGAAAGTAATTTGGAGTAATGGAAAGGAAGAATGTGTTTGGAAATGAATCAGATGCTGCAAATTTTTTCTTCCATTTGAAACTGTATGAATCTGTAGCCATCAGCAGGTTTATAAACATGCATCTTCATAAAGTAAACCACAGATTCAATGACAGCTAGTAAAGACCTTTATAGTGAACAAATGGACTACAATGGACCTGTGTGGTTTGATGAGCTTCCCTGTGCTATCCATCCTGCTTACTTTGCTATATATGCTGATAAGCAGATGATCCTCACATTGCCTGCTCCTGTATATTGGAGAAACTTTTAATAGTAGTGGAAACTACTCACTCTTGTATTTAGTACAAGTGTGGCATTTGCTTTTTTTATTATGCCATCAAAAAGCTGATATAGTTTTTTTTTTTTTTTGTTGTTTTTTTTTTTTTTTTTGTGGGCTCCCCCCAACCTTTATGAAAATTAATGTACAAAATATGCTGTTTTCTGGGACAAGACACTGAGAGGTCATTCCTGAAAAAGTGTAATGGGACTTGTGCTAATGTTTCTGGTGTACTGTTACTGAACTTTTAGCAGAAACTTGATGACCAGTCTGCAGTTCAATTTTGGTATTTGGGAGATGTAAATTGGAAAGACAGTTAGTGAAAGGAAACAGTGTCCAGAGACTAGAGAAGTTGATGTTCTTTGATAGATGACAAACATTTGGAGGTCTTTGGACTCAATAATCTTAAGGATCTTTTCAACCTAAATGATTCTATTAATGTTAGTAACCAAAACAGTCCATGAACTAAATTTCCTTCTAAAGCAAAGTGATACTAAGTATTTAAAGCATTAATATAATTCTTTATTATGTTGTTTATTCACTTTTTGTCTTTTCCAAGGAAAGCAAGCTGAAGAACATAGAAATTACTGAAATTCTATATGTAATTGAGTTTTCAGTTAAAACCTCTTTAAGGTTGCCTTTAAGCTACAATAAATCCTTATCTTTGTGTAGCCATTTCTAATTCTGTAGAGGCTTCTCCCATTTTACCCCAAACACGTGTGTTTTATTTCATCAGAACTGTGTTTACACAATCAAAATTAGTTACACTTCTTGCTGCTTGGTTAGTATTCCCAAGTTACTATTTTGAAGGAAAAGAAATGGACTTCAGTTGTATTAAGGTTTTCCCAGATTTCTAATCTAATAAAGTCTAATAAATTGATACTTTTGGAATTTATATAGGTGGCTTTAAAGATTAGCTTGTGCCCTGGTTTTATTAATAGCTGCTAACATACCTCTTTCTAGGCCTTATATTTTGTCTTTTCATATTGTTCTAAAAGTATATAGAATCCACCCACAAACTGAATAGCTTGTTTTCTGTAATTGAGACCTTTGAGAGCTTTTTTTTTTTGCTTGATTTTATTTTTAAAATCCTTGCCTGCTCCCCCACGGTGTGTGTGCATGTGTACGTGTGTCAAAATAGCACCTACTGACACTGCTGTTGCAGGAACAGCAGTTAACCTGTAACTGTGAATGCTTTACATCTGAGTTATTTGGATATTACATAAATAAGGTGTGCTAAACTCCTGTGACTCACAATATGAAGAAAATGCTGTTATGCTACCTAACATGAGTTAATCCAGCTGACTTTTTTTTTTAGGTCTTTCCATGGTGTTGTTGTAAAATGGCATCCCAAAAATAAACAGTATTTGTGTTGGTTTCAGAAACTGACTTCAGATTTTTCTGTGATTCATACTTCAGAAATTCTCATATCAGAACATACATCAGCAGGCAGCCTTTACCAAGTATTAGCAGGGAATTTGTGTGTAGGATCTTGTCCCTCTTTGTTTCCAATAGTAGAGCAAATCAGTATTTAAAACTGTTGGGAACAGGTATGTGTTTCAAAAAGGTTGTGGTTTAAATGAAGTGTGTCAGTGTAATGTAATACATTACTGTACTGTAATACAAAAGTTTTCAACAGTAAGTCAATTTGAGCAGAAATGTCTCAAGACAAAATTTTACGGACGTACAGTTGTTACCCAGTCATCTTGGTCCACAAGGTCCTCACAGAAATGCTGTTGCTGTATGGGCTGGATGAGCAGATAGGTGGGCTGAAAACAGAAAATTGTAGAGCCCAGAGAGTGGTGGTCTGCAGAGCAAAGTCTAATTGGAGACCAGTACTCCCAGGGTCAGAGCTGGGTCCTGTTCAACAGCTTCATTACTGACCTGGGTGATAGGGCATAGTGTCTCCTCAGCAAATTTGCTGGTATGACAGAACTGGAAGTAAAGGATGATAAGGCAGAGGATCATACTGCCTTCCAGAGGGACCTCAGCATGCTTGAGAAATGGTATGACAGGAACTACATGAGCTTCATGCAGGAGAAGTGCAAAGTCCTGCAGCTGGGGAGGAACAGACCCCATCACCAGTATCTGCTGAGGGCCACCCTGCTGGAAAGCAGCTTGGCAGAAAAGGGACTGGAGGTCCTGGTGGACACCAAGTCAGACACCAGCCAGCAACAAATCCTTGCTGTGAAGAAGGTGAGTGGCTCCTAGTCTGGCTCAGACAAAGTATTGCCGGCAGGCTGAGTGATGATTATTCCCTCCTACACAGCACTGGTGAGGCCTGCTCTTAAAACTTCTGTATTGTTTCCTGTTCTGATCACTGTATAAGGGATTCTGTTCCTGTTGATTTAGGAGCTCAGCAGGCCATTGCCCTATGAGAAGGGTGTGTCCAGACTGTTGCAAACATCCTCTTGGCTGATTCCTCATCCTTCATTTACAAATTCATATGGTGTACACTCAGGCACCTTTTTTATCCAGCTTGTTCTGTGACTTTGTCTAATTACCTACAGTCAACTGGGATAGTAACAGCAGTGGGCTTCCTACTGGTATAGGTCTCCTAGAAAATTTTCGGTAGCCAAATAAGCTAAATCAGTTTTCAGTGTGAACAAGATACAGTGGATGAAATGTAAAGAAAAGTGAGGATACAATCAGGTCAGTGTGTGGGGGAGTGTGTAACTAATTGTATAGAGGAGGGCATGCTAACATGGGCTGGATAGGGAGGAGCAGGTTATGATGAGTACTGTGTGGAAGTTCCAGAAATACAAATGTTTTATTTTAAAGAGCAATTGCTAATGAACTAATATAAAGTAGAAGCAGCTGAGTGTTTGGATTTAAATGAAGACATGATAGAATGGAGAGATGAGTAGCAAAGGACAGTGGCAAGGTTAGGGAGAAATAGGAAGATAAGTTTGAGATGTAACATAGTATTTTGACAGTAGAATGAATACTTTGCCACATGTTAAAATGGCACATGTTAAAATAAAGGAGTGAATTTACTTTGTCTGACAAGAACAGAAACTTTTCCACAACTTTATGGCATAAAGGGAATCCTAGGAATCCTGTAGCCTCTCACAAGTTGTGTACTGTCTGCCTCACCACTGCAGCATTCTTATGGTCAGAAAAAAAGATGAGAAAATAATTTTCCAGTATATATTTTGAGATCTTACTGGACTGTTGCACAAGCAAATGGCAAAACATTTCAGTGTATGAGATATCAATAGAGCACTCAAGTGGATTTTTCCCTTGTGATTCACAAAATTGCTTTGCTTGTATAGTTAGATTTCTTAACATGTTAGCAGCTGCAACAGCCAAAAGGTGTCAGGCCTTGGAGAGGTGTTAATGGTGTTTGAAGACCCGTAGATACCAAAAAGAGCAAGTCAGTGCTTTTTTCAGGCATTGCATTTTTAAAGTTGTTTTGACTACAAAGAACTTATGTGGGTAATGAGCTTTATGGAAAGCTGGCAGTGGCTCTTTGTTCTTAGTTTTTTCTTAAAAGGTAGTTTCAGTGATGCAGTGTGCCTTTGGACTTGCTCCTCTTGTGATGGAACTGCGTTCCATTAGGAGTTTTAGGAGTTAATTGTATCTTTGTGAAGGAGTTTTCCCAGAGTTGTAACCAGCTTCCTGCATTTTCCCAGAACTGTCTCTGCTCCCTTTCATGATGACATTTCCCTTCAACGAATACATCAGTGGTACTAAGTCTGTTTAAAGGGCCTTGGGCTATATTCAGAGGTAGTTTTACCCTGCATTTGCTATCTCTTGGCTACTGATGTTCTAAAATAGCAGTTTTGAACTGCTCTTTTCCCCTCTTAAGTAAAATTCTCAAGTGGGTACAGGATCCTTTTTCTTTTTTTAAATTGCCTCTGTCTCCACATCTGCAAACTGGGGGTGATGTCTCATTATAGCTACATTTCTATAACTGATGTTCCTGCAAGAATTGAATTTTATCCTGTTTCTTTGAGAAAGGTGGTTTTCTTTCTTTTGCCGAGTTAAAAAGTAATTTTTGAAATGTAATTGAATACTGCTTGGACTTTATTTATCTTTGCAACACTAAGAATTCAGAGATAATCCACAAATCTAGCTCAAAAAGCAGAAGACAGTATGTACTATTTCACTGTATAGGTTAAGTCCCATAAGAAAATACAATAATAGTAATAATGTAAATTTCCATGTTACATTTATTTTAGACAAAAAAGACAAAACACTGAGTATCTGAAGCAAATTCCAAGGGAAATGATATATTGAGAATCAACTGCAATAACAAGAAAGTAAATGTAATTCAGGAAAAGCTTTATTAATATTCTGGAATAGCTTTTAATAAAGTCTATTATTGGGTTTTTTATGAATACCCTTCTAAACAGAAGTAATTTCACTTTAAAACAAATTAACATTTGCACCTGCTATAATGACATAAACACTGTGGGAGCTTAGTTATGACCATTTTGTATTTCAACTACTGAAGTTTGTTCTCCTGCTTTGCAAAATATTAGCAAATCCATCAAATGCTCTTTTCTTCTTAACAAAAAACTGGTCCTGTCCTGAATTTGTCTGACGTTTTTGGCTGAAATTTTCACTGGAATTTTGGAGGTGTTCTACAGTTTTTGCAGAATGGTTCTCCAGTTCTGTCAGAGTAGTTCGATCCTTCATCTTGCTGTAATCAGTGCTTTCAGAGATTGTATTTCCTGTAGGCTTTTGGGGGAAGGAACATGAACTGTCTGGTGTGCTTTCATTGAAGAAACCTTGTGGGATTGAGAAGGAATACTCATCCTCATCACTCTGATCCTGTTGGAAGTGATCATCTGTTGTGAATTCTGACTCTGTTTTCCCAGAGCTACAAAGATGCATCAGAACTGCTTCAGGATTACAAGACTGTGTTTCTTCAGGCAGACTGCAATTACTAGTATCCTGTAATTCTGTGAATCCATTAGAATTTTTCTCATCAGAACCTCCTTGCATTTCATCTGCACAAGCATGCTTCCCCTGTGGTAGCAGGTTATCTTGCTGTGTAACAAACATGAAATGTTTTTCAGTGTGTTCAGGCAGCAATTGAAGAGATGATTCTTTGCTGGAATGCAGCAGTGGTGTTTTTTTTACAAGTTCATTCAAACCAGTATCAATGGGAGTAAAAATAAAGTCATTGTCCTCAGATGTACTCATGTTTCTTCTTAATGTAATGTCTGCTTCACCATGATTCTTTTCAGGGGAGTTCCTGGCTGAGTGCTCATCTGTACTTCCTGCTGGTGCATTTTCTTTTTGTTCTGTGTTACTGAAGCTGAGGGAATGCTGTGGTCCTCTGGGAAGCAGAGACAGCTGCATTTCATCCTCTTCAGAAGTTTCCTCTGTGTCATATGTGGGAAGATGTTTTAACTTAAGTACTGAGTTACCAAAATCTGTACTTTGACTGAGGAGAGAATCAGAAATAGAGTTTTGTACTGTTGACTCTGCATTAGTAAAATAATCAAATGTATCTGGAATTTCTTTACTTGAAGAACTACCTGTATCTGGATCTAATATGCTTACATGGCCATTGCATTTATCAGTGTAAGTGGATGCTGTTTCATGCATTGTGGTATCTGATCCGTAATTAATAGTAGTTTCAAAATAGGCACTGTTCTCATCTTCATTTTTCCCAATCTGCTGAAGTTCAGCAGTACTGTTTGGAGACTCCGGCGGTGTTACGAACTTCTCAGTTCCACTGTCTGTATTGGCTTCATCTAGCAATGACTGACAGACTGGCAGGTTGTCACTGACATCAGGTTGTTCTAGTTCAAAGTCTGCTAGAGAACTACAGTCACTCATTGTGAATGGAGTCCCTTCAGATGAAGAACTGTCACCAAATACATCAGCTGAAGAAAATTTTTCATCTGAATATATCCTTTTACAGTCATGCTCTGTAAGGGAAGAGTTTTCTATTGCTTCACAGATTCTTAAATTATCAATATCTGCATCTCTTCTGGAGCTACTGGGTAAAATAAAATCTCCAACATCACTAGGTATATTTTTGTTGCCATTTAGACCAAGTTGTTTTTCACAGGTTTGCCTTCCCTGCCTAAGTTTTTTAGTGTGCCTGGTTTCATTATGTGAAACAATACCTTTTCTTTCTGGAGAATATGGTGTAGCTTTTGTGATCTCAGACTGCAGCAGACCAGAGTTGTTTCTTACTTTGCTGTGTGGTGTTATTTCATTGCTATTCTGGTAATCTGTGCTTACAAAAAATAGTCCAGTATTATAAACATTCATGCTTTCATTATTGTCAATACTAGTTCGGACTTTTGTAAACACTGGTATTTTCTTCATGTTGATCTCAGTATTGCTTTGTTTCTGATACTCTGCTTTGGGATTTGGTGAATGTACACCACTGCCAGTGACATTTTGATACATAAGAGAAGTTTCTGTAGGAAAAATCTGTGTGTTTCTTAAAGAATTCTTATCACAAAATAACGTATTACGCTGCGTATTTGTTGGCTTGCTTGCAGAAGGCTCTCTGCTCAAGGTTTCATCTGAAAAAGCTTGATTAGAATACGTGTGTTCTGAACCTGAATTTTTGTTCCTGCGCATGAGTCTCCACAGGCTCTCCAGGTAGGGCCTAGCAAAAGCACCCAGACAAAAAGCACAAACAAATGTAATGACCACAGAGAGGGAGACAGCCAGTGCAAAGTTTGGCTCTGTTGCTTTCTGTCTAAAAACAGTGTTAGTGTCCCTGGCTTTTCTAACTAAAAATGCTGAAACTTCTTCTTTCACCTCTAAGCTGTAAATGAGATATTTCTCTTTTGTTGTATTAAAAAGACACAAATATAAACCTTCAGCAGTTTTCTCAGCATTGTAAATCACTAAATTATTCATTTTATCCAGTGTCATATGAGGAAGAGTGTGGTTTTTTGAAATTCTGCCCTTAGGTGTCCACCAAGAGACTCCATTGCCTGAAATGAAAGAAAATACAAACTCAGTCTTTGTTAAAAGCATAGTATACTTGGTTTGCAGGACCCAGTGATGTTTTTAAGAATATACTCTGGACTATTTCTCACAATTTTAATGGTTTTATATTATAAACCCCATTTTCCTTTTGTCCATCCAATGGTACAAAGTCCATTGAGCCATATTGTAGGCCCGTCCCCACTGCCTCCCATCACAGTATGTGTGGGGTCATAATCACAGACTTTATAAGAAAAAATGGTAGTGAGAGGGAGGAGGTCACTGAAATCATCTAAGCAAGTTCAGGGTTGTACTAGAAACACCTGCTGATCTTCCTTGTGGGAGAGATGTCTACAGCCAGCTGCTGTGTAGCCTGGCCATGGTCTCTGTGTGCAGCTGTGGGATAAACATCACTTTAACTGTCAGTGTTTCAACCACTGTGTTTTTCCTGTAGTTGCTGATCTGACTGCAGCAAAAAGTGTGTAAATTGAGGGTATTTGTACAGACTGAGCAGTTGCTCCAGACTTGAGCTAGTGTGAGCTGTGGCTGGTTGTTGGCTTTTTGCAGTTCGTTTCAAGGTCATATTTTTGGCTTTGTCTTTGGATCAGCTTTTGTTCCCAGCTGAGTTTTGCTGCAATCCTGTGTGTTGATTTGAATTCAGGTTTCGGTGACTTTTCTTTTAAACAGACAAAGCAGGTGGCATTTCTAATAGGTTCTGCATATTTTCATTTGGGGATGAAGTATTCCCAGGGGAAAGCCTTATTGCCTCCAAGTGCTGTTAGTCCATCAGAGTTAAACCATTTTGTCTTATGGTGCATGACAAACACACCTTCTGCTCTAAGTTTGGTCTTAGTTTTCCATCTGCGTGGCAAGTCTTGGCTTATAGGTTTTGTTGCTTAAACCCTCAATATTCTCCATTAATTTTAAATGTATGTGAAGTGGGTGCTACAGTAGCTGTACTTTTTTTAGAAGAAATAGAAATCTTTAGAAATAAGCCTTCATGTCATTTTGCTGTAACTCAATACTGAAAACTATTGCACCCTTCTTGATTTTCTACATGCCTCACAAGTGCCACCCCACTATTTGGTCCTTTGTTTTAGTCCAAAATGAACCAATACATTTGCAATGCATTACTTACTGAGACTTGTATATAATTTGGCATCACTTCCTCCTTTAATGTAAGGAAGGAGATAGGAGACTTCGGAAACCTAACTTTCAAATATTCTAAGGAGAATACTACTTTCTCATGAAATATTTTTGCATGTTAAATTGTTAATCAGTTATTTTTAATCAGTGTCTTTAGAAATACACTTTAAAAACCAGATTTATTTGATCATTCTGCATTCATTTGAATTTTAGCAGCATTTGGATGGACTGCCTGATGTACATACCCCTTATGTTGTCCAAGCTACAGGTCAGCACTGATGTGTTCCCTGTTGGGACTGTGGCCCTTTTGAGCAAAACATTGTCCCTGCAGTTTAAATGGAAACTTGAAAGATACAGCAGAGGTTTCTGGGAGTTGTTGGCAGACTTATTGTATGAAAGGCTCCATTTTTTCCTTGTGGAGTCAAAGACAAAATGAAATAAATGTTTAAAGGCATTTAGCCTGCAGTTAAAGATCCAGGCATTCTTTGACAAATACACTTCAAGTTGAAAGAAGTTCAAACTGACTAGTATCTGTGGTAGAGGGATTGTCAGAGCATTTTCACGGAGATCCACGACCTATTTGGAAATAATACAGAATTAATTTGATAAGGCTTACAATGGAATTCTTATTGCAACATCATACAACAGTGCTTTAGTGTACAAGCACTTCTGTAGTCTGTGAACAATACATCTGCTTAGGATTTCAATAATGTTGTTCTAAGCTTTTTAATGTAGATGATATTTAAATTGTGGTGTTTAGAATTCTCCCACTGTAGACTGACCTCTGTGTGAATAGGAAGCTGCAAGGCTCTTGCCATGGAAGGAATGAGAGTAGAAAGGGACATGTATGTGTTTAAGGCAGTTATGGATTGGTTTGTGGCATAGAGAAATTATGAATTTATGGTTATATCTTGTACATTTTAGAGTGTGTGTTTTCCCACATATAAAAAGCAAATATATAAAAATATTATTTTCACCATTTGCTCTAGTTTTTTAATTGTCCACTGGTATTATAATCAGAACCATATAATCATGCTGAATAGTTGATAAATAATATCTTTAATGATTAACATAAAATATTTAAACAGCTGTATTGTTTTACAACCTGTAATTTGTTGAGACCTCTGAAGGCACCTAGTTGAATTTTAGTTATCTTGTTGTTTCGCAGGTCAATGTCCTTCAGCTGTGAACAGTTTTGAAAGTCCTTTGGGTCAATTTGTTGTATGGCATTGGATGACATATGGATGGTTTGTAAAGACTGCAGGAGGCCTAGTCCTAGGAAGAAAAAAACTGGTTTATATTTCTTATTCTTGTTTTCCCAATTGCATCAAGTGTCTTTATAGAATTCTTTGCAACAAAGTTCCTTCCATTCCTCACTACTGCAATGAGTGGCTGCAGCCTTTGTGTTATGCCTCTCCTAGTCAGGGGTTGTCCCATTCTAAAAGTTGCATAGCATCAGCAGCTGGCACATTAAAACATTCACAGTAAATGTATGTCTTAAAACTGACACTTTATGAAAGCACTAGCATTTCTTTGTGCTATCAAAATTATTCTGTGATCTCTGTACTTTGAGCAAGCTTCTCTTGAGAACTGGAGGTAGGAAAGGAGTGTGAAAAGGGTGGAATATATTGAATTGACAAGATCCAAATACGTTAAGGTGATAGAGAATCTTCTATCCATTTGCATGGGCAGTTTCATGGGAGTTTTTCATACGTGGAATTATTTGAACTGTATTCATAGGATGTAGAACCAGATGAAAAAAACATGTTGCTTATGCCTATCTGCCTGTGAATTATGAAGCAGGAGAGTATATTCTTCAGTGTATCCTAGTTTCAATACATCCATCTTACATAAGGAACACTCTTGATTCCTGGAATCACATTTTTTTGAGGTGCTGTGAAGGCAGCCCCTGAAGTTCCAGCCTGCAAGCTCCAGTGAAAAGGCAGGCACTTTGAATACTCAGCATCCCCACCTGATGCTGAGTGTTCAACACCACAATGTCACTCTAAAGTGATTCTTGATCATACAGCATTGTTGAGAAGCTAACTAGTTGTTAAAAATTTTGCCCTTGGTGTCACCTTGTTTATCAGAAACCTTTTTTCTCAGCCAGCAGTTCTGTTTGCTGAGTAATTGATCTTTGGGTTTATTGTGAAAAGCAGAGGGAATGATTCATTCCTGGTATAAAACTATAGGTGATAGAAAAGGCATACAGAAATTCTGGCAGTTCACAAATTCATCAGTACACCTGCATGAGGAATTGTACTGTGACTACTTCCCTGAATTTTAAGTTTGTGCCAAAAATATACACTGGTATGGCAGCAGTGGGCTGCAGCCTTATTCCTGGGGAGGGGAGCAGAGTAGCTGGAAGAAGGGTTTCTCTGTCAGAAACCTCTGCTAGAGAACTGCAGTTTGTGGAATTCTTTCCAGAGCTTAAACATCAGAATTTTAGTGAAGTTCTGAACATATATTTAAATGAATATAGGATCCAACTATAACTTGGAAGTATGGCGATACCATGCACCTGAACATGAACTTAAACAATTTGAACTTAAAAAATAGAGCCTCTTATAGAAGAGGATTGATCTGACCCTCTGAGGCATCCTATAATGGGCAGTAATACTTTTCTATCAAAACAAATCAAATCTTCATTGATATATTTTATAATGTAAGCTTTTATATACTGTCTATACTGAATCATTGTCTGTACAGACATTACAAAATCATTAAGTGAAATGGGTTTTCTGTGTGCCAGACAATTATTTAATAGCATAAAAGGAGAAAAACAGAACTTTCATGACCCTGTGCAGGGGCAAATATATTATCTTTGTGTGACTTTGTGGGATAAGTAGTAATTTAAGTAATAATTCAAGTAATAAGTAGTAATTTAAGAAATTGTCATCACTTGTCCTCCTAGATTGAAAATACTAAGAGCATACTCCTAGAGTATTTTCAAACTCTAATGAATCTGATGGTCTTATCAGACATCAATAAATTCAACATATTGTAAAGGACAGGGTTGCTCATTGGTAGCTTCTGCTTCATTTAAACCATTTGACTACTGTGCATCATCTCTGGATAAAGGCTAAGCTGCCCAGCATAGTTCAGTGACCAGCAAAGTCTTTCTCAAAGTCTCAAAGCCTTACAGCCCTCTCCTGTTACACCAAGGTGTCACTGTGATTGAGTATTAAACAGCACTGAGCAAAATTGTTTGGAATGAACAAAATCTATTTTCCTGTCTCTGAAATACTGAAACTGCAGCAAGTTTTACTTAAGAGCATTGACTTCCTTCTGAAGGGTAGTATGAAATACACGATCTGTAATTTTTTTGACCTTAAGGTTCATGACTGTGATGTGGAGGCTGGTGTTTTTCCTAAGATCCTTACTCCCCGTTCTACAAAACACGCAAGAATACTGCTTGGGTTCTTAAAGGGTAAATCTGGTTATATTTGACTGCTATTAACACAGGACTGTTGCTAAGACTGTATCAAAAAAAAATAAAGTAAACAAACAACAGATTTACTTCCACCTCTGTAGTTGCCAGTGGAACTTGCCCTTATGTTACATATTATAAAAAGAGAAAGTCACATTCTGGATTCTGTAAGGTGTAGGAATTATATCCAAAACCAACCTACCCCTTGGGAATCATGTCCTTAAAGATTTTTGAAATGCTTACCTCTTGGAACTGTATTAAGATTATTTCTTTCAATTGACAATACTTTCAAAGCAGGCAGGAGACGATCAACAGTGCTGTACCTTTTAGACCCATGTGCAGGTGTAGGCATGTCCAGTGTGAGAGTGTGGATGGCATTACTGTTGAGGTTTAGAGTTTCTAAAATGGGTAAATTTGTACAAGTAGTTAAAGTGAGTTCAGAAATCAGGTTGTTACTGAGGTTCAGGTGTTTTAGCATCCACTCTTCATTTCTTCCATCAGAACACCCAAAAGTTTTAATATTGTTGTAACTCAAATCAGCTGTTACTGCTGTTTGTGATATATCTTCTGGAATAGTAGAGATTCTGGTAAAAGAGCAGTTCAGTAAGAACTGCCCATTCCACTGGCACTCTGAACGGTGATGTGTAGCAGGAAGAATTCGCTGTGACTTGGTTCTCACTGATCCAGGAAGATTAAAGTAAAGGACCACAGCTATGACATGCAAGTGAAGATTATCCATAATATCTATGTGTAAAATGTAGAATTATAGTTAAATTCAGCACAACAAGAATAGAAAGCAAAAATAGTTTGACATTTAAAAAAATCAACACTGAAGAACCACAGCATTACCAACATTCTGCCTTAAACATTCAGTTTTGGAGTATTACTTATTTTCAAAAAGAACATTTATAAGCTGGTAACCTCCCCCCTCCCTCAATCTATCCCAAAAAAACAATTAGAACCTTTTTTTTCCAGCCTTTTGGTCGAGAAACACAACTTCTTGGGAGCTTGAGATCTAACAACAATGGAGACTTTTGAACTCTGCTTCAGGTATTGCACACAATTACACTGAGCAAAGTCCACCACGTACAATCTATGACAAACAGGTGTGGAATAATTTTTATACTGCCAGTTTCCATATCAATAACACAACAATGTATTTTTAATGAAAAACCGTTCTTACAAATAACACTTCTGAACTGAAGCTGCATCTTAAAATTTATTGTTTTATTTCAAAACAAACATTTGAAATTCTACTGCCTTTCACCCATTGGAACAACCATCACACTTACAGATGGTGAGAACTCTTCACATGCAAATTGTTTCAGCGTACCCAGTATGGCATTTTACAGAGGCATGTAGAATGCACTTTATACACACAGAATCTCAAGTGCATCAAGTGGAACTTAAACAGTGTTCCACTCAATGCTTTAAATACATATAGAAAAATGTATCTTAGGCAGTTAGAAGATAAACAAGTAAATGCTCAACAGAAGGCATGTGTGGTGCTAACGTTTCTCAAACTGTGTAATATAAATATAAAATCTATTAACAATACATAGTGGCTAGCAAATCTGATAATTAATTAGTATTTTTATGATTGCTTTTGCTACATTTTGACAAAAAAATCCACACTTAAAAACAATTCTGTAGATCATGATTTAACAGTACCTTTGTGACAAATCTTTTAGCTGTACATTGCACACAGTATTTTAAAAAGAACTCTTGATAATTACAAGAATCCAATATAGGTGTGTCAGTATTAATCAGAGAAGAGATTTAATATGTGTGTAACCTATTTGACCAAGGCAGTATCTGTCATTTTCAAGATATACTTCAGTTTTGAGGATACTGCTCTTTATATTTTTTAATTTGTATATATTTGTATACATAAAAATAAAGTGACAAACTTCCATTAGCATGAGAGTGAAAATTCTAAAATGTTAGTTTATTTCCTCCTCTTAAATGTAACAGATACTAACAGAGGCAGTGCTTAGCAGCAAAGATGGGTATAAAGCAGCAAAATGTGTGTTAAAGTGTTTAGTAACTATTAATTCTGATAAAACTATGAGGTCCATGAAGGCAGTATGCAAAGTATTAGTACTTCCCCATAATCTTTAATGTGAGAACTCAGTGGGTTTTGCTACATTATATTTGGCTTATTCTGATTTTGTTAGAACAGCTCCGCTGCTGTCCAGCCCCAAAACCCCAACAACTACTGACCATCAAAATCTGGCTTTGCCTTTGAGCAGTGAGGGGAAATATGATTCCTCTGACCTCTCCCATGTGCTGTAATGCCTGACTTATGAATAACCCTCCAAAAATCACTTCCACCCATACACATCCTACATGAGTGCTTACTGCCTTCCAGTAAATTCAGAAATTGGGAACTTGTTCAGCAGGGGCTGATTTGTATTTTATGGAATCCTATGTACTTTGAGCACTGTAAAACAAAGGTAGATAGTTTACCTTCCTGTAACAAATAATCAGTTCTGAAGTTAATGTGTAAAACTTGCACAACTTTTAGGTAAGAAGTGTGTGCTTGTCAAAAAACTGTTACAAAGTCACTTTGAGACCTCCAATATTAAGGTTACTTGATGCTACTGCAAAACAAAGCTATTTTAAACTGAAGAAATACAAGGAGTGGGGAAAGAAGAAATCTTATAAATAGCTGGTCTATTTTTAGCACAAAACTCCTCACTGCTGCAAAAGCAGTTGGAAGGCTGTAATAGGCCCCAGTTCACCATAGTTTCACTGCTGACAAATTCTGATACACATGTATTTACCCTAATGTCCTACCACTACATTTAGAATTACAAACCTGCAGTTTAACTTCAGAATTTAATTCTGATGTTCTCAGTAATGCAGCTATACTGACATTTATGGGGAAGGAAGATCTGACCTCAGACAGTGTGCAAAGTTATGCTTAGATTATTACTGATTGAGTAATGGACTCAGACACTGTTCACTTTAGAGCACCCAGGAAAACACTATTTTTGGGTACATCTTTTAGTGGGTACATCTTTTAGTAAGTACATCTTTTAAAATGTACTTCCAATATAAACACATTTTATAAGTACTTCACATAAATTAAGCAACTGCAGAACGCATTAACTGCACAGATAGAATGTAAGTTCAAGCAACACTTCAATAACTGCAAGACTACTTCAAAATTCAAGTTACACTTCCATACTCAATATTACTTTGCAAATATTATTTATGATAGCATAGTTTTTTAACAACATGAGAATCCATGGCAGAAATAATGCAGTATTTTAAAGTGAATCTGCCATTACCCCTCTCAGTACAGATCTGGTAAACCACCTAAGTTTGGGGTAAATCAATGTACCAACAAGAAAGAAGAGAAAAGTCTGCCACTTCAGCTGTCCTAGGAAAATCTATTTTCAACAAAAAGTTGAAATTCCCGTTGAAGTACTTCAGACTGCAGTTGTGTCTCAGCAGTCTTCAAGGTCTTGGGACACAGGGCAAAATCCTTCTCTACAGACAATTCTAGGCAGTAGAGTTGTTGCCAAGGTCCCGTTCTCTACATATATTCTACAGATTCCAATTCAAGAAAGTACACCAGTATGCATGTACACTGAAAGCTTACTGATTCAGTGCCACTATTGCAGCTAATAGTGACGACCTAATACTGCTGACCGTTAACAGCCTTCCCTTAAAAATACTATGTAAGAAATGTTAGTATAAACTGCTGTAGAAAAAGAAACCCTTGAAGGCATGCAATTACTTCATACAAATATATGCAAACGCAGAGGAGACCTGTCCCAGCAGCAGTTTGCCTTAGTGCGTGGCTCCGCACGGGTTGACAGAGGTCTGACAGCCCATGTTGTGCCCTGTCACCTGAACCTTGAACAATGTCCCATCTGCACACATGCAGAGCTTGAAGCGTAGCCAGTTGCCATTATTGAACTGTTCCCCGTAAGAAGAACTGGGCAGCCGTGACGGACTGACCATCACAGTTCCGTTCAGGATGATGCTGTTTTCCTATTAAGGAGAAGGAAAAAAAACCAAAGTTGTAGAATTATAACTTCTAATGTAAGTAAGGCAGATTGTTTTTGAGAAGGACAATCTGGTTTAATGGATAAATAATATCTCTAGGATGGCGGTAGAATCAACAATAATGAAAGAAGGTATGTATAGAAATGTTTAATTTTTAAAATAAAATTATAGCAATGCCTATGGATTTCTCGACTATAGTCAGCAATGTACTTTGCTATTCCACTGGTGGATCGATATTGAGAAAGACAACAGTAGGGTGACTTTTCACTTTATAGACTTATTGGTAAATGCAGTAAATGTAAAAATATGGACATAAACCAGGAAACAGTATTTGAATTAATACATGAAATTCATTCACATTTGAAAGTGCATATACCTTTATTTTTATCCTTCTTTTCCATTATTCCATATATACAGCCATCTTAATTTCCAAAAATCCTAAAGGAATGCTAGTGAGTCTTTCAGCAGCAGCACAGAAGGTAATGCTCCAAACTATATGCTCTGCTCTTCTGGCAAAGACTGCCAACCCTGGTTGAGCTTCCAGAGATTACTTCCTTTTGGTATTCATGTCAGTACACAGGCGAATAGCTTAGCTTTTACTGCACAGTAGGTTTTTGGTGTCTTAACAGTAGTAAATCAATGTTACCTAAAGCTACTCAACCACTGCTTAACAGCAAAGTAATAAACCATCTCTTTAAATCCTACTAAATATACTGACTTGTATGCATGAGTAATTTTTAGAAAATTTGAAACTATATAATCCTACATCAGTTTACTATCAGCCTAAATTTGCAACTTAGCTGTTAAAAAAATTGCTTTGATTTGAAATACTTACTGCTTTAAGTTCCATGTTTCCACCCATTCGAAACTCAATTGTCTTGCCTGTGATGAAAACACCTTCATTTCCCCGGACAATGGCACGACCATCAACCTTTATGTTTAGATCACTGGTTGCATTGCTGGTAATCTAAAAACATAACAAAAAAGCCCTGTATTGTAGATTAGTGAAAATGTGCCACATGTGTTTGTCTGAGTAACTTTAATTACCTTTTAAAAGTAGTGCTGTGCAATTTAACAAAAAACCTGAATGTATTTTTTGCCCTTCTACCATTAACTTTTATGTATTTTTTATTTTCCACGTTCAATTTCAAAACAGGATTACTGAATTTTGGAAGGTAGGTAAAATTAATTTGCTGGATAAAAATAACAATTTAAATGATAATTTCATGGGATACACAGCTAACACTTGTACCAAATACAGGCTTCCTCTTAAGACAGATTATGCAAATCTATCCCTCTGTTTTCACTTAATCTGTTCCTCCTATGTATTTATAGTTGTGGGTGTTTTTTCTTCAACAGGATTTCTGCTCAGTGCTTCCAAAGGCATGCTCAACCCTCTATAAAACTAACCCTACTCTACTCACAAAAAACCAATGGGCTCTATTCTTATTACTTACAAAAGATAAGAGACATACCCTCTCTGTAGAGGCCTTTTGTACATTCAAGATTTTAACTCCATTTGGCAGATGAAACTCGTGAGTTTCATAGTCGGTGCTGAACAAAGTATTTTGTGTTCGTGGGTCAACAAATTCCATGCCAATATCGCTGGTAATAGAAGTTTTGTCTTTTTCCACGCTAAGCTTGGTTGTTCCTTGCTGAAATACAATCTTCAGAAACAAAGTAATGAACTTAATGATGTTTCAAATGTAACATTTATTTGCAATGTGACTGTAATTCTCTAGTGCTGCTTGAAACTTTCAATTCAGGGTATAACTTACAGGCTGATTATTCCCAGTGATCACCAAGTCTTCATTCCGTCTCCCTCCGACAGTGCTTTTATATAAGGGATGTATAACACCCATGTCAGACACTTGCTTAAAACGCAGCAAGCCACTCTCATGGAATTCCATACTGTCACAACCATTGGGACCAATTCTTATCACTGCCCAGATTACCAGGGTAATCTGAAAGAGAAACACATTTTCAGAGATTGTGTTGATTGTCTGGATTTTACTACCAGAATTATTGTATTAATTAGAAGTTTTATTTGAACAATTATTAATGCTAGTGTTTAAGTGAGCTTTAAGTGTGAGTTTACTTTAGTCAGTTCCTACTGAAAACATTGTAATGCATTTAATTATGAAAAGCACTTTAAATTTAGACTTATTTGAATCAGTAACTAAAATGATTTTTATGTATATAAAATATTAAATCATGGCCACAGTTACATCTTTTTTTCTGTTTAAGGGTAATTATTGACTAAACAAATTCCCTGAACAGTTCAGCTTGGTATATACTTAACACTGAACTGGAAGAACGCACCCTCACAGATCAATGTACAATTATGAAAAATAATTTATTACTCTCATTGACCAAGCAATAAAAATGTGGCAATTAAAACAATGTAGCTTTAAAGTGCAATGGCTGGTTAATTCTGAACGTTCACATACAGCTCTGAAATGTAAAATATATCCATGGTTTATATGCCATACATCCTAAATGCATATGTACTAATAACTCTCATGGGGTGACCATGATAACCAAAATAACCATGCCTGAACTTTCACCATTCTTCCATCTAATCTTGCTCAAACTACAAAAGAACTAAAAAGAAACAAGAAAAATTACAATCATCTTCAGTACATTTTAAGTCCTCAGCCATACTGGAAAAGTTTTTTTTTTTTTACTGAACTGTCAGAATGAAATATGACCTAATGTTGCTTACACTATAGCTATTATACTCACAATCAGATTAATGACAGCCAAAATAAAAAGAACAACAATCACACATATGGCCAAGTTGCCCTTCCTGCCACGTAGCCCTGTCTTATGGAGACGGTCTTCATCAATTGGAATGTATCCTGCTTTGAAGTTACTGTTGTGCTCCTTATTAACGTTCCTGCGTTCCACTGCCTTCTCCCGCATAGACTTCTTCACCGGGCCATTGGAGCTTTGCTGTAACACAAGGGATGGGTTAGCTTTAAAAGGCACACATATGTGTGCAAAAAAGTGTAAATTTACTAGTGGAATATATTGGATAGTCTGTTCAGTATTAGATTTCAGTCTGCCACCCTGCTGGATGGCATAATACACACTCAGAACCATAGCAACCTCTGCTAACACAATAACTAAGTTTAAAATCCACGTACTTTCAGACAATATGGCTTTATATCTCATTTTTATCATGGCAGATAGGAATTATTAATTACATTGTTACATTTAAAAACTAAAACAAACCAGCTACCAAGAAATTCATCAAATTTTTACCTCTCAGCGATGATACAGGACATAATCCTGGAGGTCATCTGCCAATACACAGAATTTTAGTACCCTCCATGCTCCTGTGTGATAGACTCTCAGTGGCTATTCAAAAAGAGTGTGGTGGATACAGTTCTTAAATGAGTTTGACAGCACAGGGTTTGCACTCAACTCCTGTTGCTTGTGTGCAGCATTGAGAAAGATACTGTGAGGCTTCAAAGCTGGCATGGAGAACTTGGCCAGAGTAGCTTTTCATGTAATAATCTGAAGTTATGAGATTGTAAGGGATATCCTGTCAATGTAACAAATTAAAAGAGGAAACTCTTGTATATATTCACAGTGAAAATAAACTTTTAATGTATTTTCGTAGCTGTCCAAAATTTTGTTCCACTTCCCTTGAATGGAACAGTTTGTTATTTAGGGATTCACATCTTCAAAGAAGGAGCGTGATCTTTTGGTCGGAATTAAGCTCGTCCACTTGAAACGAATCCTAAAGCTACACCTTAAGGAACTGCACTTGCACATGTCTACACTGATGTAACGAGTACAACACCGCGTTTTCTTCTGCTGCTGAAGAACTAATAAGAGATGGTGTTGAGACAGGTGCTTGACCTGGTGGAGTTTATGGAGGGTTCGGTCCCTCGGAGCTGTTCCGGAGGCACTGTGACCCTGCAGAACCCACAGGAGCTGCGGACCCGCCTGCACACACCGCCGCTCCCTCCCCAGCGCCGAGCTCCTCGCAGTCCCCGCAGCGCTCAAATGCCAGGCGCCTCACTCCAAGGGCAGAAAGTATTTCAGTCTGTCACACACCCACACCTGCGGGCAGGGCGGCGCCGCCCCGCTCCAGCAGCAGGCTCGGGCCGCCTCTGTCCGGCCCGGCCCGTCCTGCCCGGACACCGCTGGGCACGGGGCGGGACGCGCCGCTCCTCCTCTCCCAAGCCGGAGCGCTCCGGCACCACACCAGCCTCGCCCACCGCGGCGAAAATGGCGCCCCCGCCCCAGCACCCCCTCCGCAAGCAGCACCCCCCGGCCGAACCGCCTATTCCCCGCGGCCCCGGTCCCCCGCTCCTCCCTGGTCCCGGCGGTGCCGGCGCCGCCGCCTCCCCGTGCCCATGTCCCGCTGCGGACGGACCTGCTCGGGGGCGGCCGCCGCCATCTTCCCCCGCCGCCGCTGCGCAGGGGCGGCGGGCGCCCCCTGGTGCCGCTCCGCGGGCCGGCTCCCTGCGGCCCGCGCCCACTGGCGTTACCCGGTAGCGCCGCCTGGCGGCCGAGCGCCGTCCTGGCTCCCGGCAGGCGCCGCGCTGCCCCCGCGCTGCGTTGCCGTGAGACCGCCGCCACCGCACCGGCCCTCGCGTCACCACCGCGGTGGTAAAGACCCTCGGACGCGGCCGAGCCCAGGACCGAGTATTAGGGCTGGCTTTACCATCTCGTTACACCTGCGCCGCCCGAAGAGCGCCCGCAGGAATAAGCTAACATCTAACCATGGCTAAGGACTTAAGGAGTCTTGTGTGCTCGGGGAGCGTCCGTGAGCTGCAGCAGAAGCTGGAGAGCTGGCAGCGGGACTTCGAGGTGGGTCCCGCCGCTCCTCGGGGCAGCGGCTGCCGCTCGGCTTTCCACAGGCTGGTTTGGGACACTGCCCCGCACGCCCATACAGTTAGCGCAGTTTTAACACCTTTTAAGCACCCACAGATTCGGTTGTGTGGCTTTATGTCCATGACAAGGTTCTCTAAAACGAGAGTCGGAGGTTAAAAGTGAGGTTTGAGCGTTAGTGGCTGTATTTAGAGCAGAAGAGAGCGTTGGAGTAAGTGATCGGCAGGTAGAAGGGTCAGGGTTACGGTTGTGCTCAGCAGGAGCGGTTAGGAGAACGCGAGGGGAAAGCGTGCTGAGAGAGGGCATTCCCGCATCCCAGCTCTTCTGGGTGGGGAAACCTGATCGACGGGAGAGGCTGCTGCAAGGCAGCACGGCCACCGGAGGACTTCAGAACGGGGTGAAGCTATGAGGAGAAGAGTTTTGGGTATGAGGAGAAGGCTGCAGATGGGTGGAATCCATGGAGGAGTAACAGGAAACCGAGGAGGTGAAACAGTGGAATCAGTGAGAAGGTGTAAAATTAGGGAAGGATGAGGCGAAGGAACATGAGACTTGCCAGCTGTGACTTTGCTCAGTGGAAAATCTTAAGAGCTTTCACTCCTACACCCCCAGGTTTCTGTACCTTCAGGATGCAGATGTAACCACCTACTGTGTGCTGTGGTTGGTGAGAAAAGAGATGCAGAGTTTTCAGGGGAAATCAATTATTTGCTTTTATTTCGTGGTTGGATAGGAGTTACAGTTACATAGCAAGTGTAACTCTCTGCATTAAATCTGAATTAAAGGATTCATGGCAAAGGACAGTTTTAAGAAGTTTGAGAGTAGTTGGTAAAGCTACCACAGAGGAGGAACAATGCCATGCATTTCAAAATCTTGCAGATGGATAGTGGAGGTAGACCTTAGGAGGGCTGAGCAGCAGTGAGGGCTGACCTCTCCATAATAAGTTGGTTGGGAATGCTCTTTCAGGTCTTAGGAAATGAATATGGACAGTTTCAGGCTGCTGTTGCAGAAAAAGAGGAACTGGCAGATGGAAACACCATGTTATGTTGCTGTAATGAGCTGGAAAAATGCACTTTGTAGCCTTGTTTTTGTGGAGGTGAACAGGTTGACTGTGCTCCCCAAGGCCCGAGGAAAGCATGTTGCAGCATTCAAAACACAAGCTGATGGGGGCATGGGTGGGAATTTCAGCTGGTTTAGAAGCTTGTAAGAACCATATGGAGTCATTAAAACCTGAAGACCTAGAGAGTGATCTATGTGGAAGGTGATACACAGCTTACAGATGAAGATTAAGGAAGCAGGTACAAAGTGTGTGTTTTCCTTACAGGTGCAGTAGAATCCTGGACAGATTAACCCCATCAACTCCTTTTCAGCATTTCATTTGCTGAAAGTGATGTAGTTTTGCTGTTTCCTAGGCTTAATGCTGGTTTTTGCTCCTTCAGTAGTATATGTTTCAGTTTGTAACTTAAAAATCACGTGAAATTGCATGGAGGCTTCATGTGACTGCTGACAAAGCAATATAAGAACCTCATATGTATTATAAGCTAATGCGGAAAGCCAGATTTTGGACTATTTTTTTTAAATCCAACGGTCTGCTAGATTATTATTTTAATGACTGTTGAAAGGTTTTAACTCAGATTCACAATTTCTACGGTTCTTCTTTTAGAGACACTTGTGGTTGCAGCCTCTTTATGATGGAAAAGCAGTATGTTTTCTCAGGTAGTGAATTAACTGGGTCATAGAAGCCCTGATGTCTTGTTCAATTGCCCATTAAAAACGTGAACCTTAAAAAATGAGCATTCTACTGGGTCCAGTAAGAAAAGGTTGGGAAGATGTAATTATAGGGGAGAAAAATGGCATAATTGTAACAGGAATAACTTTGGGGAAGAAAGCCCACACAGATGTAGTAATGTACATTAACTTACAGATTAATACCAGTGGTGAAAATATGAGCCGATGCTGTGAAATATTAGAACTGAACACCGCAATTCAAAAGCAGCTCTACTCAATTCTCAATGAAACATCTCAAGATGATGGTAAGTCAGTGTCTTGTCTAATTAATTAATTAGACAGGTTTAATTAATATTAATTAAACAGGTTTCACATGTGGCATTTTTTCCAACTCTGGCTCTTTCTCTAAGTGTTCTCACCATTTCTTAATGTATGTGTTTTCTTAGATACTATTTGTGAAGGAACAATAAAAAGCTGCCTGCCAAGCCCATGCTGTACTGCTTCAGAAAACCTCACTCAGGTGTGTAAGAAACTTATTTTAAGGGAATAGATCTATGTGAATTTATACCTGCAGAAGAGCTTTAATTACTTTCTGTTAATATTAGCCTCCTTCTCAGATTTTATTTAATGAAATATGTCCTTAGTGGAAACACCTATGGAGGCAACCATGCTATTGTGGAGGAATTTGCTTTGCATAAGAAGTCTATGTTATTATATTGCTTTCCTTTTCTAGGTAAAGGTTTGCTGTGTTTACATTTGCAGAGACATCATAGAAGTATTTATGCCATATCTCTTTTAGAAAAAAATAACACTGTGAAAATACATGTGTAAGCTGAAAGTGTGCCTAAACTTCATGCATTTATCTGTGACCTCTTTTTATTTACTTTTTTTAAAGAAAGAATGCTAAGAATATCTTAACATTATATTATTTCCTGAAGTGTTAAAAAAAGAAATGCTCATGCATGTCACGATATCACCATGCTCCTGCCATGATATTTGGAGTTCATATGTATTTGGTATTTACTGAAGGGCTTGTAATACTAACAGTTTGGCAGAAAAGACAGAGATGTTGTGTCTTTCTGTTTTGAAAGAAAATAAGAGAATTGTCTAATTCAGACTATGGGAAGGTCCTCAAGGTCCTGAGATTTGACAATGATGTCTCCATGTTATTTTTTTCATGTTCTTTCTCATTTTTACAGCTGCTCTGTCAAAGTCTTTCACAATAAAAATAGGACAAATAAAAAGTGCTATCCCGTAAGAGTCAGTGTAGTATAATGCAGAAGTGGGGTTCTGACAAAAGCCCCCTCAAAATATAAAATGACAATTCACCAGGCATACCACTTACAGATTTGTCATTGCATGTGACATTCAAAATTTAAAGAAAAACCTATTGCACAGTTACTTATTAATCCCAGTACTAGCAGGCCATTCTATGGGTTGTTAAAGGCAGCTGCATGTGTAGTCATGTGCTTTCTGGAATGACAATATGTCTCCTGTGTTCTAATAACTTTTTCTGTTATTTTGTGTACATGAATTCCCAAAATGTTTACTTCAGTTGGTGATGTAGCCAATCAAAGTTGACTAACCGAGAAAAAACAACTGTGCAACACACCTGCAAAATGCTTTGTTCTGATGATTCAGGCAGTAAATTTGAATATACAGACCTTTCAAAATTTCTACCATGAAGTATAAAATAAGTGAATATTTTTCTTTATATAATTGAGTCTTTGTTTGGTGTGCCTGAAAGGTATTGCTTATTTCTCAGAGAGAATGCAATTGTTTTTGTTCTCAGTTTCTTTAGAAATGGTTGTTGCTGAAATATTTAGAAATACATCTGCCCATAATGCTATAGTACTTTGCAGAGGGAATCTATAAGATAGAGCATTCAAGCAGTGTGGTTTTATTTATCCTGGTAGGATTCAAGTGGAGGAGACCTGCAGCTGAGAGATTTGAGCAGCAATTGTCGAATGCAAGACCTGGAGGACAAACTAGCTGAAGCTCGTGCGCAACTCTGCCAGATAGAACAAGAGTAGGGAAATTAACTGCAATTCCTTTTGTTTTCTTTTTGTTTTCCAATAAGCCACATTTTTCCCTTGTCATCTATAATTTCTGGCCTAAAATCAGTTTCAAAATGCATCTAGGCTCTGTATTGTGTGTGGGTGTATGCAAACTGGGGTACAAATGATACAGTCATACCTACATTCATAAATTGACTTGGTAGGTTTTGCTTCTGGCAGAGGTATTGGAAAACATGCCAGTATTCCACATTAAAAGGTTTTGTATAATCCATGACAGTCCCCTGTGGACTATCACATGTTACATCCTGAGCAAATCCTAAATAAAAAATTAATTCAGTAGCTAGAATGCATTTATTGAAGGACCTACATTGTCACAATTAATTATGCAATGTAATTGATATGTAAATATCTGAGAAGATAAAAGGCACTGTTGTAAGAAGGACGAAGAAAGTTGGATTTCCAGATAAGTGACTAGTCCTGAACAATTTTTGCATAGTTGCATGAAATATATTTTGTGGAGCACTATGATATAAAAATTACTGAATTGCTTCAGATACAATTTGTGCAGTTATTACCAGTTCCAGGGTTATTTAAGAGTTAGCTCCAAGTGGCAGACACATTATCATGCATCCTGTTAGCATGAGAACAATGAACGTTCACTAGTCTTGGGTCATATAATTTCACGCCCTTACTAAGTGATTCCAAGAATATTGGTTTGGATTTTCCTCATGCCATTTCTAGTGGCAAATCTTCCCAAATCTACTTTTCTTTCCCAGTTGTCTTTTATAGAAGAATTCTTTAGCCCTCTTTTACTA
The DNA here is from genome assembly GCA_018697195.1 of Certhia americana. Taxonomy (NCBI): domain Eukaryota; kingdom Metazoa; phylum Chordata; class Aves; order Passeriformes; family Certhiidae; genus Certhia; species Certhia americana. The sequence goes on along the minus strand of CM031860.1, from coordinate 40,209,928 downwards.
TTACTCCTGCTAGAAGTCTTTCCTGAAGGAGCTGACTAAGGATGGAACTGGGCATTCTTTCCTCTTAGCAGATGTTGCTGGCCTTATTACCTGTGGGCATCTCAGTCAGCCTGCTCCTTAAAAAGGTGGAACAAGAATCTTGTCAATTGATAAGTGTTAGAGCTTTTGTTGGTTCAGGTCCTGAAAAATCTCACCAGGGTCCCCCAGTAAAGAAAATGAAGGATGGAGTGAATACCTTCAAAATAAATAGAAAACTTTTTTTTTTTTAGTTTTTCCTTCCACTTTTGGTAGGAGGAAAGCAACAGTAATACCGGTGTTCGGAGGGAAAGCAGAGATGTTGGGATAGTTTTTAATATTAAGTAAGAGTAAAGGACAGAAGATAAACTTGCTTCATTGTTGTCTGCCAATCTTTAAGAAACACTCCTTCTTTTGGGGACAGCAAGAGAGGAATTGTTAGCTTTTCATATTACTTGAATAATACTTGTGATGACCTTTGGCTGACTAATACAGCAAAGAAAAGAGCCCAAGAACCTGATAGAAGAACATACCTAGTTTTTTAATCCGTAGGAAAGAAAACTGAGCTGGTTTAGTTAACATCTTAAATATGAAAAAGAAATTTGTTTCTTTTAGACCTGGTCATTTGAGCTAGTGTAAGGATGCCAAATGTTAACCAGTGATTTTTCCTATAGCACAGAGTGCTATATCCACTTTCCTACCACAATACGCTTATACAATTTAAAGTAAGCTTAAGGGTCTGCTTTGTTTCATTTGTTTTTAAACTCTTGATTTTTCCTGTATTTCAGCATAAGGAAAAGCATGCTGAAATTATTCAGCAAGCATAAGGAGCTTGCTCAATAATTTTCCTCTTTTTTTCTTCTCCTGTTGTTTGATGATGAGGATTAATTGGTAGATAGTTTACATTGATAGAATGTAAAAAAGAAGGACATCTTGTGACTGATTGTTCTGTGTGATTAAGTCTGAAGGCTTCCTGTGTTGAAGATTGCAAAACCTTGAAGAGGTTACAGCAACTGAATGACTATGAGCAGCAGATTCAACTATTGCAGGATGAGATTTCTATCCTGGATGGCCAAAAGTGTGTTCTACAGGGCAGGTAGAGGCCTTACACAGAGAAGTATCATAGAAATTGGTCATGTTAGATAGCATGAATTTCCTCCTCGTTTGAAACTGAAGTACAAACAAAAGCTAAGCTTTTTTACTTTGTTATGAAGGAACATAAACTCTTTAGATTATTTCTTCTAGTGCCCAAATATTTTATTTTAAAGCAACTATGTTAAGTTTCAGATAAAATGGCAAATAATTCAGCTTTACAAAATACATGGAGAGCAACAGTACGGAATAAAAACAGAGTTTTTTTGATGATGAATCCTCTTATAAAAAATTCTGCCCTGTAATAGTACAGTGTTCAATTTTCAGTTGTTTGACTTCAGCAGTACTCTTCAGTGATACTGAAAGAGGAACAAATCTCCAAAATACTGCTAGTTAGAAGTGTGTTTCATAGGAACAAAGTGCTTGGCTATACATACTTTAGGAATTACTTTACTTTTACCATTTATACTTTTGCCTATAAAACATATTGATGAAAATGCTTTCATATTAGACTAACCAGGTGCAGCTCCTTTAATTACGTTGGCTCAAAACCTCACCTTACCCTTGTAAAAATTAAATTGGCAAAAAAATCTGCCGTAGGGAGAAACATCTGAGGATGGTAAAGTGGTAAAATGAAACTTCTGTGTGTCATAGGCTTTCAAAGACCTGCCCTCCTCGCCGGTGCAAACCAACCAAGGCCTGCTGCCTTGCCTTGAAGAACTGGTCACCTGCCCAGCCCAGGCGGACCTGTGCCTCCCAACGCGCCTGCCTCGTCGCTCGCTTTAACTTCATTTATGCTAAAGACCGCCTGGATGCAGAGTGCGTGTTGAGGCCATGTGTCTGTGACATGGAGACGGTGCAGAGGATAATATACGTTGCAGTTGTGGTGAGAAAGAAATAGTATTTCTTATTTTACAGGCTGGAGATGTGTTGTAAAATACTATGTCTGCATTGGACTAAATTGTGGGTAAATTAGCCTTTCTGTCAAGTGCAGAAAAGAAAAGCTTTCTCCCTTTTTTAATTTTGATTTTTCTTTCTTCCTGTCGCACTTCTATATTAAACTCTCAATGTAGTGTCCTGCCTCACCTGTCCCAGTATTGGAACAAGGTCACACATTTATCGTACAGGTACTAAAAGAAGACTGATTTGGTCTGAAAAGTAGATGATGCCTGCAGTGATCAACGTTGCCTTAGAAAAATTCTTTTGGGAATGCTGCATTTAATACTACAACACTACAAAGTTAAAAATCTTTCCATATCGTGCTTTCCTTATGCTTGTAGCTATATGATTTTTTAGTTCAATTGGGTCCCTTGAAACCACCTAGATACCCCAGATTTACCATGAACTCAATTTGGAGAATTCCTTCCCAATGACTTAACTTTCTCCTTAATGGCAGTGTATTATATTCCTCCTTATTATGATAGTGGGTTAAATTAATTTTCTCAGGTAACTGATAAAACTTAGTCTTGTTCTCCTGTATTTTAGTAGATGTTCTTTATGTTTGCAGGAATCTTTCCGTGCAGCAAAGATGGCCTTCTGGAAGATCAAAATAGGTGTAAAAGACACTTTGGCTCTAGATCACTGTGGGGGAGCTGCAGCACTTGAATGTGCTGCCCTGGATTATATAGCTTGCCACAAGGATCTGTATGATGTTTGTTGCAGTGTCCAGGTAAGTCAAGGGCTGTGGGGAAGTGACGTGGTGCTCTCTTTCAGTAGCTAGTAAATTCAAAATTTGTAGGCTAGAAATGCACTGTAACCTGAAGGAGAAAAAAGTTGCTGTATGTGCTTTGTCTTGTAGCAGTTTACTTTCCAGAACAATATTGCTAGGACAAGCATATGTATGACTTAGTGGTAGCTTGTTTTATTTGTATATAGAAGCACATTTTTTCTGAAGGTATTGCTTTCTGGAATGGTCTAGGGCAACATTACTATGAGCTTTTTATACTGATTTTCAAATGTAGAAAGCTGAGAGGCATATTTAGGGGGGATTTCTGTACTTGCTTGTGAATAAAATTGTTAGTGAGTCCAAATTACATAATCATGTATGTTTATTTTCAGGAAGTAATTTGCTGCATGAACAAGAACCCAAAGCTTCCATGTCCAGGAGATGTTGATTACACTGCGATCGAACCTTTGATTCGAGAGTTGTGCTCTTTGGCCTTTCAAATGCAGACACTCACTCCTCCTCTTGATATTTCCTTTGGTGTTGATGGAGAAGTTTTCAATAACACCATGTAAGAAATCTTTATATTCAGTCAGACTCTTACCGTTAAAGGTTGTGTAGTCTACTTGTTTCCTAATTAATAGAAAAGTTTAAGATTGCTAAACATTAATTTTGGAAAAAAACCCGTGTCCTATAGTGAATTTGGTAAGTCTTTAAGGTTTAGGACAGTGTATAAATACCAGCATGTACACAAGTGTTAACAATATTTTTTTAGTGAACAGCAGAGCAGTTGTCTGGATAAACTTCAGTCTCAAGAGCATATTTAATGTATCATTTGAGAAGAAAATGATCATCAGCTTTCCCTATTTAATCTCTATCTGCCTTTTAAAAAATGTTTGCATCTTTGTTTCTCCTTTCTGGCCTGTTCTGTAAAAGTTATGTTTACTGAGATCTGGCAGTTGGTGTCCTTACCAGGATCATCAACATGTTTGCTGCAACCTCCAGGCTGTGGCTGCTGAGCAACATACGAATATTAATATGCTCCCATCTCTTTTGGTTTAGAGCTGAGAAAAACCAAAACTGACTCTTAAAAATGGGAATTTTGTTAAGAAAAAGTTCACGTTATGACATAATATTCCTTTTTTCTATAGGGTCAAGCCACTTTTTTAGCAGGCAGAGTACTGTAGGGTGCTTCCATGTTGTCTAGAAAATTAATGGGATTGATAGATCATAAAAAATTGCTCTCAAAAGCAAAAAACCTTCCATCACTAAGGAGGTTTCAAGTAATAATTCAGAATAGAATGAAACCCAGGTGGTGAAGAACTTGAGAAGTCAAGGAGAGAAATAGAGAAGTATTGAAAGTAGACTCTTGACAGGCGAGTGCAAAGTCGTACTGGACTACTCAGTGATCCTATCCAAATATGGAACAGTTAGCTTTTGACACTCAAAGCTAAATTAAGAAGCACCAACACTGTGGTATAGTCTTGGGATGCTTTTTCCACCTACTTGGTGTGTATGGCATTAAGAAACCACGTGTAAATATGTTTTGTGGGAGACACATACATCTGTCTATCTGTCTAGATAAATGTGGCATATGTATATGTTTACATGTATAGCATGTATATGTGGTACACAGAGCTGGAGCAAAACTTGTGGAAATTAAAATACCCGTTTTTTATGTGAGATAGCATTCTATAAAGGGCCAGCAAACATAATTTAACCCTATGCCTTGCTTTGTGCCTCTAATTACGACATTGTTTTATATAACTTGCTATTGTGGTACATTACTGAAGTATATAGATGCATGGCATTTAACAAATTTTTGTTATTTGGTTTTTGTTCTGAGTTTGAATCCATCAAACAATATGTGTTATTTTGTCAATATGCCAGACCTAGAGAGGTAGTTTATATACATTTGAATTAATTTTTCATAGCTAAAATGTCACTGTTTCATTATCAATCTATGAGGATCTTGCTAATCAAGTTGCCTCATATCTCATGAGATACTAGGATGTAATTTTATAGTTAAGTGTTTCTGTAATATCCTTTATAGGGGGTTTGTTTTTTTGCAAGATATTCCAGGAAGAGGGGATGACTCTGCCAAATTGCTGCTCAGAAGGGTTAATCTGTCAGTGAACACAGGGGCCCTGGGTTGTGTGGGGCTTATGCAAAAATAAAGGTCTAGTGGCCTTCTGAAGTGTGAGATGGCTTTATTAGAATGTCTGTCAATATAAGTTAACAGTATGTTCTGCTAAGTCTGTCTTCCAAGTCCTTTTCTTTTACAGGATCACATAAAGAATATGTATTTTTGTGATGTGGAAGGGTATTAGAGCTGAAGCTACTTTTTTTCAGCACTGATGATTTGAAACATATTTATGGCACTTATATGCAGACATTTCTTGTCCTGTTTGTTTCAACAGGTACTATCGTAGTTGTGACTCAGACTTCTCAGCTTGCTTTGTGGCCTATCACATCTGGCCTGCTCTGATGGAAAATGGTTGTGTAATTGTGAAGGGAGAGGTAGTCACAAAAAAAATGGTTATGGTACGTATTTTGTTAAAGGAGGTCAGTGGATTTCGACACTGTTTTTAAAATTTAAAAAGATAAGTTTTTAACTGTTGCCTATATGGGTGGAGTAGTATATCAAATATCAATTAGGTTTTTGTGTATCATCCTGTATATAGGATGAATAATTCAATTTTCCTTTATGTATTAATTATGCAGATGTATGGTTGTTGTCAGAGCCTGTTCTAAGGAGAAAGCTTACTGTGTTTCCTTTCTGTCCTCAAACCTTGTCTCCAGCATAGCAAGTCTGCTTGCAGAGTCTGATTTTATTAAGCCTTCTCTCTCAGAAGAGGTTTGTCGAACTCTTCTCTTGTAGTGTCCTCGCAGATGCAGAATTAGAAGCAGAAGCTGTGGCTGTGGCCGTCCTCTCCTGCCTGGTCAAGTAAGCCTCAGCTGAATGTTTGTAGTCTTAACAGCACCAAGTATTTTAACTAGGAACGTAGGCAGCCTGTTAAAAATGTTGTGCCACATGTACCTTTTAACACTGGGAATAAATGCCTTTGCTTGATGGTCTTGAATGAGGTGAAGCTGAGCTCACAGATAGTAATTGCCTGGTATAATGATGGCAGAGATGCTGTATGAGAAGTAGATCATAGTTAAATTCTCAGAGGTATCAAATATGTGTATCTTGGAATGCTTTCCCCCTACTTGCTTTGCTTTAGTGCCCTTCTGAATACATAGGCACAACCTAGATAGGCACTGCATCATCTGGAAGTGTTTCAGTCATTTTGGAGTACATATACAACATAGAGTTCCTGCCTTCTAAATTTACTCCTGATTTACTAAATGCATCAAAGGAACGGAAAATAAACATAGGGTGGGCAGGAAGGGAAGGTGTTACAAATAAGATATGTGAAACTTCAGCAGAGTTCTGCATATGGTATATGCAGAACACAACATTTTGAATTATTTCTCTAAAAAATGTGTGTATTTTTCTAATTGTTAGCCCGTCTTATTAAATGGACACAGGTGCCCTCAAGTTAAAATGTGAATATTGAAAATGTGAGAGGCTTTGGGTAGGGCTCACTTTTTTGTGTGTGTGCAGGCTGTGAAAACAATGTAGAAAATTGTTGAACTTTACCTTGTAACAGTAGAGCTGCACTGATATACATGTACAAATTTTCTGAATGTTAATGGGTCCCCAGGTGGCTTTCTTGGGTACAGTTCTTTAGCACATCTGATTTTCCTTTTCTGTTTATCTTGAAGGTGCCTCGAAGCCGCAGTCTTTCAGCAGCAAGGGTCAAAACTTTAAGTAAGTGGTCATATTGGTTTCTAGTGACTTACGGTTTTCACATTAAGCCCTTGAATGATTGAACAAAGGAACAAAATAACATGTTGGACATCTTTGATTCTAAAATACTTGCCCAAATCTTATTATAAACCACTGTCATGGTTTCTCTCTGCTGGTTGCCTTCACTGTGGCCAGTGCTGTAGTAAGTAAAACTTGCTTCCCTCCCTACACGAGAGGCAGTTTGCTGCTGCACACCTGCTGGCTTCCTGCCTTTCAAATTCCAAGGAGGTGGCTAAGTGGTGACAGTGAAGTGAGGCATTTCAGGCAGTATGAATGTGTATTGAAGCCAACCCAGTTTAGAGATTTAGAAAATTATAGTTGCACTGAAATGTACCTTTTTTTTCCATAGAGTGCTAACGGAACATGTTCCTGCGGTGCAGTCCATCTTGATTCAACAACTTTGCCGGTGCCTTTTCAGAAATACCTCAGATCTCTCAATAATGTGAATGGCAATTGTCACTTCAAATGGAGTTTGTGTTCAGTGTGTTTTTTAGAATTTTAGAAGGCTTATTTATAATTTTAGAAACTAAACTCCTTTGATTTTAAAAAAAAGTGTATGCAGTACAGGGACATTTGGTAAAATTTGCAAAGCTCTCAGGAACCTATGATGTAATCTTGCAGGTGGGGATAGAATTATTGCATCTAGGATGTTCTCTTTCCACAGATTCCAAATGATGCAGTTTATCTTGATAGGATGCTTAATGTAACCTAAAAGGTGAATGTTGGAGAGTGTTGAGGTTACCTGTTACTTGAAAATAATGTAATTAATTGGTGCTTGTTTACAATTTTAGAAAATAGCAATAGTCATAGGATGTGCCAGTCTCACAGAGCAGCCTTTTAAATATATCCTTGTGATAAACTTAATTTTCTAACTACAATGCAGAAGTTGCACAGAACAATCATAAACTGCCAATACTCCAGCAAATCCCAGGGCTTTATTAACATTTATGTATGAATGCACACGTGTCCTTTAACAAGACAGTAATAGTCCTTGTATAAATACATTGTTACTTAGAAATTATTATCATCAAAATCTGTAGTTTGACACTAGAAGTATTTGAAAGTATGCCACTGAGTACTTGTAGATTTGAAATATTTGATTGAGGCCTCTTCAGTGTCACACTTAATGGGCTTTCATACCATATTGATAGATCAGTAATTGTTGTGAATACAGTAAAAAAATCCTGTCCAGTTGTCTCTTATGTGGGCATTTACTGCATTTTAAGTGTAAAAGTTGGAGACCTGAAGAGATTTAACAGTGATAAGATGTGGGATGACATGCCATCCCACTCACACCAGTTGGCTCTCTGAGTCAAAAACAGATGGCCAGTGCCTGGAGAGGGTGTGCAGGTCAGTGGAGAACACCTGAAGGTAAAGCACCAAGGAATTCCAGACACTCCAGGCAAAAAGTCAGCTTCACCAGGGGCCCAGCTTAAATCCTCTATTCTAAGAAAAGCAGGTAGGATGGGAAGCAAACAGGAGAAACTAGAGACATGCACAAGCCTGCAGGGCTATGACATTATTGGCATCCTGAGAAGATAGCTCCTGTTTCGGAGGGCTGGAATAGAAGGGCAAAGGCACTTTATGAGGGAAAGGCAGGGGAGACAACAATTAGTGTTGCCCTCTCTGTCAACCAGCTGGAGTGCATAGAGCTCTGACTAGACATGGATGAGGAGCTGACTGAGAGCTTTTGGGTAAGGATTAAAGGGAGGGCAGGAACAGGTGTCATTATTAGTGTGAAACTGCTACAGGCCATCTGGCCAGAAAGACTGAGTCAATGAGGCCTGCTACAGACAGGTAAGAGCAGCCTCATGTTCGCAAGCCGGTCCTCATGAGGGACTTCAACCACCCTTGATGAAAGGACAACACAGCAGGGCACAGGCAGTTCAGGACATTCTGGAAATGCATTGATGACTTCCTTCTCTAAGTGACAGATGAGCCAGTGAGGGGAGATGTATGTTGGGCCTCATTCTCACCAATAAGGAGCAGCTGGTAGGGAATATGAAGCTCAAGAACAGCCTGAGCTGTAACCACGAGGCGATGTAGTTTGAGATCCTTGAGTCAATGAGAAGAATGAGAAGCAAGTTCACTACCCTGCACTTCAGGGTAGACTTTGGTCCCTTCAAGGATCTCCCTGATAGAGTGCTGTGGGATAGAGTCCTGGGGGGTAGAGGGTCCCAAGAGAGCTGCATGATATTCAAGGGTTGTTTCTCCAGGGTCAAAACCAATGTATTTCTACAAAGATTAAATCAGGGAAGAACACCAGCAGCCCTGCATGAACAAGGGCACCTGGACAAACTTAAACAGGTAGTTTACAGAGGGTGAAAACAGGGAAAGGTAGCCTGGGATAAACACAGAGAAATTGTAGCAAAAGCCAGGGATCTGTTTAGGAAAGCAAAAGCACCAGCAGAAGTAAATCTGGCCAAGGGCATCATAGCTAACAAAAAAAGTGCTTTCAGGTACATCAGCAAAATGGGAAAAATGTTGGTCCTGTCAGGAAGGATACAGGAGACCTGGTTTCCCAGGACATGAAGAAGACTGAGGTATTCAATGACTTTTTTTGCCTCAGTCTTCACCAGCAAGTGCTCCAGCAACATTGCCAAAGTTGAAAAAGGTGAAATCAAGGACTTGGAGAATGAAGGACGGTCTGCTGTAGAGGGAGCATGAGTTTGACAACATCTTAGGAGCCTGAAGATGCACAAGTCCATGACATCTGATGAGTAACATCCACAGGAACTGGCCAAGGAAGTGACTAAGGCACTATCCATCATATTGGAGAAGTCATGGCTCTTCCATGAAGTTCACATAGACTGGAAAAGGGCAAACATAACTCCCATTATTAAAAAGGGAAATAAAGAAGATCTGTTGCTTGTGTAAAAAACAAATGCATCCTCGTCGTTTATGCTCTGCAGGACAGACAGCATTTTAAATGTAAAAAGATGTCTGGTGCTCTCTGCCTTGTGAGATGTTGTTTTTGTTTGGATGCAGAAACTGAGGGAAAAAGCCATTAAAAGGAGAAGAGCCCCAAAATCAGATGAAACGATCTGAAATTGTTGGCAGGTGAAGCAGGGTTAAGATGTGATTGCAGTTGCGTGTGTGTTTAACATGTGCAGCAGAGCTGAGGTCTCACAGCATGGACTTGGTTGGTGAGGCTGGTCCTGCTGAACAATGCAGAGTAGCATTGCTTGCAGTTGGGCTGGGTGCTCTGCTTCCTGCCCATGGTACCCTCCTGGCAGGATGCAGGACTTGTGCTTCCTTGGCGTGTACCCAAACAGGGGCTGTAGTTTGTAGAACACCTTAGAGCAGAGCAAAAACCTTATAAAACCTTACCATAGTGACTAGAAAGGGCTAAGTGGGCATTTCAGATGAAAGTTTGTGTTTACCTGAGGAGGCCAACTTACAGGGAAAAAAAAATACACCTAATTTTCTTGAGGAATTGTTTGTCTAAGAAAGTCTCCAGGTTCCTTTGCACAGCATAGGATACAAAGCTGAGTATTTCCCACAAGATGGCACTATTGCCTTAAGAACAGAAAAATCAGGTTATTATTTCAACTGCAGTCTTAAGAGCTATTGCCATAGTGAGGTTTGCCAGTAAATGCCTAAGAATCACAGATCGGAGCAATATCAACAGATGTCAAATGGAGAATTAGCTTGCTGATTGAACTACTGAAGTTTGCTGCCTGATAAGAATATGAAAATCCTGACATATGTGTTGTAAGATGAACATCACTATCAATACAGTATTGGAGAAACTATTTGAATTTATGTTTTCTTCCTATTGAGGGGTCAATTTTTCCAGATTAAATTACTGAGACTTTCCAAAGTAAATGGTATTTATCTGGTTGTATTCAGCCCAATATTCTTGAAGAACATATATGAAAATAATCCCAAACTGAAATTCAGATTGGAAACTAACTACTCTTAACATTTGTCCTTTTAAAATTATGTCTAGGTCTTACCTAGTTCAAGAAAATGTCAGCTTGCAAAATTGTAATCTTCAGTGATTTGTCAGTTGCAATAGCTGACTGGCAAGTTGCTTCACTATTTCATTTGTCTATGATTGAAATAGATGTTTTTCTAATAGTCTGCCAAGTCTTTGAATCAGGAACATAATCCCTGCTTTTAGCTGTACCTCTGTTCATTTTCTAATCAAAGACAGATTGCACCTGCTGGACCCTCAGGATACAGCTGTAGGGAATGCTGCCGTCACAGCAACTGGTTTGGATAATTATGTTCTTCAACTTACTAATTACTATTTTAAAAGAAAGGTTGTTTAGCACCATGCTGTATCTTTAGTTGCAATGTTGTTCCGGAATGTCATTTCTCTATTGCTTGCAAGTTTTCTTCTGAATCCAGCCCAAATTTATTAATTTCAAGGCTATATCTTTTTCTTCTGAATGTGTGACTGTCTTCAGAAGTCCTTGTTCCCTGCCTTTGGTATTAGTTCTACTGTTGAGAGCAATCTCTTCTTTTCTCCTTGTTTTTGTTCCCGTGGAACTAACAACACCAAATCTTTTCATCTCCTCTGAAGAGGGGTTTTTCAATGCCTCGATTATCCTGTTTGGGAGGCTCCAGGTATATTTCTGTTTCAGTCCATCTTCCTTGAGTACAGATGACTAGAAATGGTGCCCAGTATTCAGGATAAGGCCTGACAAGAGCTTTTTATGATACATTTACCAGTTTCATTGTACTATTATAGTGTGTCTATGGGAAGTGGCTCAATATCTGTAATCAGTTAATAAGCTTTATTATCAGTTGTTTCAAATTGATGAGTCTTTCCTCCTAGAGCTTAATTCATTACATTAATTCCATGCATTTTTTGGTGGACTCCTGATGTCTGAATGCTTTACATATGGCATGGTTGTTTTAGAAACCATGAAATGCTGAACTTTGGACATCCATTTGCACACATACCACAACAGTGGTATCTGTGAATGCCGTAGTGCATCATGGTGTGTTCCTCTATTGCTAAAACTTATTGCAGGGTGATTCTTTGCATTAAGCTGCCTGAACTAAAGATTTTAGTAACCAGCCTTACAAAGTTTCAAAGTAGCTACCTACAGCTTGATGATGCAAAGGAAAATATCTTACTTAATTCTATTTATGTCCACTTTGCCAAGAGAAGAAATAAATGTGAAGAGTAAAACTATAACTTGTTGAAATAATAGAAACCATTCAATGGACAGGTCTCCGTCAGTATTAACAGAATGAAATACTAGAAATTCCTCATGAAAAGAAGTTATGTACCTGATGGTTTGCAGCAAGAGCTTTAAGTAACATTGAAATATTTTGTAAGTCATCTAACCTTGCCTTTTGATTTATTGATGACATGGCTCTCATTTCTTGAGACATGCTTTTTTTCTTAGTTGTATTTGCCTACCTCTTAAATTTGCCAAAGGCCCTCATAGGCATCTCCTAATGTATGTATGGCACTTGTCACAGATAAAATGTCCTTCTAAAAATATTTTCTGCCATGATTCTGGATTTGTGCTGTTTATCTGTAAGTCCTGGGTCATCCAGAGCTTTGAGGTCTGTTCCCTTGGTTGAATGGCACTTTCCCTAGGCTATTTGGTGCCATCGCTTCTTGTCTGAATCATGCAACCAGTAATAGGCAAGGAGCCAACATGTACAGCATTGCCTCTGTCACTGAAATACCCTGTTAATGCATCTAAATCTCTGTGCTTTCACAGGATGTGGTTATTGTTCTTATGGTCCTTCCTTCACAGTTCATCTACTGTGTGGTTTTCAGACCAAAATCTTTGGGTCAGGAACCTTTTGTACAGCAGGGCTGGATTTCACAGGTGATGTGTCTGCAAAGCAGATGCAGCCTTACCATTATCAGTGCTTGGTATAACGTGCTCCTCTTGTCCCATGAGTTGGCTACAGACCCATCCACCCTCCTGTTGCACAGCATAAATCACTCTCTGTGCCTGAGTACTGTGCACTTAGAACAGCTCCATCCTCTCATAGAAATAAAAACAACCCAGGCATCTGGATGAGTGTTTACATGCACAAATTCCTAAGCATAATAAAGGCAGGGAGGAAGGATTCAAGGGAATATGATCAAAAGACAGATTGCCTCTTACATTAAGAACCTTCCTAAGTCACTCCTGAAATATGTGGGCCTTTAAATGTTCTTGAAGGTAATTGTACAGTTTTCCCTTATTTTTGAATAGGCTTAAAAGTAGCTTCCTCCTTATCTCCCTGAAGCATGGAGTGCACACAGGGAACAAAGCTGCTTGGGAGATTTGGTTGGGCCAAGGACAGGAGATTTTTCACAAGGTCAGCTCTTCCTCCAAGCTGCTGTCTAGGAGACTTCTCAGAATTTGAATAGATGAGCTGTTTTTATAGGATGTTTTTTGTTGCTGTTGTTGTTTTGGGTTTGGTTTTTAAATTTTTAAAAGTTTTTTAACATTAAAAAAAAAAATTAAAATTTTTTTTTACCCAGCCTTGGGTATTTTTATCAGATAAATGAATACTTCAACAAATGGTGAAAGTTGCCTGAGAGAAATTGCTTTTGGCAACTGTTCCTCCTAATTAAAATGAAAGTCTGAAAAGACTCAGTTTTTGAGAACAATTAATCAAATTCTGACACTAGATAAGATACAGATAATGCTTTGTGCCTATTAACTGCTTTCTACAATTAGCATGTGTGTGTCCAGCCAAATGCAGCCTGACCCTGATGTGGTAGGTAGGAGAAGTTTGGTTTGAATGGAGGGCAGCACCTGTCACTTGCCCAGCTGAGCCAACCAGTGCCTTCCCACCTTCCTGCTAACAACAATAAGAAGAATTAGTAGAAAGTTTTGGTACTGAGAGACTCCCAAACTGTCCCCAGGACCCTGCAGTAGGCAGCAATGGACCTCGTTCTGGTAGCTTAGATGCAGCAGCTACTCTCTATAAATATTTGAGTGGATGGCCAGACAGAAAAAAGAGAAAGGAAAACCAAATTCTCTCCTACTGGGTCACAAGTACTAATTTCCCTCCTGGGGACTTAAATGCTGATCTAGAGTAGTCAAAGACAGGTGTGCAGGACCTCCGAGATGTGTTTAGATCTACTTATTTCTCAAACTGTTACATAATTAGCAAAATCCTGAGGAAATCTGTCCTCTCTGCCTCCTAGAGTGGCAATCTCAAGGCTAGGTCACTTGTATAGTGACAGGGCTCATTTAACCCCTGAAGAGGTCAGGACTAGCAGCTGGTGGAGGTCTTGGGGGAGCTCTTCACCTTCAGAAACCTCAGAGGTTGTTCCTGTCCTCTGTCCCAGCTTGGGAGACCAAAAACACATTGAGAAAGTGCTGAGCAGGAGTAGCAGACAAAACCAATGTGGGTACATGCATGCAGTGGCCAGGTGAATCCCTCAGAAAAAAAACAAGCACCCAGAGACTGCGGGAGGCAATGCTGGATTTATGGCAGCCCAGCAGTAGGAGATATGACCTGAAAACCTGAGGGATGGTGCTGGGCGGGAAAATGTGCAGGCAGACGCCTGGAGCAAGCTCTGGAAGACAGCCATAGATCTGCACATGGGGAAGGGACATGCTGGAGCCTGTGGGACCCAGATGAGACAGAGCAGAGAAATGAAGTTTTGAGCCTATTATCTTCATATGGAGAATGTGTGAGTCAGGGGTGTGGGAGAGCTGAGGATCCACATGTGCATGCATGAAAAGGGAGAGGGGCAGGGAGCAGCCAGCCTGCTTGGCTCAGAAACAGATGAGACAGGCGCTCAAGTGATGCCTCCAAAGTAAACCCAACTGTAAGGAGAGTTTCAGACAGCAGAGTGTGAGTTGAAGATGACAGAGCAATATCATCTCAGCTGGCACTGCAGACCTCGCTCCTGGCAGCTAAAGCACGGAAACAGAAACCATTGAGCACTTAAAAAAATAAAAGTACAGTACAAGATAAAGGGGCTGGTTGACATACCCATTCTAAGTAGGGCAAAATGTTACTGTGTGTAGGAGCATTTAAGTGTAGGACAGGTACCACATTCTGTGAATGGCAACCCCATGGAAAGGCCTGAGCTAGACATGGCTAGAGGAACTCATGTGCCATGGGAAATCTTGCTTTGCATTCTGGATTGTGGCCGAGGCTGACTTCCTCAACCGAGGCTCAGAGATGTGTAGAAAAACTGTGATTAAGCAAGCCACGTATAGGAAAGCATTCTCAGAACTCGCTTTAGCCACTGCCACAACCTAACGGTTTCAGAAATGTCTGCAAAGTAGTCATGCTGCTCCTCCACTGCTGGGCTTAAATTCATGGGAGGGATTCATACTACAGCTCAGGGTGCCTGCATAAGCCTGTTTCTCCTTTGCTTTGTGTGCAGGACTGAGGGTCTGGGCCCATGGCTGCTCTTTGGCTATTCTTATTCCCAGAATGACTCCTCTCCCAGCCTCCTCTGCCCCACAAAAAAAAAAAAAAAAAATCTTAAACAAATGTATAAACACTGGCAGCCTTCAGGTTTGTGTTTCTTTCTGAGCCTAATTTAAATGAACAGCAGACATTTTATGGGCTTTTCCAAGAGAACCTACAGGGGCTTATTTGCTTGAGTCTGACTTTCTGACAGCTCTGTACAAGCCTAATCAAAACCAGACTTAGTCTCATGTGAAGGAAAATAGTATATATTAATGCAGCTACAAAGAACCAGGCTAAATGTACTAAGTAATAAACCACTACTATGGCAGCAAGCATTGAATCATGTGCGTGTACCACACTTGGATTTTAGAACAAGGGGTGCATTTGTTTTGTTCCCATTGTACAAGGAAAGCTGTAGTGGTGAGAAGCTGAGAAAACATGCCTTGCATCTAAAAAATGCCTCACTTGGAGTTTGTAGCTACAACTCAGAGGGTGCCTCTTCACTTCTGTCCCCACAGGTGGGAATGCTGAGTTGACACCTCATGGTGGGGTGAACCCAGTTTCCTTAGGGAAGCTATGGGCATGGAAGGCACTCCCTTGGAGCTGGATAGGACAAATCCTAGGACCAAGCTGCATTTAAGGGAGGTTTGTCTTTCTCATCTTTTTAGATGTTAAGTTTTTTTCTTCACTACGTAGACCATATTTCTGAAATGCTGACAAATCTTTGTTTAGATGAATTCTGGATGGCATAGGTAGAGTGGGGAATTCTGCAGAGACATTAAATACTTAAAATGTTTTGATAGACAGCTCAACACTGACCTCTAAAAGAAGACTTTTTTCTATTTCTAATTATCCCCCAGTGCTCTCATCACGTAATATCACCTCTCTCTGTGTAAGTTCATGTTCAGTTCCTGACATCTGGAAGAAATTTCTTCTTATCTGGCATGTGCATTTTCAAGTGAAATTGTGAAAAGAGGTGCTGAACTGATAAAGCAGGGATGTACCTTTGGGCTGGACCAGATGGTGAGGTGCTGCAAGCAGAAGGCATTCTGCCCAAAACAAGGACAAAGGGGAAGGAAATCTCTAGGACTGGGCCAAGATGGAGGAATGGTAAAATCCTGTGCTCATTCAGGAGGTGTCAGTCTGTTTAACCTTCCCCTTCTAACAGAGATCTTATGTTTGTCTGAAGCTGGAGAGACATCAGGCAGCTTTAGATTGTGAGCTTTCATGTCTAATTTAGATTTCAGTGTTTCCAGTTACTCTGCGTGACTGAAAATCTTACCTGATAGCAGCCAGCCAGCGTTAGCCACAGTGTGTATAATATGGTCCACCTGGTTTCTTTAAACCTTTTGCCTTTCACTGTAGATCAGCTATTCTATGCTGAAGCCACAATTTAGCTCTTGCTCTATTGCCTTAATGATTTTAGGGTGATGACGGTTGCTTTTGTCTAGAAGTCCCAAATTATCTTTTGCAATATCCTAGAGGAGAGATTTCAGCCCATGGGTTGAGATTCCTTCAAACTCAGTTCCTGTCCAAAGGGACTGTTGACACTGGGTTTTTTACATCCCCTCTTTGTTGTCATTTAGTTATTTGGAAGGAAATGGTTCTTTCAAAACAAGCCTGAGCTCCAGCAGGCTAATAGCTTTTTTATTTCTAGTCAAATAAACATACTCATGTCCATTACCACTGTGCAGAACACATCAAGTTGAACTGTTGGGATTCAGTGTTACTTCAGGTCCATCTGGCACATGATGCAGGAAAGCATCTCCTACAGAAAGTTGTAGCAAGACCAAAACATAGAGTAACACCAAATCCTACATGGTCATGTTTGATGCCCATCGAGTGATTTGGGTGGATGTAAAACTGATACCAAATTAATTTTGGTTTGTTTTTTCTTCTAGTGACTTTCACTGAGGAAACAGTGAAATTTTACTTCATCTGCATTGATGAGACTGTTTGGTTTTTTCATGGACACTCAGAATGTTCAGATCTGCAATTTTGATTTTGGTCTGTTTAATTGAGATTTTTTGTGGGTTTTGTTGTTGTTGTTTGCTTTATTCTTTTTTGCTTGTCTTTACTTTGTACAAAGCCAGCACACAGACAAATGTATTAACAGCATGGGCCGTGTATTTGGTTAGATGTCATTATTTTTCACTGCTCTTTGCAGAGCACTATCACTGATTATTTTTTAAATATGTTGTAGGCGTTTGATAGGTTTTTCAGGTTTAATGTCTCTCAGCACAATGCATTGCAGTATATCTTGCTTTTGGAAGGGTGTATGGCTATAGATAAAACATTATCTTGCTTTAAAAATACAGAGGATCTTTTTATTCTCGTTTTTATGAGTATTATCCAGTTTTGGCATGAGAACAGCCATGCAGTCAGTATAAATCAAATTCTTTTACATACTTACCTTTTCATCATTTTCTAAAAATGGGGATGCATTGACATTTTATGGAACCACCTTTAAAGTATTTTTGGATAGGCAATTTTTACTTTATCTTTTTTTAGGCTTTTGTTTTGATCTTTCAGCCTGTCCAGTTTTATAGGTATCATGGTGACTTTCAGAAACAGGAATTTACGTTTCTTTATGTTGCTGTTATAAACAGACAAAGTGATACTAATAGTTGGTTGAAAAACATCAGAATTTGGTAGAGTGTTTTTAACCTCTTTAGGTAGAAGTTGGGGCCATTGGAATCCTCTGGGGTGGCCTTTTAGCAGGACAAATTTTCACTGTGGATAGAAAAAATGACTCAGAAGCAATAATGTTACTCTTATTAATACATAAGCTTTTAAGGGGTTTAATAATGCCTGTTGCACTGGATTGGAATAAAATGCAGACGCTTTTCTAGGAAATTATTATTATTAAAACTGTAATCCTGGATTATGCATAAATTCAACATTTGAAGAGTGTCACCAGGGAGTGATTTGCAGCCTGACTTATGGTGTCTTCCTGTTGCTACAGTAGAAGCTAGGGCAGTTCAGACAGCAGAAGACATTTTTACATCTGAAAACTAAATTTTGTATCATGCAGACTCATGGACTGGAAAAAGCCTGTAGATGAAAAGCCCATATGAAGAGAAAAGCCATTCTTCAGGGTTGTTGAAAAAGTGACATTTGGTAGGCTATCCATAAAAATGAGTGCAAAGGAGAATATTCCACATGTGCATGCACCTGGCTTCATGCAGGACCCCACTGACTCCCGCCCTTTTGTTTTGTAAAGGGGAAACAAAAAGGTGCATTCTAGGTACTTTCATACAGAAAATAATTGAGTCAATCTTTAGATAATGATGAATAAATTTTTGTGCAGTTTTATTAGTGGTGAGTATTCAAGTTTTGTGTACAGTTGAGGAAGTGGCTAAAATTGAATGCCTTGTCTTGTGGCAGCATAATGGAAATGATAGTAATAATATTAAATTAGGTTAACATTGAAAAAAGCAGACCTATGTCATTTGGAGAGAGCAGGTTCATTAGTGAAGGACGGAGGCAAAGTAATTCACAAGATCAAATTGGTAAAACCAGAACCTCCTGAGCTGTATTTATCTGTTCCCTTACTCAGTTATTTCTCATGGGAAACCCAGATCCTGCAAAAGAGAGTGCAGCCAAAGGAATGAAGTGTGAGTCAGTTTGTCCCTTACCAGTAACAGCAATAATTTCTTCGTCTCATTTGTAGGTGATTTTGAGATCCTGTCTGAGTAGTTTTTTCCTGCTTGTGTAAATAGTCTTCTACATTGCTGTTGCACCAAATCTGAGTAACAATATCCAACTCCAGAACCAGTTTTCTTGCATGTGGCGCTGGCAGTATTTTCCATGGCCCCTGATTATTTGGGGTGATGTAAATACCACTGGGGTGCTAGAATTCATCCACAAATCACAGCCTGGTGAGGATCTCATATGTGAACCCTCTGACTGTGCCTTTCATAAAATGTTGGTTAATGAGCAGTAAGTAATAGAGAAGCTTTTATTCTGGACACAGAGCATCAAGGTATGTGTTTTTTGGACCCTTTGTGTAGACATACTCCAGGTGTGTTCCTTGCTGCTTGGTGATCACTGCATTCCCCAGATAGCTCTGTGATAATGATAATATTAGCAAAATTGAGGTAATAGATGTGCACAGGAGCTTTCAAGTATATAAGAATTTCCTGCTTGAAAAGAATGAGATTCCGGTACATTTTTTCTTTATTATCTTACTAGGAGGATTGTCTTACATGTCTTTAAAAGGAGGAAAACAGTGATACATACACTGGCTGTATTTTTGCTACCTCTCTGATTGCCAGCAGATAACAGCAAAATGGTTTCACTACTGCTATGCTATTATTTTTACACCTGGATATTATGCCAAAGTTTTCCTTTTCCTTCTTTCTTTTCTTTATATTTCTTTTTTTTTAAAGGTAGGGGAAAATTGAAGTTTGCTGCTAAGTTATTGCTTGCCAAGCTTTTTCAGCTGCAGGATATAATGGAAGCCAAATTCTTTAGAACTTATTAAGGCTGTCAGTATAATCAAGGGGAATTGCATGGTGATAAAATTACAGATCTATGCCATAGTACTCATGTGTAATGGATGGCTGTAAACATATATATGTTTATTATGTCAGGGTGCTGTGGCATATCTCCATATCTTTCTTCAAGTACAATTTCTCTGGATTGTTGTATATGGGTGTACATGCATACACAGGAGAGAGAGGAAAAAAAAAATCTCTTCCCCTTGTGTTGTCTGAGTCTTTGAAGACAGCATCTGCTCATAATGATACAGTCATTGACAAGCAGATGTTCCAAAGCTGGGTTTAAGAGTAGTATAAATAGAGATTTCAAAAATTCCTTTAAATTTTGATACAGAACTTTCAAAACACTATGTATTTTGAATTTATGAAAGACAGAAATATACATTTTATAAATATAATACAAATATAAAATTTCATTTTGTCTCATACCTAAGCCCCAGTAGTGGTTTTGGGTTTTTTTCAAATGATGAATTCCTTTGTCAAGAGCCATGTTCTATGGCACACCCACAGTTCCTAGTGGAAAATTTGAAAGAAGTCATTTGTTCAGAGCTGGGCTTGTTCAGGCTCTCTGCTTTGGCTGGTATGTGCAATGCATGAGTTTCCTTAGAGTAGTTCCCATCAGAATATTTAGGAAGGTTTTTGTTTACTAAAGGAAGACATGGCTTTCACTCAAACATATAATAACTCTCACAGCCAGATCAGCTTGTATGAAAATAATTTTAAAGGCCCTGCTTACAACAAAACATGTCAAGAAATGTGTGTTTGAGTCAGAAAACCCAACCTATGTTCTTACGCCTGTTGGCACAGGAGGGGAGAGAAGGGGCCAAGGTGAAATATAAAGGGATTGCAGGAGGATGTTTCCTGTGTTATACCATCTTCCCTTTCTCAGTGAGAATCTTCGTCTGAGGATGGTAGAAGCAGCAGGTTTGAGGCTGTGAAAAGTGAGAGATCCCCGACCATAGCTGTTTGCCATTGAACTCTGCCCTGCATCAGCCAGCTAAGTCCTGGCTCCCCGTCTTCTTTGGCTTGTCTGTTGTGTGCTTTGTGGGGAAACTCCTGTCCACAGCTCACCTGGTGCCGGGGTGACACGTGGGATGGACACACAGACAGGCAGAAAACACCGAAGGTCCAAATGATGTCCAATGCTCCCAAAAGCCTGTGCTGTAGCCCAGCCTGTGGATAGCTCCACAAAGCTGAGGTTAACTCAGAAGGACATTATCTTGTACAATTTCCAATGGATTTTGATAGGATGCAGATGGTCAGCAGCGCCTTCTTGGGACAGTCTGCTGGCCAAAGACATGCTCTGGCCCAAAGAGATCAGGCATTGCCTGGGTTCTTAGACTCCACTCTAAAGTGAAGTAATGCCAAAAGAATCCCCTCATTAGGTTGATGTTTGGGGCACTCATGGGTTTTGACGTTTGACTCAGAAAGTAACCCCTAACAAAGCAGGAAGTTTAATTGTAAGGCTGCAGGAGTTTTCCAGAGTTGCTTAGATAAATAGGACAGAGTGGTTCTGTATTCTATGGCTACACAGAGCACATGGCAGGATTCACTGTGTGAGCTCCAAAGCAATAGTTTGTCTCTTATTGATAAGTATTTGTCATAGACAGATGAAGGAAACCCTCAACAAATCCTGGTTAGATTTTCAAGCTGGAAGTTAATTTGTCCATAGTTAAACAGAAGATATTTATAGAGGCATTAGCTGGTTGAACAAAATACCTCAGAAGTTTGTTTAGAAGCGATTGAAAACAGCTGTTGCTGAACTGAAAAGCCAGCCACACAAGCTAAGTCTATAGCCCTTTGTCTGTCTGTTGTCTGTTAGTGTAGCGCTTTCTTCTTCCAGCAACATTACTAACTTGGGGAAATAACATCCATCTCCTGTCTTTCATTGGTGGGTATTAATAATTCAAGGATTAAACTCATCATTGAAGAGGGCAATTTAAGTGGGTTTTAATGAGAAACTGCTCCAATTCTTACATTAAAATGTATTTAAAGTTTGAGAAGTCAAGCACTGAAGCATCAGAAAAAACTGTACAGCCTCTGGCCCCCTTTGCCAGCAGCTGTAAACCTAGTCAAAAATGAGTGATGTGGAAGATAACAGAGGGCCCTTCCCTTTCAGAATCCTGCAGGTAAAAATCCACCTCTGCAGTAAGCTGCAATTAAGAAAATGCTGCTGTCAGTGTGAACCAGACCGCTCTGTCCTCATGTAGCCCTGCTGGCTACCCCGTACAAATGCTGATCCCTTTTGTTCTGACAGCCCTTCTTCTATCCCCCAGCAAGTTGTGGACCCAAGCAGAGTGGCATGTTTTCTACAAGCTGAGTAGAACAAAAAATATCATTAGGGTAATGAACTGAACCTGTCTCATGTGAAAAGGAGCTTTCCAGTGCACTTCTCAAGGCAGCTATACTCCGCTGGTGCCTTTCCTCTAGGCCATTTCTGTAGTATTTTGCTAAATACAAGCTTTGACTCCTATAAAATACTCAAACAGATCACTGATTTCAGAGAATTAATCACTATGTTGTTAAGCAGCAAGTTGCTGACTTTTTTTCTATTTGCTTTTCTTCCTACACATAAATAAGTACCATTAGTTAAATAGCATGCTTAACTTGATAATATTTAGAATACCCTAGGACAACTCCTCTTATAACATCCTCATTTATGTGACAGTAGTGACACCTCCATAACTCAACCAAACCTTGGCATTTCTGTCTAACACCTGCACAGCTCAGAGCTCTGCTCTTCCTTCGCATATTCCCTGCTGAAAACATTCCTTGGTGGAAACAGCCTTGACATTGGGGTTGTCCTATGTCCTATGACTTGATGTCTCCCCACGGTGGATGGTTTTCTGGAGACATCCTTGATAAATAGCATGAAAAATGCTTTCATAACAAAAAATGCCAGAGATGCCTTTAAAAGATTTCAATGCAAGGGGCCTGAATGCGAGGTAAAAGGAAAACTCTCCATATTTAATCTCTAAATTAGATGTTTGTTGCTGATATTTACACAGATGCTGTAGAGCTGGAGCCACTGCGCATCTGGGGAGTAGATGGCCAAATCTCCCTTTCAGTTTTTTACTGAAAACACAGTTAGTGGAGGCTGGCTGACAGCATGAATAAATCAACATGCTGTCCACAGGAAATAAGGAGATAGCTGGAATTAAGTATAAATAATGTAATACTAACATGAAGATATTATTTCAAACATCTTTTTCAGAGGACTGTAGTGAATGGCTTGCTGGAAAATTTCTGAGAGAGCTGGTCTAAGTGCACAGTTATGAATGATCTTTTCACCTCCATGCAAAAGGCTGGATTAGCAGGATTCCACATGGCCACAGTCACAGAGGCAGGGAAAGAGGTGGGAGACATGAAGACAAGATGGAAAGATCTTTTAATGTATTCTATTCTATCTTTGATAGGGGAATAAAAGTACAAAGATCTTTCGGTTTTAGCAACATGAAAGAAGTGATTTTGTCTCCTTCATAAAACTTTCCAGATTAAAAGAATGAAGAGGTATGCAGTTTTTTAATCATCTGCTTTCCCCCATATAAAAATTCCATATCTTATCTTTGAGAAGAAGAGTTGCTTGCCTAGTCAGAAAATTTAACCACCTATTCCTTCCCAGTTATTCTTCTCTGAGCAAAAGTTTTGTCCCCCCTCTACCTGCTTGCACTTGGGCATGGAAGGAGAGGTACCAGCCCAAAAGCAGCGTTTGCAAGAAATCTGGGTTGACATGGCAAAACTTGGCTAATGTCACAAGAACAAGTGGTCTGGTGTAGCCAGAAGTGCTACTCGGAGGGTGTCTCAGCAGTCCTGTCAGTCATGGCTGGGTGCAATTTTGCCTTGTGCTCCCACTGGTACCTGCTTTGTGCTGGGGTTACACTGCTCACAGTCTTGAAGTCTGCAGAACATCTGGAAACACTCACTTGCCAGGTACTTTAGGAAGTCTCCTAGAAGCCCAGGAAGATGCTGACTGGAGAGCATGAGCTCCTAAGAAGACTGTTGTTTCCTAACATACTCTGTCAGGTTCCAGGAAATAAAATCATTCGGATGATCAGGTCTTGGTCCTTGCTGAGCCAGAAGAGGTGCTGGTGTTACCACTTTGCAAATCCATTGCAAGCCAGCTGTACAGGGATGTTGGTTGGAGAGTTAAATCCCTGAGAAACACTATTGCAGGCAGTTAAAACTCCGATTTGAATTCCAATGACTTCACATTGGATTATGGGCACATTAGTAGGTGTCTGAGGCAAATGATTAGAGGAAAAAGAAATAGTGAGATTTTCTGAATCACTATGGTTGTCTTTAATGCAAAGCATATGTGTGGTCCAAGGGAGAATACACGGAAGACCCTGGGATGGGCACAGCATCTATTAATAAGAATTTTGGCTGCTGACAGGGTCTCTGTTTCCCAATTTTTGTGTTTGAAGCTTTGTTTCTGAAGTAGCTGTGATTGCTAGAAAACATCAGAGCTTTGCCAAGGATAATTTATATTAGATAGTTCTCATGGGTGATGTAATTGTTTATCTGCGAGATCTTAAGCTGTGTTGTACCAGACCAGCATTATTTCATAGGGTACTTTTTGTGTACATGTGTCATAATGCTGTCCCCAAACCATGTGCAGTAGCATCTCTGCCCAGTATTAGGAATTTCAAGATTCAAGAACACCAAGACAAAAGAGGTCATGAAGGATTCTTAAAATTCCAGAAAATTTTCATTTCTTTCAGGTGACCAGAGAAATATTCTCCTATTTCCAGTAGATATGTGGAGTTTTTCCAGGATCCTGTAGAAGCTCCAAATATACTTTCTGTCATGGCAGAGCCCTACAGAACTCTGCACTTCTGTAAAGCTGGAAATTTGGCTGATTTTGCACAGTCTTATTTTGCTTTTGTTGATGGAAATTCCATCCTTGCTGATTATGCTTCTCTGTTGATTTTCTTTTTTGTTTCTAGCATGCAACATGTTGGAATTTAGATATAGCCAAGATGGTTAGAGAGGTCTGCCAGCTATTCCAAGATCATCTGTGTTCGACTAGCTGTTGCAACCACAGTCTTTTCTGTTGACTCAGACTCTGTGCTGTAGGCTTTCCCCCATCTTATGGGTTCATTTGTCATTGTTTGCTTTTAAAATCCAGTACAGAAAATTAAGTGGGTCCGCTCTTGCACCCAAGGGAACATCTGTGTGTGTGCAGAATATGATATTCCTTCATGGTGACTTTGGTAACTCCTCTATGGCCAGATCTAGATGGCCTCTGCTGTCTTTTTCTTTTGCTAAGTGATGGCCAAAGTCTCTGAACAATCTTTAATGGGTTGTAGGATGACTTTGTCCTTCACAGTTACCAAATGATGAGGTGTTGTTTCTAGAGCCTCTTCCCTCTGCATCAGTTTGTTTTGGACTAATGCTCTGTGATTGATAATTTCTGAGATAAGGACAGTTCCTAAACAAAACTTATCTTCAAGCTGTGTTGAAGGCCTTAAGATCCACCCACACTGTACTGAACCAAACTGAATCCAAATAAATGCAGGGAGCTTCTAGCCTAGAATATTCTTCATTGTTTTATGTCTTTCAGGGTTGGCATCTTCAAGATAGAGACACCTTATTGCTCATCTTCCCAAAAATTTATGTGGCTGGATAACTAGCAGAGAAATAGGCTTCTTAGCAAATGGTCCTCCTAAACAGCAGTTGTTTTCCTTATATGAATCAAAGCAATCTGAACTCTACAGGCCTTTGCTGGTATATAGGCAGAGAAGCCCAGCAGACTGGCAATCTGAGGTTAAATTTGTGGTGAAGAAGGCAGCAGAAACTCTGGGGCAGTGCAGGGATGTGGTGCCCACTGAGCCTGAAGACCAGGGTGTTAGACCTTGCAGTAAAGGGTAAATAAAGCCTCAGTCAGTGGAGTCAAGAAACTGATGCACAAAGGCATTTGGGCTGAAGCACAAAGAGGGAGGATCAGAGCAAAGAGACAATGTCTGGGCAGACAGAAATATTTAAAGAAGATTCATTTGGCCGTTGCTGGCTGTGAGCTATTATTTTGTGGAAGATTACTCCTTGTAGTGAAGGTAGAGAAATGGCTGCCTGAGGTACCAGTCACTCCAGCAAGATTCATGTCAGCAACTTCTAGATCAGTTTAAAAGCTCCTGGCCTCTTCTGTTTCTTGAAAAGTCTGTTCCTCAAAAGTTAGGTCATGCCAGTGGTTTCAATTTCTCCTCAAATGTGAGAGAAATTCCTACTTGCCTTACTGCTTTCTCTGGTGAAATCCCCTTATTTTCCCTGTAGTCTCCCTGTAACTATGCTTCCAGCAGCTGCTTAAGGAAAGTGAGCATGGTAAAGGAGTTATTATTCTCCTGTATACCCTTGAAGCATTTGGGATCTGCTGTTCCAGAAGAGACAAAGTTTTAGGAAATCAGATGCTTCAGGCCCAAGAAAGGTAAAATTCACAGAATTTCCTATCAGTAATATTTCCATATTACTCATTTCTCAACCATGGTATGAGCCAACAACCTGCAGGCTTTTTGGTGACCCTCAATTCACATTGTAACTGAGTTAAAGTCAGACTCTTACTTGTGTTCTGGGTTATGGTTTGGTATGGTTCCTATGAGTTAGTGACCATAATCCTGATGATGAATTGTTTTCTGATGGTTTCTATGCTTGTGTTGACAGTACTGCTCTTGCCCCAGAAACGAACAATAACTATACTTTATGTTAATTTGCTTTGAGGTATTATCCACAGCTAATAATTCTGCCCTCTCTAGGCTTTTGTTTTCTTTAGAAAACAGTTTAAAGATTGTGTGGTGCTCTTGTTCTGTTTTTGGCCAGACTCCAGCAAAACAAAGTCTAGAAATTACACTCTAATTAAAACAGTCCTTACTGAGAGCTATCAAGCCATGAAGCATATCTATGTTTCCAGCTCTGAACTTCCTTCCTGAGGACATTATATATTTTAATGCAAATGAACATGATCTCCTCAGCATTTTTTTCCTCTTCATGAACCACAGAGATAAGGTCTGTCACATATGTTATGTATCAGAGAAGCACCCAAACAGTTAAGAGAAAACCAAAGTATTTCAGTCAGCCTGTTTCATTGTGACAATTTTTTTTCTTTATTTAGCAAAGGGGGGAAAAACTGACATTAGCTGCAGGCCCTGCCAAAATACACATTTGTTTTCCATTAGCTGCGCATATGCTTTCCTAAGGGCTTACTATGAACTGAGACGCAGCTCTGAGCATAGATCTGGTTTATGTAAGGTGTTTTTTATAAAGATAAGTAAACTTCTCACTCAGAAGTTTCCTGTCTCTTCTAATTCTACATTGATTATCTCTCTACTTAACACCCAAAGGCTGTGAGCCTGTCTCACCTGGTGAGAGGTGTCCCAGAATAGGAGGAAGTGATGTAGTTAGGTGACCTTCAAAGATCCTACAACAAAATAATGAATAATAAACTGTTTAAAACTTTGGTGTCTTTCTCAAGGCTTAAAATATTCTCCACCTAATCTCAGGTGAGTTTTGTAGAGAAAGGCACAATTCTTCAGCTCATCTACTTAGCATCTACAGCAAGTGAAGGATAATTTTCTTCCAGACATTTTTTATTTTTAGCTGAAGTGTGGACTGGAAGCAATCCATTTGCCAGTCTGTTACCAGTAACCTCGTCCATGCATGAGTAGTAACTTCTTTTGAAATCAGATTTTCACATGTTCCAGTTGCAAGAAGCAGTTCATGGATGGCCACATGGATGCCAAAGGACTCCAGAAGTAGTTATTACTTACAGTTTTAGACTGAAAAATGTTTGAAAGTAAAATTCACCACAGACTTCAGTCACTGTATTTTCTATGGTGATAGGCAACACAAGTGCCACGAGTGGTTACTGCCTCTCAAGAATCAGATAATTGATTCTTTGGATAGCACAAAACCCAACATAAATATCAAGGAGAGAAAGCAACGTACAGTGGTCTTCATCACCACAACCCCTGAATGAAAGTGAATTGCTTGAAAACTGAAATACAGGAATACCTTGTCAGCTCCCAGGCTCCCAGGCTGTACTCTGTTCCCCATCATGAAAAACTGGAGGAAACAATAGGGTTTTCAGCCTTGTGTGGCTGAGAGATCTGTGTGAGCTGTGCCTTAGCAGCAAATCCCTCCAGAGAAAGCCCCTGTGAGGCTCCTGCTGCTGCCTGGAAAGAGGGCAGAGGAAAGTGGACAGGAAGCAGGTTAGTGCAGTTCAAGGTAGACAAAGTGCTTGGCAGGGCATCTGGCTTTACTCACATCCCCAGCTGGAGGTTAGTAGTCAAGTTTGGGTCTACCAGCTGTGCCTGGCATGGTAAGTGGAGGAAATTCCGTTGTTTCTGTCTGTGTGGTCTCGCCACAAAGGGTTTGGTCTTGGGTTGGAAGGGTGAACATCTGAAAATTAGGTGTGAGACTGGCTGAAGTGAGACAGGACATCATTATAAAAGTATTCTGTAGAAGATGAGCATGGCCAGAACTGCCCTGCTCATTTCAGGAGAGCCTCACTATGATCAGACACATCAGCTTGTGGGCAGCCCTCAGGAATCTCCATTCACAAAGTGTGAAGAAAACGCAGTGATCGGAATAAGAGTTAATTGTTTTCCAGTCTTGCAGAGGAGACACCAGGAAAACATAAATGACCTCTGTGATGAAAGAAGAGATTAAACAGGAAAATCTTTACCCAGAAAAGTTCAGCAATCTGTAGCTTAGATTTAATTTTGGACAGTACAGTACGATATAGGCAATGCTGGGGTTCTTTGCTGTTTAAAATTATGCTGGTATTTGTCATGCTCATACTGCATGCAGGGTAGAGAATGAGGTAAGTTAATGATATCTCTGAGATATCACAGTGGCTACCAAAGCAAGAGAGATTCCTTCTCAATGGTATTTTGATTCCTTATTGTTTGTTGGAATGATTATTTTAAATGATCATCACAGTGTGGAAACAAAAATTCCTTCACCAATCTTAAAATCTGAAATTAAATGAGAATATAATATTTTCATGACTGGAATTTAATTTTTTTTTTTTTCTCTATCATAAGGCTCCTTATAGTAATCAGAAATTATTCAGTCTGTGAGAGAAATCAAGAGTCATATGTGAAGGAAATAAAACAACTGAAGTCTAACAACTTTTTTTCTTCTGCATAATGTTTGAGATTGAGAGGAGGGGATACTCCTGTTTACATTTGGTTGTGCTTAAATCACTTTGGAAAAAACAGGGTGTTGGTCCCATCTCATGAGTGGTCTTAACCATCTAAACAGATCCCATTTAGACTTTGATGTCCATCAAAGACCTGTGCTGCTCTGATTTGGCTGCTCTAGCAATGGATCTCCTGTTCCCTGTAGGACTAGAGCCTACAGTGGTTTTCTCTGTGTGTGCTGGGGCGACCTCCAGTGTCTCAGTGCAGGGAACAGATTCTGGGAGCTTGCAACCAAACTAATCTCTGCTAGTTCCATGAGGAAATGTGGAGGACATGTAGAGCAAATTGCAGTTCTCATGATGAGACTTTTGGAGGAGGGAGATATTTCAGAGGCAAACTTGGACAAGTATAACTTGATGGGCTCCCCAGGGAAATGGTCACAGCACCAAGCCTGATAGAGTTCAAGGAATGTTTGGACAGTGCTTTCAGACACAGGGTGTGACTCTTGGGGGTGTCCTGTGCAGGGCCAGGAGTTGGACTTGATGAACCTTGAGGGTGCCTTCCAACTCAGCTGTCCTGTGGTTGTGTGATTCTGGGATAAATGCCTTGGATATGCCTAGAGGTTCAAAAGCAGCTGAAAAAGTGTTTGGTAACCAATGGCAAATGCTTTAGTTGGGGATCCAAATAGGAACAAATACCCCTTTTTTATGAAAGGGAGTATTATAAAGTACTCTCTTTTCTTCAGTGTTTGTTTAAAAGCTTTAGTCAGCTGTATTATTTTTGCCTAAATAATGGATACAAATTTTCTAACATCTGAGTCTTTTTAGCTTAAGGAATTTTATTTCTTTCAAAAGGATTTTTTGGCAAATTATGTTTTCCACCTATATGCAGTAGCAAAGACTTTCTGCTTTCCAGGGCAGTAACTCACATAAGAGGGTCCAAATGAGATCATGAAGTTTTTACCTATTCTTTTTTATTTTCTAGGTGCATATGTTCCCTTTCCTAAAACATGTTCCTTCTGAGTAACTTATGCCAGCTCATCATCTGGTCAAAATGAATATAGCAAAAACTATTTTAAGACTTTCACTTTCTAAAAAAAATTTAAAGCTTACTTTTAGGTTGCAGAAAAAGGTATATTTTATAATTTAAAAAATGCATGTTGAAACTTCGTTTATACAAACTTGGGCTTAAATAAAGTGTTATTTTAGCTCAGTCCTCAGTTGTGCCTGTTTTTCCATGAGGTGTAGTTTCATCAGTGTCCCAGTGCTGGTGAGAGCACTGGCGCAGGAATCTTAGAGGCCTAGATGTCTGGTATTTGCTGTTTAGGTTGCCTTCCTGAGCATGTCCCAGCTGCTACTGCTGTGTGTGTGGATGGTGCTGTGTCCAGTTTGTCAGCCCTGTCATGTCCCCTTGCCAGTGTGGCAGGCGTGGCACATGGCAAGAATTTTGTGGGTAATGTGCTCCTAGAGACTGATGTTGTCAGAGGGTGACCTGGCACAATGATTGGTTTATCTGAGTCAACACTGGGATCTCCTAAATCTGAAGAAAAGAGGTGAAACATTTTTAGAGGGACCACTGGAGTCCTGCCCTTCGGCCATCCAAACAGGGTAGAGGCAAACACAGGTCACAGTGCTAGGACCAGCTTTTGTTCTCAAGCTTGTACTAACATCCTTTCCCAGAATGAACCCTTTTGCTTGAATATACAGTACTTGTAGTCTGTGCGTGGGTCTCAGGCTGCATACAGAAACTGCCTGTGTCTACCTGTAAACCCGCCTGGATGGTATCAGGTCAGAATGGATGGTCTCTGTTGGGCAGCAAAGCTGGTACTCTTCAATGCCTGCCCATGGAGGAGAGCAATAAGCTGGCCATTCCTCCCTACATGTGCCTGGGGAGCGAGGCAGAGGGGCAGATGGAATATTTACTAATACCTAGGATGGCCCCCATGCTGCAGAAGGGAGTCAAGATGCCTGCTGCCCTCAGGGGTGTCTGCAGAGCAGTGTGCCTAGCATGGGGTCAACCCACTCAGCAGCTTGTGGGTGCAGTGGGATTGCCAGCTGACAATTCCCATGTCTTTGCCAAGCAGCCATCTGGGCAAGCTGGGCATCTTGCTGCCTGAGTTCACTGGCTCCTAAGCTGTTCCAACAGATGGATTTACCTTTAGCAGATGGATGAGGAAACATCTACGATGTTGTCTGCCTTTCTGGAGGGATATCTCCCCAGGAAATCCCTTGGCAGTGGTGGATCTGGGTAACGAAGGAGCTGCTGGATGTGGAGGCTCAGAGGGGATCCTGGCAGGGATTTTTTTTTTCCTTTGCTTTTGCCTTGGTGGGGTGTGTCACAACCACAAATGTACATGTTGTGATGACAGATACTTGACAAATTGTGTGGTGAGCCCCAGTGGACTGATGCTGATTTTGTTATGCTGTGAGTTCTGCAGAACGCCTTGCAGGGACTGGGCTCCCAGGGGCTGGGACAGTGGTCCTCATTGCCTTTAAAGGGTAGATCTCCACACAGGCTGTTCTTCTCAAGGTTATCTGCCTCAGACTCATCTCATATGGATGTCCTTGAAGGCTGACAGACTCAGAAGGGTTGCAGGAGGCCCCACCAGTGTTGGAGAGGTCTGTCTAAAAGTGTGTACCTCTGGGACAGGCTGTACCTTATTTCTTTTGGCCAGCAGAGATAAGTGAGCTTGCTGTGAGCATATGTGCCCAGCTGTATAGACATCACCTCAGTGTTTAAATTTGTATCTATCTGGCTTTAGTTAAGTAAGTGTGACTCCAGCCAAGGACTCCATGCCTTGAGCCCTGGCTCCAGTATGCAAGACAAACAGTTTACCAGTAGCCCTGGTGCAAGGGCTGACACCCAATACCGTTTCCTTCCATGTCTCTAAGGCAGGTGGTCCCCATAGTGTTGGGAAGTGTGGAATGACTGCCTGGACTCATGCCTTGCTAGCAGCCTCTATGCAAGGCCCCTATGGCTGCTTTCATTTAGCAACATGAAAAGGTGTTTGCAGCAGCCAGCATTAGGTGTTTTTGTGATTTAGAATATGTATCTGTTTTCTGGGAGTTCTCTAGGTGTGTTTAGGTGTGTTATGCCCTTACTGCCTATGGACTGCAGCTGTTTAACTCACTGGTGTTTAGCCTCTGCATGGTCAGCTTATTCACGTCTTCAAGGGCAAATGGGTAATTTGTGTGGGAAGCAGGCAGCCTCTGAGAGACTGGAGAATGAACTGGGAGGTTTGGGATTCAGAATAGCTGAGAGCTGGCCCATAACCCTTTGGCTACAGAGCCCCTTTGTTCTTCCCTCGCTTGGTTGTACCTGCAAATGCATTAGGCAGAATGTTCGGATGTATGCATGTCCTTCCTGGCACGGCCCTGTAGATGGGATTCTCACTCCAAAAGGTGTCCTTGTCTCCCTGAAAGGGTGCATGGACACAGGCATCCTGGGGATGGGAGCAAAAGAATGGACAGTCCCCAGTGCAGTGCATCTTCCATCTTTTTGCCAAAAGGTGGCAAGCAGTGGAGGCTTGCTGTGATTGAAAGGAGATTGCTGTGTCTGAAGATGGTTTTCACAGAATCACAGAATATTCTGAGTTTGAAGGGGACCCACAGGGATCCTTGAGTCCAGCTCTTAAGTGAATGGCCCATTTGGAGATCAAACCCATAACCTGGGTGATATTAGCACCATGCTCTGACCAACTGAGCTAAATCAGCAGCCTAGAATACCTCCCCAATGGGACAATGATCAAGGGAACAAGGAGAAAGGGGCAACTAAATAAACTGATGGAGGAAGAGGAGACATTTGACAAAGAAATTGAACTAGAATATTTCTGGGATATTTCTGTTCAGATGAGGTGGGACAAACAATGAGAGTGCTTGCAGCAAACAATGAAGATCTAAAGGATGGAAATAGCATGTGAATAATTTGAAACCTTGAAAAAGTAGTTGAGACTAGTACTGAAGAGTAGGCCTTCACAGGACTGAAAGAGCTTTGAGTTTTGGAGGTTCCCCAGAAAGACCAGATAAAATACTTCCAGGCACAATAAAACCATTTATTTGTGAAGGAACAGTTGGCTAGATGAGAAGTGCAGTTGTTACACCTCTGGCTTACCAAGATGAACTGATGAAGTGATCAGCATCCTGGTCGCCATGGACAGGAAGCTTTTTTAGCAAAATATGATCAAATTGGCTCTGGCCAATTTGGAGCTTGTCAGCCAATGTGAACAAAGAGTACAAGAGCCAAAATGTCAGCTACATGCTGAAAGAGTCAAAGACTAAAGAAGAAATATGTTCTGTGGACATGGGATTTAGCCAGCTAAAGGACTTGGGTAAGACATGAAACTTTTATATATTTCCTATTCTATTTTTAACCTTGCGTGCTGCAGAGAGAAGCATTTCATATAGTTACAGCTCATAACTCCTTAACAGGTTTTCTTAACTACAGTGCTAGAGCTCAAATAAATGTGTAGGAGGATGTTGATTTTTTTAGCAATTAATGTGACTCATAGAAGGAGCCTGCAGGAGAGCATGGCTCTCAGCTCTCCAAAGAGAGGCAGAAATTTCCAGAACAAAAATGGGTTTTTGAGCTCATCAGTCCAGGAGAGGCTGCCTGGGGGGTATCTTCCAAGGGGCTGAGAAAAGTCTCAAGGTGAATCCTTGTGATTTTGAGCATCATTGTGATTTTGAGAAGGTCAGCAAGAACTCTTTTGTACTTTTTAAAACAACACCTTCTTTATGCAAGAAATTAACAAATTCAGGGTCTTCATTCTAGTTAGGAAGGAAAACTTAAAAGATGTTTTTAATTTCCAACAAACCAGTAATCTTATTCCTTGTGCTACAAAACTGTTCATAAGGTACAAAACAAGCTCTTGTTTTGTCTTTTAAAGCTAATGGCCAACACAGAACTGGGATTTTTCCTGTTTGGTGTTCCTGACAAGGATGGTTTTATTTGGTGTGCCATAGTTACTATGGCAGTCCTTTGCTTTCAGCATGAGCATCACAGTTGTCCATCATTCACCTGTCACTGCAGAGGTAAACTAGTGAGCTACTGCTCCTACACAGGCATAGTCACCCTTGCATTGATAATTTTTGAAACCATTTTTTTTCTGAAATTATGGAAAAGAAATATAATGACAAGAGACAGCTGAGGTAGTTCTGGGCTTTCAGCTTGAGAGAACTGGTGAATGGAGACATCCCATATCCAAATGTCTGTTATCAACTAGCCCTCTTCACTTGACTTTTTCTAGCTTTTAGAAGCATTGCAAGGATGGGGATTTTGCTTCAGCAAGCAGCTGCCCATCTTGGGGACTCCCTTAGATCAGTCATGCACCAGAAAGGTCTAATGAATATAAAAATGCTATAGAAGGCTATAGGGGCTATAGAAGGCAGCTGCTAGGAAGGGGACAAGGGAAAGGATACTTTGCAGGATAAGGTTGTTATGCATGTTTGTCTAGGGCTTCCACCTCTGGGAGGAAGAGTATTCCGGATTGAGAAACTGTGGGGTTAGGTATGCTATTGAGCATGGATAACATGAGAAGAGGGTTGCCTTATTATGAGTAAGTATGGTGCTTAAACCAATTTCTAAGAGAGAAAAGGAGTGAATAGCCTGAGGTGGAGAGCAGTCAAGTGGCCTAAAAACTGAGGACTTGTTGGCTGCCTGTTGTGGGACAGAAGTACCCTCCCAGATTTGGTCATGGATTTAAGTGTCTGAGGAGTTATTATTGTCCTGTGCTGTAGGAAGTGCTTGGAGAAAAGCTAAAGAAATTACATACTAAGGGTGTTGCTGGTGAATAGAGTATTAAGAAGTGTTAGGGATGACATGCTGTGAAGCTCTGAACTCTCAACTCTCCAGTGCTTATAGAGGTGGTAGAATCAAAAGGCAAAGAGGTGTGGCCATCCTGTCCTGCTCAGATCAGTGACATGAAAGAATTGATACTGTCTTTCTCTCTTGTGCTGCAAGTGAAAAACACTTTGGAGGGAAAAAAAGTGAACAGTCACTGCAATTGTTAATTAGGAAAGTTGGAATGGACATTGAAGGTCACCTAGTTCCAACCCCCTTCCAAGGACAGGGGCACATTCCACTAGACCAGGTTACTCAGAGCCCTATTCAACCTGGCCAAAAACATTTCCAGGAATGGGGCATCCACAACTTTTCTTAGAAACCTATGCCTGTGCCTCACTGCTCTCACAGTAAAGAAATTCTTCTTAATATCCCACCTAGATATATTTGCTGTTGGTTTAAAGCCATCCCCTGTTGTCCCATCAGCACAACTTGTAAAGCCTGCCTCTCTGGCTTCCTTATAGGTCCCCTTAACAATAACACTGGAAGGTGTATGGGGTCTCCTTGTAGTCTCTTCTTCAGACTGAACAGTCCCAACTCTCTCATCCTTTCTTCACAGGAGCAGTGCTCCAGTCCTCTGATAATTTTGTGTCCTTCTCTGGACACACTTCAGCAGGTTTATGTCCTTCTTATGTTGGGGGCCCCAAAGACAGGTGCACTATTCCATATGGGGTCTCACCATAGCAAAGAGGGAGAACCTCTCTTGACCTGCTGTCATGCTGTTTTGGATGCAGCCCAGGCTTTGTGGGCTTCAAGTGCACACTGCTGGGTCGTGTCAAGCTTCTTGTCCACAAACATCCACAAGTCTTTCTCCTCTGGAGTGATCTCAATCCATTCTACACACAGTCTGTACTTGTGTTTGCCCCAACCCAGCTGTAGGACTTTGTACTTTGTGTTCACTTTGTTTGCACCAGCTCACCTCTTAAGCCTATCAAGGTTCCTCTGCATGGCACCCCTTTCCCTCAGCTGACCACACCACACAGCTTTGTGTCATCAGCAAACTTGCTGGGAGTGCACTCAGTCCCACTGCCCATGTCTCCAACATGGGAAGGGAAGACTTCTCTGCCTCTCTGTGTTCTCAGACAAGGCAAGGTGGCCTGATAGTGCCTTGTTTGCTCAGGATTTGTGAGCCCTTAGACTATGAACTGGGTGGTGTGACTGGCTCAGGGAACCTGGGAATACTTCTGCACTATATACAGTGTCAGTTACAAGTCAAAATGGAAATATGGAGCCAGCTGACAAAATCTGACGCGGGTTCTTTGATCCTCGTGATGGTGTGCTGGAAGCTTAGGTATGGTGTGTAGCTCTCTGCCTTGGGCCCTTCCCAAACTTTAGCCCTCGAAGAAAATTTTAAATCAATGAAAAGTAACTAGTTATTATTATGAAACTGAGTGTGCATACCTAATTTTTAAAAATCACCATAGAGAAAAAATTTCCAGGATACTATTGAAACTCCTGTTATAATAATACTACTACTAATAATAGTAATTATTCTTCCATTCTCCTTTGCTTTTTTTTTGGTACAGATCATTTGGATTTACATAGCATCTGGCATGCAGTTTTCAGTAAAATAAGAACTATAAAGGGCCTTATTTCCCTTAGGAACTCACATACAAATTAAACCTGCACTAGGACACCTGATCTGAGCCAGATGAAATCAAAGCTTTGAGTCCATACACCTTAACTTTGAATGGCTTTAATTCTCAGCGAGTGAATCAATTTGAAGCCTTCAGAAGCCAGCTGTGGCTCTTTAGAAGTTGTAAAAGTGAAGAAAAAAAGATGATTTATGATGATTACTGAACAAACCACAAACCGACTTGGAGTTTGCCAGCTGTCATCCATTTTTAACCTGTTTTCAAAGCATTGGTACATCTACCACTCTCCTCATTCCTTTTTAATAGCTCTGTGTTTATACTTACTCTTGTCAATAACAGTAGTATGTTGTGATCATAATGTTCTTTGGGATGTATTGCTCCTTTATATTCTCACTCTTAGTGTTGCAGACAACTGGCAGCAGGAATATTTCTAGATGCTGCTAGGCAAAAAGTTATGGTTTATCTAGTAGCACTCAGCTTTCTTTAAGTAGCGTTCATAATCTCTCACAAACCTGAGGTTTTGAACTTTGAACTGTAACTCTAGTGGATAAAGTCTGCATAAGTCTTTGGAGAAATAAACATCTGCAGATTTATTTTGGCTAGCCAACAGTTCTGCAGTCACCTCTAACCACATCTGGACACCATTTGATCCTGCCAAGCAGATGTGCCCATTACATTGTGCCACAGTTATAATCCAGTACTGGTGTAGAGTGACCTGCTGAATTGAGATCCAAATTCATCTAATCAGAGAGACAAGAATCAAATACTTTGGATGAGTTACTTAGGGCAAGGCTGACCAAACAAACTGTGTTTTGTTGAGCTGAAACAGCCTGAACACTGCTTTGTCAGGCTGCCACAAAGTTTTGTTGCTGCTCTTCCAATGTGCAGGTAGGAAGGATTCACATGCAGGTAACTTTGGAAAGCCTTAAGAGGAGTGAAACACATTCACAGTGCATTTTCTGAATATTGTCCCCTTTGAAAGGACAAGATAGGCAGAAATGTTTTCAGTTTATTTTGTGGGTAGCAAAGCACATTAGAATGTAGTCCTGTTTAGGGATACTTGCAGCACACACTGAGCATAAACTACACTGGAAATAGACCCAAGGGTTGGGTCAGCCATTTTCTGTATAAAAGTGCATCACAGCATTGGAATTTTGAATTGCTTTTAAGAAATGGTTAGTGTAGAGGTTTGAATACAAAATCTTTTATGCTCTGTCCTGCTCCTTATTTGCATGAAGCTGAAAATTCTTTCACTTCAGAAGATTATTTTTTTTATACGTAAAATTATAATAATGAATACCTCTACCTTCCACAGTGTGCATAGTTTTGATGTACAGAAAATCATGGCAATTTCTGAAGTCTGAACTAATGATACCAAAAGTCCATAATATTCAATAATTTCATCCCTGGATCAACTCAATACAAATGATTTACTGAAAGCTGTTTGAAGTGCTGATGTGTGTTATTAATCCCGTTTTGGTTTTTAGATTTAGCTTAAATCTTGAGATGAAGAATTTAATAATGTAAAATATTTAATAGCTCTAACTAAATAAGTAGCTAAAGGAAGTTCTGGCTCTTCATATAAATACCCAGCTTCTTGAATTGTGCTAATTGCTTGGCCACAAATTCTGAAGCTGGGTTATGCAATATATGAACCAGGCTTGTTTGTTTCTTTTTAAATTGCCATCATTTAACTTGATTGAAATGCTATCAGGTTCTTTTAGTCACACATGATCTTTAGCAACCCTCAGATAAGTAACCTAAGAGTGTACAAGAATACTTTTGATGCTATATCCCAAGCAGTATGTTGCACTTCACATTGCAACATATTGCTTGGGATATATTTTGCTTGGAGTTGTTAATTTTGGGGATACGGGGGAGAGAGGATGTGATAAAGATGGAAGAAAGATGAGAGGAGGGTTTGAAACATACCTAGTATGAAAGGTTGTTTTGGAAATATCCAGCTGGACTATATACTGGACTTAGAGACTGCTTGTCTCTAAGTACTGTGCTGCTTCTGCTTCCTAAGGGGCATACTTTGAGATGACAGGAAATGTCTCATGAGGCTTTGCTGGTTAGCCAAAACTTATGTGGTGTTTTGTCTCTTTAATGTTAGCAGACACTGACAGAAAGACGAGGTGGTCATAGTCTATCAGGGTCTTGAAAGTCTGGCTCTGACTCTTCAGCCAATGACATTCAGATGGGCTGTCAAACTGCATGCAGATCCAGGGGAGATTTTGTGACTAATGAAGTTAATAAGTATGACATGCAAATTTAATCTGAAACAGCCTTCTCAGCTACTTGTTACTGATTAATAATACTGAAGTGGTTATATTCTATGAAACAGTTGATCTTCTGACAGCGTGGCTTTTGTTACATCTTCCTTTGTTAGATTCTGGGATTATTCTTGGTTTTGCAAAAGACAAGGTAATATTTCTTTAGCTGCGAGCATCTGTAAGTGAGCTCTGCTTCCCAGGGGACTGGTTCTCTTCAAGCTGTCTGCTTGGCTTTCCCTCCTTTGGAAAAGGGAGGTTTCTGCTTAGTCCCATTCCATTCCCGCCTGCCCTGTGGCTTCTGGCTAGAGCATGGCTCTGTATCTGTGAAGAGCTGCTGGTTCTCATCAAAGGATGCAGCCTTTGTAAACAAATTAGGGGTACTTTCATTTTGAGTATTTGGAATGATAAACTGAAACATGACTAACTTAATAGAAAAGTTAATTCTGGTACAGTTCTCTAGGAGACTCCTGAAAACATCTTGTACAAATCTCATCAAAAGCTGGAATTACAGGTCTCGGTTACTTTCCTGGGGCAAAGAAGAATCATAATATTAATTTGCTTAGTCACAGGAGTCAAAACAAAGCACTAAAAATGGGGTATGGTAAGAAGAAAACAAAGTTACTAACCTTTCAGTGTCTTGGTTGATCAATTGCTACAAAGGGTAGAAATGAAACTGTAAAGCCACACAGAAAAATTATGCAATGTATGAAACAGATATGAAAGAACTGATTATATGCACATATCCTTTGCATCTGAAAATTGTTTCTGGTCTGGAAGCTTCCAATCCTAGTCATGGCCCTATGTAATCAACCCAGCCCTATCTAAATATAGTCAGCCAGAATCTCATACTGCTGGATCAGTATCTAAAGATCAAAAATGACAAAGGACCTGCTAAACATTAGGATATTCCTTTCTGCCGTCTCCTTCTACCCAGTGCCTTGTGAATTACTTATTTAATGATATTTTACCATTGATTAAGGTTATTTGAAAGCCTGCTAATATTGATATCTAGCCAGCCTGCAAGTGTGTCTGGGTTTCAGATGTAGCTTGTTAAGTCTTAAAATGTGGTTGCCCTGCATGAGGGATCACTAACACTCCTGTCTGTGAAATGGCACCATTGGTCAAGGACCATGCACTTTTGTTCTGTAGGAGAAAGAGTTCCCTGGAGTGAGCTGACTGTTTTCCAACACAGTCCCACTGCCATTAAGATGCAGAGGCCCAGATCCTGCTGGAAACTCCACTGGTTCAGGTGTAAGTTCATTACATACCCTAGCATTCTATGAGATACTCCAGGAGCTGGAGGTTGTCAGACAAAATTATTTTAGCTATCTAGGGTCTTCTACAACATACTTGTCACCCCTAAGTAAGCTGTCACCTTAAGTGAGGATAGGGTGGGGAAAAGCTATTCAGCTGTGAGTTGTATGGCCTTACAATAACAGCACTAAACCAGCTCATAGGCTTCTTCCCACTAGAAGGGTGACAAATAGGGGACCTTAGTACCCCTTTTTTATACAAAATACAGAAAAGGAATTTTATGTCAGGTATTTCTCTGGAGAGACATATTTGTGGCTATACCAAAAGAAAGGGTTTTTGCGTGGTATTTCAGTGTGTAAGGGATGGATCACCAAGGCTCCCCCTAGGCTTAGGGGTGTGGATGAACTATCCCCACAACTGAAATGCTGGTGGTTCTCTAAGACAAGACATTGAGAGGTACTTACACAAAATGGTACATTTAATGTGGAAAAAAGGCAGAATAAGATGTCCTATGCCACTCTGAATGTGTGGCCTCTTGAGGGTATGAAGTCAAGGAGATACTGATACTCTGCTCATCAGTTCTCAAAGCAATGAATATTGGATCAGCTTTGGTTTCCACTTAGGCTGAAGGTGCAGAAGCACTTCATACTGGGGCAGCTGGATGTCTGCCTGAAGCAGGAGAATTTCCACTGAAGTCCATCCTGTTTTGAATCTACAGTCATTGGAATTTTTGCATAAATTAAGTCCTTCAGGTGTAGTATATTTCTTGGGATGATGGCAGTGCTGTCTCAGATGACAAGTATGAAGTCCAGCTAGCCAGTCCCTAAGAGGAAATCAGTGCTCCTACTATTAAAGAGCCATGAGACTATTCTTACAGACTGTCTTTCTCTATAGAATCCCCTTCATCAGGAGACAAATAAATACTGTGAGTTGGAGCAACTCCCACTCAGTTGTCAGAAGGGATTGTGATCTTTCCTTTTGATGTGATTAGTTCTATTTGATCAAAGAAATTCATAGGTCCTAAATGGTTTAAACATGCAAGGAAAATCAAATAAGACCTTGACTTAGAGAAGAAAAAGCTTCAGTTTTCTGAAAGGCAGAAGCTGCTGTTAAATTAGCTGCAATGACAGTAATCATGTTGTTATCATGAGTTGTAGTACAGTTGAGAAGGAAGATAACCTCCGTGAACTGTCAGCTTTATTAATACACCTTACCTTGGCTTTCATCTCTGACATACCACTTTTACTCAGCTACCTCATTGCAAGGTTTCCTGAAAAAAGGGAAAGAGGCAAGAATTGAGATGGCTTGTTTAGGTTGCAGTGTTTACAGTCCCAACAGATACTGATACCTTTATGGATGAATCCAAATGGTATTGTACTAGTAACTAGTATTTAATATAGTATTAATATTTAATTAATAGTATTTAATAATATTTATTTTAGTATTGTGGACTCACAAGTGCATTGTACACACAGTAACCCCTACATAAAAAACCCAAAACCATTATAAAGTGTTGATGATTCTGACTCTAGGCATATAACCAGTCTGATGAAGGTACTTTGAGACTTGGTGCATGAAATCTCTCTGCCCAAATGGTCATGTAGCAAAATTCTGGGAAACCAGACATATAAAAGCACCTGATGTCGTGGTGGCAACTCACTTAGCTTCTGAATTAACCTTGCTTCACTGACTTAGGAAATAACATAGGATAGAAAAGCTTCTGCAGCTTTTGAGAGTGTGACAACTTTTTTCATATGTCTTGTGAGGCTTGTTTTGACCACAGTTCAATGTCATTAACCTAAAGTATGAACTTCAGTGCTGTCCATGCTGACTTGACTTTTAGCCTCTATTTTTCTTCTTTTTGCTTGTAATTTAAAAAAAAGCAGTCTTGGTAGCCTAGCACATCTACTAGGACTCTGTCACTTCCTTGCCATTCACACTGTGTTTTAGGCTGTCATCAGATATACAATGGATGCTTTCCCAAGTTTTATAAACTTTTTTTTTCTTGATTGTACTAATATCAATACTACGGACATACAAAATCTCATTTTCATTCACTACATTTCCTTGCCATAGGCAAGAGAAAATTGCTTTCAGAACAATCACCTGTGTCTCACATATGAAGTCTCCTTCATGTGGTTTTCTTCTGTGCATCCCATTTGTCTTTGTAACTTGTTTGTCCTTCATTTGAAGAGTTTGTTTAAAAGGAAAACAAGGTGCAAGCACACATACTCCAAGCTCCAGCCAGCTTAATTACCAGTTTCAAATGCTTTCCTTAAGTTACCTGATGCCTTATCTGTGTTTGGGATATGTCTGTGAACAAATTCTTGGGTTTTAATGGCCCATTGCTCTTGTTCTAGGCAGGGTAGGCTCTCCTAATTATTCTCCATCAAATGCTGCTCTACCATTGACTGGTTTGTCTTCAGAAATAACAGTTGCATGTGTAGTGACCTTACAACTTTTGGACAAACAACAGGATCTGACATGTCCTTGTCGACAGTTCCCAATGTTGTCAGTGGGCTGGGGTCACTGTTGGAACATTCCTGAGTGTTTCTGATGCCATGCTTTAGATGGATGCTGTGGTTACTATTGTCCGTGGCAGTGTTCTTTTCACCTGATGCTGTTGTGGCTTAGTAATGTTCTCATCACCATGAGAAAGACATAGCTGTTGAATACATTTTTCCTTCTTTGTCTGTCTGGGGACAGGAATCTGATTTTTCTGCACTTCATTCTGCATCTTTGATTTATTTATTTTCCACTATCCTGATTTTCTATCAGCTGTTCTGTTCTGCTATCCTGCTCAAGATTCAAGGGTTAAAAGTAAGGCAACATGAGACATTCAGATAACGTTCCTTCCTCTCTATCTACTTTCTCATTTAAATTAAATGAGAAATTAAATTAAACATTTCATTTAAATGTTCACATGTAGTCCTGGTTCTTGAGCTGGTCAGACAAGTAGGAAAGTGTCAGGTGAATGTTAAACAGAGATGAGTGATATGGGGACATTGAAGGAAAGACCAGTTTGTTCTACCTGTGAACTTTATTTCACCCCTCTCTCTGCTCTTCCTCCTCTCTGCCTGCAGATTACTCAGTGCCAGTGAGGCTGAAATAGCAATAAAAAGGATACTGTTTATTTCATACCTTGCTTAGAAAAGTAAAGGAGGAAATGGAGGGAACCTGCTCTGCCTGGCTTCAGTCCTTAACATTTGCACTACTTCATTAACTTTAGCTGTTAGGACTGAAGAGGGGCAGGCACCAGACAGTGCCCTCCTCTTAGCTGTGGGGAAGCCATCACATGGACACATCACATCTTCCTGTGAGGATCTGCAGAGATGCCTGCCTTCTGCTCCCTTGGCAACACTTGGATTTGAGACTCCTCCCGAGGGTGCCCTGGCTCTTCTGAGGAAGAGATCTAGCTCCCAGTTTGCAGTGTAGGGAACTGTAAAATATGGCACATGTCTATCCTGATGGGAGCCAGTCTATGTGGTGGTGAGGCTGTTGTTTATCTCTAGTGTATTATTCCACTGGTCACAGTACAGGTTTCTCCCTTCAGCTCAGCCCAAAGTGAATTAAATCTGTCTCCCACTCTAGTTGTCCTGATCACCAGGACACTGTGAAGTGTTGCTCAGGGGTCTGTCTGCCTCGAACTGGCTTGCAAGTAGTTTCAGGCAAGAGGCAAATGTCTCCAAGTAAGACAGCTAATGAATTTAGTCACCTCCACAATAACACAGGAATTTTAAGAGGGACCAGACTATCATTTAGGATGTTGACAAGAGTAACTAACATCTATCCTGTCATAATTGTTATTTAGATGTCCTGAATCCTTCTTCATATGCTTGAAGTGGTGGGTACTACTGTTATGTTCAACAGCAATTCACCTAGCATTTAATTTTGCCAGCTATATTTGAGTTTGATGTTCAGTTGCTACTTTTTCTTTTAGATTGATGAATTTAATTTACAGGCAGCCTCAACAGCTTCACTGCAAAGACAAAGACTTAATCCTGTGCTTAAACAGAGTAAATAGTAAATATTAATAGTCCTGATCAAATGTTATGTATAAGAACTGAGCTGTAGCCTGTATAATTAACCTTAATTTGAAACTTTACCAGCTTCATCATTAGCAGAGAAAGTTAAATACAGATTCTTAAAGCTATTCTTGGCAGTGAAAAATGAGGTCATCCTGCCAGACAGCTACATCAAATGATAAAGTACATAAGTCTCCCTCCTCCAATCTCCCTGCTGTGACTAGCCATTAATGATAACCACCTAATTCTACCAAAGGGGATTTAGTTGTCAGCAAACAATCCTGGTCAAGGCCAAAAACCTAAAAAACAAATGTTAACCTAATTCTTTTAGTTTTCTTTCTGTCTGACCCAGAAGCCTCTAACTCCAGGCAGAAAAGGTTTGCCTGAATAGAAAGTAAGAAAGAATGCAGGCTTTCTTCCTGCCACAATAAATACCTAACACTTTGATGCTTCTTCTAGTCCATCACAATTGTTTTTCCTATCTTTTCTTTTGTGGCAAGTGAGATGTTTAGATCTGAAGTCTGTTACCATTAATCTGCAGGTAATAGTATATCAGTAATAATGTATTAATCCTTTAAGGTTTCAAGTGGGTTTTATTATTTT
Organism: Certhia americana; assembly: GCA_018697195.1. Taxonomy (NCBI): domain Eukaryota; kingdom Metazoa; phylum Chordata; class Aves; order Passeriformes; family Certhiidae; genus Certhia; species Certhia americana. The sequence goes on along the minus strand of CM031860.1, from coordinate 40,165,729 downwards.
ATATTTTTATTTTATTACAGAATTAGTTGGCTTGAAATTATCCATCTTCTTGGTCTTCCATCTCCCTGCTCAGCACAACTGAGAGTCTGGCCCTATTTGTTCTGCTTCTCCCTGTTTCCATAGTATGCAAAGGAGCTCTTCAGTATTTTTCTTTTTTTCTTTTTAATTTTTTTTTTCTATTTACAGTTGAATTTACCTGCATTTGTATTGTGTCAGAGCTGCCAGCATGCTTTGCTCTTGTGATGTGTTCAAACACTCATATCACCCTGGATATTTCAGTGGCAGCTGCTGACTCTTACTCTGTTTTATTCATTGTTGCCAGATGCTGAGTTCCTTCAGTGAACGTAATAAAAGGTATCAGTCAGTCCCTCAGCTTGCTAGGGTTGCTTCAGCAGTGGCCCAGGGGGGAGTAAACTATTTGTTGCCAAAATGTCCTGCTGGTTGGTCTTGACTGGTGTGCACCAGGGACAGAGACAGCCTGAGAGAAGGATTTAAGTGCAGCTGTGCCTTTTCTGGGTCTGAACTCAGTAAGGATCAGGAGCTCCTGGTATCAAGTTGTTGCTGATGAAACCATACATGTAAGAATCCATATACACTTCTGTCCCCATTATGGACCTAAAACTGATTTTTTCAGTCTCACGCGTAGTTATTTCAGACTGCGGTGTGGGTCTTTGTACAGCCCTAAGGTTTCTCTTAGTAACAGGTATTCAGGTATATATTCGGTCACAAAATTCTCTGCTGAGATCTTAACTGAGACTTACTGATTTTCTGCTGACAAAAAATTCTCTGAAATGTAAAGAATTTTATCTAAAATTAGAAACCAGAAATACTTCCAACAATAGTGTCTCCCAATTGTTAGAAAATCTGAATGTCTGAGCTGGTTTTTCATGATAAAAAGCATTTATATGAATTCTACTAGTCACTGCTTGAATTGATAAGAGAAATGTCTGCTCAGCAGTTTGCTAAGTAAGATACAATCTTCATGTAGCATGAATTTTTCATTTTGCTAAATTTCTTATCACTCTTATCTGTGCCCAGTAAGAGCTTTTGTCTAGGTTGTTGCAGGAGCCTGTAACAATCTGTAGAACCAAAATATTAAGGCATTGTAAGATGGAAATTTACTTATGGTAACATTTCTGGATTAACTAGTAGGATATGTGGTGGCAATCTTCCTTTATATTGATGTGAACAATCCAGACCTTGGGCTTAGTTCTAGGTAGTTTGAAGCATATTAATTAATTATTAATATGAACCTCTTAAGATGAAAGAAGACTGTGCAACAAAGACAAGTTCAGAGTCTGTACTCTTTTCAAACTGCCACCAGATGACAGTGTTCCATCAGATTTTAAATTTATGACTTCAGTCTTAGTTGCTGCTGAGAGGCTGTTCAGCTGCATTGTATTCCTCACTATGCTGTGAATCACCTTGTAACATCTTAGTTAAGGCATCTTAGTTAAGATTTCATTAAAATTTGCACTGCAGTCCCCTTCAATCACACATTGGGTTATTTTAAAAGAATTATCAACCAAAGAATATTTTAAGAGTAAACTTGAACAAAACTGTTTGCCTTTAAACTCTGCAGATCTGGAAAAAAACCTTTTTCTGCCCTATAAACATTCACTCAGGTTCTAAAGGCTAGGACTCCGTGGTAATCTGGATGTGTCCTGTGTAAAATGTTTCTCAAGTTTAGAATCTTAATGCTGCATTTTAAAGCCTGAGATATATAACCTAGATTATTTCATTAAATATGCATTTTTTTGTTGCTGTTTTATCCAGAGATTCAATATAATCAATATAAGTAATAACTCTTCAAATCAAAAAGAGCTGATCTTGCCCTGTATAGATATTTCAGTCTCCTGAATGGTTTAGCAAGAATAGTTATACAGAAACACTAGTGTGACTTGAAATCATCAATTAACAAACAGGATATTTGCACCAAGTTAGGAGAGTGTAGATGCTGTTGGTTTTGTCCTTGTGCAGGAGCATGAATTAGACTAGAATTATGGTCTGTCATTCATGGGCTTGTGGTCAGTGAAGTAGCAAAGGTGGTACATGAAAACATTTCCATGTATTGAATTCTTCAGTCATAATCAACCATTTCAGAGATGCAGATTTCAGAGCACTCTGAAAATATTTGCATTATTTGCATTTGTAATCTTATTTATAGGAATGAAAACATGACTGTAAAATAGTTCATTAATCTAAATCACAGAATGATCTTTCATGAAAAATGTTAAACTATAAGGTATGTTAATCAATTTGATTAAATCAGTCAACTATTTGATTGATCATTCTCTCCCCAATTCAAAATGTCAGTCAATTCCCTGAAAAATATATCAATGTCTTAGATGACCTCTAGAATCTTCTTTTGTCTTTATTTTATTTGCCATTATGACACTATTCATTAGCAAACAAGTATGAACTAAAACATTAACAACAAGAATTAGTGGAAAGCCAAGATGCTAGAAATTTAAGTTAACCATAAACTTATGAACATTTGTACTAACCTGATGATGAAACATCATTGCTATTATTTTTGCTCTCAGTAGAGCTCTTATTTTTAGCATCAGTCTAAAATAACACACTGAAAGCCTTCAGTAAACCCATTATGAAATGGGTAAAAATCCTGAATCATAAATTGTAGCACAGTCTTTAGCACTGTTAAGTGCTGCTTACTTTTCCTTTCTTGATGGGTAGATTACTGGCTTTAATTTTTTAATGCCCCTTCATACTAGACTATCAGCTCATGTCTACTATAATTTACTGAGACAGGTTTGATATGCCTGGGTAACTATAGAATGACATGCTCAATTCCCCAGGTCTCTTCCTTCCTTCTTAGAAACCTAATTTACAGAAAGTTCCTGTTTCAGCTGAAAAGGCAGTGGATATTTTTGAATGTTTTCCAGAGATTTGCCTAGCTTAAGGTCAATCATAACTGAGTCTAAAAAGAATAACACAAAGGCTGTGTATAAAGAGTACTTTTAGTAACAGATCCCTCCACCCCTTAGAATCCAAACCATGTAATGATGCCTGCAATATCAATTCACAGCGTCAAGGAAAAGTGGTTGGAATTGAGCTCAGGCATACATTTATTTATAATCCTATCTTTAACAACCACCCAAACTAAAAATAAATATAGTCCAGTAAATGATGCATGAGCATTAGAGGAAATGGATTATTTTTCCAGGGAAAATAAGCTGTCCAGTGAGGGCATTTCTACTTTTCTCCAAGCATTTTCCTCCTTTATTTTACCTACAGCAAATTCTCAATGACAAACTTACTTACAGATGGTTGAAACTCTCCAGGGGTAAACCAGCCTGAAGCACTAAAGACAACCTCTCTGAGAATAGATGGCTAGAAAATATCAGAAGGTCTAGGAGGAATATCTCAGCTAACCGAGCTGTCTAGTTACAGCCATCTTTCTGTGCACATGGTAACAATACATGGTTTCTTGTTACCTTTTTCCTTGGCTATAGACCACTGCCAGAAAAAGACTTAGCAGGAATATCAGCAGCCATCTGCAACCTGCTCTTTCAGAATTTCTCCCTCATAGGCTGTAAAAAGCTGTCACTATGCAATAGTTAACAATTGTTTGATTGTTTTAGTTCCCTACACCTGTCCTGGCTGCTGCTTGTGAGTACTACATTTTTCTCTAACCTAATCCTGCAGTCTTTTTCTCTTTAACCCCTTTTTTCCTTCAAAACCTGACATCAAGTTGGTTCTCATCATTACAAACAGATTTAATTTGGTACAAGGAATGACTGATGCACAACATCTTCGCTAACAAAAGCCAAGCAACAGTTTTGGACCTAAACCATTAAATTTTGAGTGATAAAAGTTAAAAAAAAAAAAAAAAAAAGCAGCTTATTCTTGTGTGAGAAAGGCAAAGGAAACACAGATTTCTGTTGTCATAACCAATCACCTGGCCTCCTGTCTTTCTCTGCTTTGAGCCACCCCCACCATTTACTGGGATGGAAAGTGTGGGCAGCTTTCAATGATTCTCCCTGAGTTACCAGCTAGAGAGAGCTGATCTCTGGCATCAGAAGAGCTTACCGTTAAAGGGCTGTAATATTGGAATTGCCAAAATTAACTTTCCAGGCAGACAAAAGACAGTCAGTGGCACTAATGCATGTGATTAAATGAAGTGTGAATAAACAAGACATCTTCCTTTCTTTCTTGACTGCTTTTCTTCATGGTCAGTGTTTATGCCATCCCTTAGATGACAAATAATAAATATCCTTTGCCATGCCTGAAATAATTTGGTTTGGTGTCTGTTCCTCTATGCATAAAAGATTCTTGAGTTTCCTGTTTATCTAAAGTTCTCACAATTTAGAAATCAGTATTGAAATGAAACCTTTGTAGGACAACCAGTGACTGCTATCCTGCTGCTGCATGAAGTCAGTCCCCTGGCACAGAGCCAGGCAATATTTTTGGCAGTGTTCCTGAAACAGCAAGAGGACTTGCTGACCCTGACATCTGGTGCACCTTATGAAATCCAAGCAATTAATCGTGATCCGAGGTAGAATCTCTCTAGACTGGATAAGAACGTCTGTTTAGCAGAAACCTTGTGGTATTCATTAAGACCCCTCCAGATGATTTCCAACAGGTAATTCTCCTAGTCTTGAACAGCATTAGGTAATATGATATCCAGGGTCCATTCTAACATTAATCTCTGGTTTTTTGGAAGGTAAAACCAGTGATTATTTACCAGGGGATATGACTGACTGAAAACAAGACTGAGAATAGAAGGAAATCTTTGTGCTATTGTCTAAGATGCCTTCAAGGTTAAAAGCGTTGTGCAACAATGTGGATCTTACTAGCATTTTTCTGCTGGAAAATGGTCTTGCCCTTTATTGTGAGTCACACTGGGTATATGGTCACTGTAACACTGTCACCAGTTTCCTGGGAATGGACAACAGACATCTTTTTAGCATAACTATTTTTTAGACTTTGGTGGTAGCAGGTTTTGCTCTTGCTACAGATGACCAAAAAGGAGCAAATGCAAATTATATGTCCTTGAGTGTGAATCTGCTTCCCTACTGTAATGGAGCAAGGGGAACAAGCTGCTCAGGTAGGTGCATAACGCATCTAGCAAACCACTTACTTTGAATGGACATGGCTTGTACATACATTTCCTAGAAATAAACAGGAACCCACAAGGGAAATTTAGCTCCAGTGTTAGCAGATAGCAAGTGAGGGTAAAGGAGTTTATCTTATTTACACTAGAGTTGGGTATACTGTCCCAGACCCATTGCAATTGGTGTCATGTTGCAAGATATTGTAAAAAATTATAAATTTATAAATAAACGTATAATATTATTTAAATTACTTTACATTGGCACTGAGGTCAGTTTGTTGGGTTTTTTGGCCAGTGTTTACAGGAATTTCTTAAAAAGCATAATTGGTTGAGTTTATACCTGTTCACATAAGACTTTTGATGCCTAACTCCCAGATGGCATTTACACCATTCAGAGACGGTGTATATATGAACTTTTAAATAGTGCCTGGCTCCTTAAAAGTAGAATCAGAACTAAGTGGAATTGATTATTGCACAGTTTGTGCTTCAAATAATTGACAATACCCAAAAGTTAAGCAAAACTTGCTCTAGTCAGGTTTGGAGATCTTGCAGTGCAGGTGCTTTCTTAACCCAATTGCTATGCTGGGAATCATGAAGTCTCAGTAAATGTGTGCAAAACCAACTCATCATGCAAAGAAAATTCCCAGTTTGTAATAAAGCATGGATTTTCCAGCATCTGAGGTTAAATTGTTCTCAGAAGGATACTAAAGAAAAAAAAGTTCTTGGAAAAAGTGTTTAAATTTCCTGTCCATTTCAAATAGGTGTCATTTCTCAGACCCAAAGTTAATGGAAGGCATATTTCTTGGCACTGTGGTTTTAGCAGTAAGGTGGGCTTTAAACTTGCTTTCTCTTGCAGAGAGTGAGCTGATACTTTAGGCAAGGGCTGTGCATAAAACCTGAACACATTTAGATCCCATTTAGCCAAATGAGCTAAGGGTACACAACAGCTGAAAGAATATTGCTCTGTACCCTTGGATATATAGTTTAGTACAAAACAGTGTCCTTTTTCATCTGTGTTCTCTTTGTATGGATAAAAACGCTTAATGTTTCTCTCCTATTGCCACTTTGAGTCTGTGTTGTTAATTTTTTAATCACATTTACAAGTGACTTGGTTGGATATAATACTAATACAGATATAGGAGACCACAGCAATAGCCAGTACAGTTTTGAAAATGGGTAGAAGCTAGCTCCCATTTTTCTGTTTGTATGTAAGGCACTTCAGTCAGCTTGTGGCATAAATTGATTTCTTGGAGCTAAGAACAGCCACACTGATTGGAGAAGGGTCATGAAGATGTTCAAGTCCAAGTAATAACTGTGATTCTCACTGAAAGGGAGTTAAACTGAAGGAGCTGCAAGTTTGGCAGTTAACACTTTTTTATTTTGAAGAAAAGTATTGCAGCTCTAATTTTGAAAATGTTACTTTAACACCAAGGACTTCAGATGAGTCATTCCTGTCTTGTTCTGTTACAAGCAGAATCAGGCCTTGTATGAAAAATAAAACAGGAAGTTCCATTCAGTATAACTGCAGGACTCATTACATGTTCTGTATGTAAGTGGTGTTGCAGACATTCATGCAATACAGGCAATACATCTTTGTCAAGGTGACAGGTCTCTTTTGGAAGGGAGATTTCTTCTCCTTCCCACTATAAAGTACTGTATGTTTCGTATTTAATGTGCACAACACTGTCTGAATTCTCAAGCTTTTAATCCCCTGTGCACCATGTGTTGGATGATGGGATGCTGATGAAAACTCCCCTGTGCTCTGCATCTGCCAAAGTGGTACCTTTGAATCATCACCTCTTTGGAAAGAAGGTGATTCTTGGTGCTCTGTCCTGTTGCAGGCCTCACATCAGCATTGCTCCTCTGAAAAATCTTTCTAATTTAATTCTAATACACCAACTGTAGTTGGTGTGTTAGGCATTCCACAGTTGCATATGGGTGGAAGGTTTTTTCAGATGATAAAAGAATTATGAAGCAAACAGAATATTTTTAGGGGAAAAAGAATCCTAATATTCATTTGTCATGTATTTGTGTGTTGAGACAAAGAAAAATTAAACTATTTTGATTATTTGCAAAGCTAGCAGCCAGCATCAGAAATGGGAAAAATTAGGGAGATTATTTAAAAGGTAAGACTTTATTTCTACATCTGCATCTTGTAAGTATTTGGCATTAACAATTCTGTTGACTACAGGAGGACTGCTTAAGAGACACAGAATCTATTTTTAATTCTGCCTAAACCCACTTAGTTTTGACTAATAACTGCTGAGTAATAGAGGAGCAGATTGCTTCTCTGTTTTGTTTTTTGAAGGAAGCTCAAAGTGAAGCTGGTACAAAAGGGCAGGGAGAGAGGAATGGCAACTAGAAAGGCAGAGGCATGTGCCTGCCAAGGTCATTGAGGAGTATAGGACAGAGGCACAGCGAGACACAAGTATATGTAAAGCTGGGCTACAGCTTTGCTCAGGGAATTCAAAGTCACCATTTATCTTACTACTTGGCAGTCATGTGCTTAATGAGGACCATCTTTCTGGGAATGTTCAGTGTCACAGTCACTTTTGCCATTCAGTCTTTCTTTATCCACAGTGGGGATTTTTTTTTTTTTTTCTCATGGAAGAAATAACTTTTTCTGTTGTTTCTGTTGAAGAACTATTTATTCAGTCTAAATTTTTTTAGTCTATAGAATTTAAGGCATTTTACAGAGCAGGTCTATACAGAGGCAGAAGACCAAGCAGCTGCTGGTGCTGTATGTGACCAGAGACAGGAAATGCACAGGATGAACACAGGTGGCACACCCACTTGGCATGTTACAAGCAGATGAGTGATATTCAGGGAAGAGAAGTGCTCATGAATGAAGAAACTAGAGTAAAATACATCTACATTACCATTTTAGCCTCAGAGTATGTAAACTGCTTCCCTTTGGGGAGAAGAAGTTAATAAGTGTGCATGAGGGGAGGACTCCTGCTGCAGCCACTGTTGGCTGTCCTGTCTGTGCAGCTGGACTGCTGGACTGTCTCTGATGTGGTCACTGATGGACTGGAGATTTTATGGATGTCACATCCTTGGGATCAGCTATTTTGCTTTACAGGTCTGTTTCTGTAGTGCAGCTTTACTTACTCATGTATATTAAGTCACTGTGTACAAACCATGAGAAACCTGTGGAATACAGAATGGTAAATCTAAAAGATGAAGAACTTCTTTGTTGCCATTTTCACATTCCCCATGCAACTTCTGTTGACACAGTGAATTAATCCAAGAACTTCTAGTGGGCTGCATTTCAGTAGTTCATTTTTTTTTTAAATGCCTGAGGTTTAGGAACCCAAGAAATAATTACTATACTATTTTAAGGTGATTGGATACTGCCTTAAGATGGGCTTTTCAGGAGAAAGGAAAGTCCACTCAGCTTCTTTGCAACAATTGCACATTATTTGAAAGACTTAGAACTCATGTGCAGCCAGTTCTGTGAAAGATTTATGTCTTTCTCTAAACATCCAACAACAGCTGAGGAAAAGTTCTCCAGACCAATAGCACAGCTTTTCAAGAGGTGCTTGCAGAGACTAGCTGCAGCATCTTTTAAAGATGAGGAGAGAAGCCCACAAGCCATGTTAGAACTTTCACCTTGAAAGGAAGCATTCAGAAGGCCTGTAGATTGATGTCTAATATCTTCTGGATTTGATGCTTTGCCTCGTGGATCTTCAGAACATGTTGTAGTAAATGTGTTCTTCAGGGGAGAACTTGGGGGCTGTCGAGGTTTTTTCTACACAATTTGCTTTTTTGAAGGCTTTGTCCTGCCAAAAATTCCTAGAAGGAAGTAAATTCATTCTGAACTTTCTGTTAAGAAGAAAAAACTCCACAGTTACTTGCCACTAGATGTCAGAAAAACTACATGGTTCAGCTGGAGGAGAAGATCTATCTGAGGGGTTTTGTTGGCTAGTTTAAGCACTTGCATAACACTTTGGACAGGTGCCAAGGAAAACAATTAGACATTCGAGTTTATTTTTGTTTGCATGAAATAGTAAATATGCTGTTCGGTCAGACTCTCCTCTTGTTGCCCCCAGAGAAAACTGGAAATAAACTTTTTGTCAAGAGTTATACCACCCTGGAAAACAGAATTGCTTTTAGTCTCGTCAGCAAAACCTTCACATTTAGAGTACTGTGGGTTTTTATTCTTTGTATGAAGCTGGTCTCTGAGTTTTAGGCAACTCTAGCAGAAATGTGGTGGAGGGTGAGTGGGTTGGTCCTGATTCAGCAGAAATAAAAGCTGTTGTGGTTGGGATACTTGTCTATGTGGAGTAAACAACAAATGCAATGGTTCTCTCTATAAGAATATACTTAATTCTTAGTTCCCTAGGATAAAATTGATGCAAATTGAAAGTATTTGTTATGAAGAATAATAAAGAATAATAAAATGAAGCCTCCTACAGAATTGTGATGAAGTATATGCAGATTCACCTTAAACTGTGTCCCTAATTCCACAACACAGTTCAGCCTTAAGAGGACAGTTTGCCCTCTATGGCTGCTGTTCTGCTGCTTTACTGATGCAGCTGCAAAGTTTGGTTTGTACATCTGGCTGCAATTCAATACATAAACATATATTTGTAAGCTGTCTGTAATGTGAATAGATAGGTCATTATTTTGCACATAAATGCATATGTATCTAAATGCTTTACAGGCTAAAATCCACTTTGGAAACGGCACAGAAGTTCACACTCAGTGTATTGATTTTATATTGTAATGTGTGCATTTCTCTTGGGGAACAAAAGCATGTTACAATTGAATAAACAATATGGCTTGTCAAACATGAATATTTGTGAAGCAGTTCTGTATTTCTAAGCTCTTGATGTTTACTAGACATACGTTGTTCAGTATTTAAGGTCAGACTGTAACCTTTGAAGGGACATTGCCAGGAAATCTAGAAGGATATTAGGCCAAAAAGAAAGAGTCTGAGACATTCAATTTACTCAGTGTTGATCTTCTATCTAAATGAAAAAAATAGAGTAGCCAGTGCCAAGGAGAAGTGTGAAGGCAGAGGATGCTGTCTTGCACCTTCCCCGCTGCAGCTGCCAACTGGCAGGAGGGATGTGCCTCTCAGACACCTCTTCAGGGACACTTCTTTTCCCCAGGAGCCTGAAAACAGCAATTGACTGGCTGTAGTTTAGCATAGGAGAATAAATAACATCTCAAAAGCATAACCTGGGACCAAAGATTCTCACTGGGTTTGAAATTCATGTAAGCACACACAAAACATGAACTGCATTGAAACATACTTGGAGTTAATTCCCCAGGAAGCTTCTCCTTGGTCTTTCTTTTCATCAGTGCAGAGCTGAGGTCAAGGCTCAGCCAACCTTAGGACAGTCTGACATTTATTCCTCCCTGAAAACTCTGTGTGTGAGGCACTGTGTGGTATTTACACTTGGCTATTGTCTCATACACTGACATTTGTAGTTGCATTTTAGGGCAGAAAAATTGTATTTAAACTTCTGCCCCTTACTTTGAGGGTTTTTTTTTTCTAATGTGCCCTGCTACCCTTTGTCTATGGCACAGAAAGAGGAGGGAAACACGTTTTCCTATTCCACATGCATTTGCAGTGCACAGCTTTTGCATGGCTAGAAGCAGCAGACAGATAATTACCTCATCTACTGCATAGCAGGGAAAGACATTATCAACTTGGGCATCACACCCAAGTGAAACTGGAGTCACCTGGTATCCTTACCACTGGTGGCTGAAGAAAAGGAATTTGTTGAGGTGTAGATGGGTACATTGCTGTGCCTAGGGCTGTTACAGAAAGCTCTCAGGCTGTAAGCAAATTTTGGATACAGTGACTTTTTCAGTCCAGAATATATAGCGTGATTAGTAATTACATGTGATAATATTTTAATACAGAAACTGCAATCTTCTGACTCTTGTGATCTCCAGACAGGCTCAGTCTTTTCTGCCTGATGTAGCTGTATGAAAAAAACCAAAACCTCACTGATGATTTACAGTGAGTGCTCAATTCATTAATTTCTTTTTTTGTTATGTCTTGCCTGCATTATTACTTTCTTAATATAATTTTAATAAAACTGTCATTGTGGCTCCTCTGTTTCAACATTTGCTAGAAGGCTTTTTCCCACTGTTGTATTTTTAATGAGTTTTTTTTTAATGAGAAACCTGCACTAGCTTTGCAACAATATATTTAGAAATGCCGTTTTACACAGAGGCATTTGGGGATGGAATATAAAATCAAAATTTAGCATCTAAGCATCTAATTGGAATGCTCAGAAATACATCTCACATCTCATTTGCACTTTCAGACCTTCTGTGTTTTCCCAAAACCTGCAACATGAAAGCCTTCTTTTGAGAACCACAAATGTATTATATGGTGAATACACAGGGAGATGTTCTCTACGGTTCAAATGAGAAAGCTTCAAAACCTGCATAGCTGTAGCTTCTGTGACCGAGTGGAATTGCTTCTATTCCTAAGAACTCTGATTTTCATCTGAAGATTTTTAATATTCTATGATGCTGTGGGAAACAAAAATTTTTAACTTTTGTGCCAATATACCCATTAAATCCTAACCAGCAGCAGTGTTCTGGGTAGGAAATAAACTGTTGCATTTGGAGTTCCTTTGCTCTGAAACAGATGTTTCTTCTTGGGAGCTTTTAATTTTGTAATAACTGTAAGGATGTAGTTTCTCCAGTCCCTTTAACCCCCCCACAAGCTGCCAGCCCAGATTTTGGGGGAGTATTGGAAGAGGGAACTACAGAATAGGGTAGAGAGAGTTGCAAAAGAGGCCCTCTTACCCCAGGATGTATTCCAAGGCCTTTATTTCTTGAAGGGAATCCGGAGAGAGAGAGGGATCACATGGGGGGAGAGGGGTTTTTATCATCTTTGGGGTCGGGGTCAAGTTACCTCTCTGATCCTATAGGTCAAGAGACCAGGGGGCAGGTAACCCAGGCCGGTTACAGTTTCTGGGGGAGGGGTTTTTGGGGAAAATACATTCCTAAAGGGAATACAACATAAGGACAGTGTTCTGAACCTATTATTAGGATCTAGATCCAGTTGGCAGATGGTTATGTTTTGAAAACCATCTTGTAGAAGTTAAGTTAGAGTGCACACATGCATATAGACACACACATGCCTGTGCATGCTTTTTATTTGTACATAAAACCTGTTGTTTCTCCTAGTTAGCTCTTAATTGTGCAAAAGTGACCTGACTAAAGTGGAAATGAACTGTTCCCTTGTATTAATATCCATAGGATAAAAGAGGAAAGTTAGAGGAGGCTTTTGTGTGATGCTTTTATTCTTTAAGAAGGCCTTTTGAGGATATCTCAGAGGAACACACTCCAGCTCTTGAGCTGCAAATTGGATTCTTGTCATGATTTTTGTGTAAGGTCAGAATGGATGAAGAACATTGTAGTTTGAATCCTTAAGTCACCCGAATAGAATTTGAATGCAGTAAGCACTTCTTGTTAAAAGATGTTAATTAAAAGGTGATCTCTTTCAAGATAAGAGGCACACTTAACATATTGTGCATCTTTTTCCAAACCAGCTCAAAGAAGCCAAACTCACACAGATGGAAGATGATTACAACAATCTTTGTTATTATTTAACAATTTTCAGGAAGAGGTTTTGGGAATAACAAGTAAGTCTAAATATAAAGCCAGAAAGTTGTTGATCTCCTCCATCATGTATAGTAAGATTCTAAGGTTTGGTAGTTGCAAGACAACCCCTGAATTCTTTTATGGGAGCTGGTTTATAGAGGATTCTCCCCTAAAATTTACCTCTGTGGGAATAAATAAGTTCTTAGCTAAACTCATAATAAATGCCATACAACATGATGTGCTTCCCAGAGACCATGCACATGTCTTGTTTAGCACTAAACGTAACTCTCTTCTGTATCTTCTGATGTTGTAGATGCACAATAGCCAGTGATTGAATACAGATTACTTAGTACTGTTAGTCTTGTAAATATAATGATGAAAAATGGAAAACCAGTGTATAAGGGTGAGATCCACACCCCAACTTCCTCTGAAGATGCTAATTAAAGGGATGGCAGAAATACAAAAGCATATAAAATCAGTCCAGGAAAATAACGCTGCCAGTAGCTGTTCCTGTGTTAGAATTCTAGACAGTCTGTGGAGATTGTAGAGAAAAAAATTCTTGATATGATTGGGGAAAAAAACAGCAACTGAATAAAACCAAGTGAATGCCATTTTCTTTCTTCAGCTTATTCTGTACCCATGTCAAAATTCTAAATTTCACCTTTATGTCTCTGTGTATAGAAGAACATCTCATACAAATCTGTTTTGCAGATACGTAAAATTTATTCATAAGCTTTGTTCAACATATAAAATTTAATTAGAGCTTGTAATACTTGGACTTGTTATAGATTCCATTGTGTAGAACATTCACTGAGCCATGTACCTATAGGATTTAATTATATCAGCTATTAATAAATTGTGGACTGGGAAAGGAATACATAAAGATTTCCTGCACCTTATCAAGGAGACCAGTGGTGACGAAGTCACAAATTTTGCCCCTGCAATGTCTTTGCATTATGTTGGCATGTAATGGAGTCAGTAATTCCTGACAATGTTCAAAATAATATTTCCTCAGACCTTACAATTCAATAGCTGCAGGATTTTTGTGAATGAAGGAAACCTAAGAGAAGCAAAGACATCTAATGCACTCATGCATCCTGCACATGCTAAGCGGACTTGGTGTAGCTATCCCAGTTGTAACCTGAATCCCTCTCTAGACAGCAAATTGTTCACTCCTTCAATGAGGAAAAAAGAAAGAAAAACAGCAGCTGAAGATGAAAGAGAGAAGACAAACATGTAGGTTGGGGAATAGAATCAAAGAAGAGACCATGTCTGTCAGATTCCCTGAAGTGGCTGCCCTGCACATTTTCTTGGATATGTCTGTGTGATTGTGACTTCATGGATGCTCTCAGACACCATGGCTGGAAGCAGCTCTCTTAGTCAACTCTTCTAGCCTGCCAGGAGAATGAATGAAAGGTTTCCTTCCAGCAGAGGTGGATAACATTTGCTGTCTTCCTGTCATACTTTTATAGATGCTGTGCATGTTTTTTTTTTGTCAGCCTTGATGTATGTTTCTCCTTGCAGCTGCCTCCATTGGTTTCCAGTGCATTCAGGCTTAGTTCATGTGGCTGTTTCATGCATTAAGATTAGGAGTGGAGCTACCTGTGTGAACAGAAATGTAAATGCAACTCCTCCAGAAGACACCCCTTGCTAACAGGATAGAACACCTTGTCAACGCTTGCTGGTGCGTTCAATAACACTCATTTGCTACTACCAGCATGAAAAAATAGGTGCAGGAGACCTACTTTAAAAAGGAGGGAAAAAAAAGGGAAACCCAGAAGGTACATGTAAAGAATGTACCTGAATCTAGGATAGTAACACCAATGGAAAGGATGGTACAAAGGAAGATGGTTATGTGTTGGCAATCAGCAAATTGCTAACAAGTAAAATACATGATAATTATCTGGGATGCAAAGCAAAACACTATAATGAAGAACAAATTACTATAAATAATTTGCTTCTTTCCAGCTTTGCCAGGATAAGTAAACATGAACCAATATGCCAACTTGTTCCTGCCATATGTTTTCACAAGTGCATTTCTGTTTGGTATGGAAGAGAACCTTTTCCAAAGTGTGCTCTGATTTTTATGCTAATTCATGACTTTAACCTAAGATCTGGTTACTTCTTGGAAAAGGAAAATTAAGTTACTGAACCGTGTCCTTTGTGGAAACAGAGAGGACACTGTTCTTAGGTTCTTCAATTGCTCCTGTAAAGGGTTTTGCAAACCCTTTGAGGTCTACACCTTCCCTCTGCTGCCCCTTGGAACTGTCCTGATCTTTGTTCATCAATTTAAGTGGTGAAAGTGGCCTTTTGGCTCACATGAAAGAATGATCTATGTAGATCAAATATTTCTGCTAGGCCTGTTTAGCTCATTGTAATAATAAACCACAAACGGGGTCCCGAAAAAGGTGCCTTGCATTTCAATTTGTTTTCTTTTATCATAACTTAAGAGATCAGAATGTAAGATGAAACACAAATCTGCTTTTGTTGGCCTGTATCCTGGGTGTATTATGACAAGGGAATTATTGCAGGCTTTGTGGGAATATGTTATGAGGTATATTATGGCTCTGAGAGTCTGTAGAGGTCTGGGGGAAGAAAGAAATGTAGCTATTTATATTGTGAGTCGTGTTGGGACGCACCACTTGTGGTGTACAGTGTCTTCTGAGGGGAAGCGCAGGGACCTCAGTGACATACGAGCTCCTTCCTGACCTCATGCTGCTGGCTTGAAATACTAGATTGCTGGAAATGAAAGCTGTCAGAAGAGTCCTGTTGTCACCAGCATCTGCTGCTCTGCAGTGGATGACAGTGGCCTCCCAAACCACTGCCTGCTGAATGCACGTGTCCCAGTCTCTGCATTGATGGGGGCCTGGAAGAGCAAACCTGTGTGCACAAGTCCCAGCTTGCACGGGCAGGAAAGCCTGTGGGGTTGGGTGTAAGAACAGCAGGAGCCCATGGCAGAGAGAGGTACAGCTACCCTGCTGCTCTAACACTGGTTATTTCATTGTGATTTTAGGTGGGATGGCAGCCCTGTTACCCACGCTGCTTATTATTTCCCACAGTAAAACTCTGGCTTTTGTGTACCACAACATGTAGGAGATTTTTCCATGCCTTGGGCAGGTTTTTGTTTCTGAAAACATCAGTCAAAGTAGTTCTGCTGTTCATGAGAACAAAGGAAAAGGGTAAACAATGCACTGGTTTCCAAAGCTAAAAAAGGTTAAGTAACCTTTTCCTTAGGAAGTTCAAGTGCCTTGGAGCTTTGCAGTAGAGGCTCTTGGTTTGGCACTAGAGCTGTCTTTCTGTCAGGGATGTGTTTTTCAGTCCTTTAGGGAAAACCCAGTCATGTTTTGCCAAGTCATAAACAGTTGACAAATTGCAATTTATTCATACTCAGAAGAATTTAGCAATGAAAATCTTTGTGGTGTGTTGGAACATCTATGGCTTCCTGTGCCGGACAGACCTGGCATTGCATGCTTCAGGCTCAGGCTTCAGGGCTGCTGCCAGAAGGATTTTGTGATGCCCATTTCCCACTGCTTGGTTTGTACATGGACAAGGGGGTGGGCACGCCTGTCTTTCTTGTGAGTCCTCTGTCCTTTGCACCCAGGCAGGCTGGAAGAGGAACAATGATATAGACAGAGAGATTGAAATCTGGTGGAGAGGTTGACTTGCCAGGATATAGGGTGAGAAAGGGACTAGATGGACACAGTGATTAGGATGAAATGCTGGAGAAGGGAGGATACTGAGGAGTTACTGGATCTTGAAGTCAGATGCAAGGTTGTGTCTCTGTGGGAGACGTCTACTTGTACCACAATGCAGATACATTTTTTTCAGGAGAGCAAATTGGACTAATTTATATTCCTTCCAGAAGATCATGTTCCTGTTTGATGTCAGATTGAAAAACAATATCTAGATGATACTGTATTGTTGTTTTTGTTAATATTTTTGTTCTACTACTACTGGTAGTCCATAAGTACTCCTGAAGGTACAGTAGCCAAGTTTTTTTATTACTGTTTGTATCACTGACACATATGTGACTTATATGACACATGTAACAACTTCTTTCTGGTTTTGGCCCCTTTTGGAATTGTGAGATTACATTCATACATTGCTTACTTGGCTTATAATTAGCCTCTGATAAAACCATATCCACTGCTGCAAGAACATCACCAAAGAGCAAGGTTAACAAGTAGAGTATATGGGATCTGTATGTATATTCTCTATACAGAGAGAATTGCATGTATATTGTCTATACAGGGACAAGACCCTGCACATGGTTTGCAAATACTTTTGTGAATTTACAGCAGAATGGATTTTCCTCCCACCCCCACATTTACTCAGGACACCTGCACACTGCTGTGTTTATTTTGTGTAGGTGCTAAAAGCTCAAACTGGTTGCTCAGTGGTGTGTTTCACAGGGCTGTTCTAGTAATCCCTAGACCCTGGTCTTTGGAAAGACCCTTTCAGGCTTTTCTGTTCTGCTTTCCCATCCTGACTTTCTTACAGCTCTTAATGTTTGTTTGTCAGCCTTCTCTTGGCTGCTAGAAACCCCTCTGCCAGCTCTGAGCAATGCTCTGCTGGTTTGGCAAGGTTTCCCTCAGGGCTGACGGGGGCCCTGTGGGAGAAGCAATGTCTGACTGCTGGGAAGCAGGAGCAGACCCAGGCAGCAAGTGCTGACATCAGTGGCACTGAGGGAGGCTGGCTGTGGGCAGACTGAACTGGCACGTTGCTTACAAGTCTGTAGGGCCACGTTCAGTCAAAACAGAGCCTCTGCCAAACTGCTAACTGTAGTTCTATTTTCTTGCCTCCTGCCTTCACAGGTTAGGAATGGAAATGAATCCCTTTGCAGAGCGCTCTGCCTTCCTGTAGCTCTGGGAGGACTCTAATCCACTACCACTTCCTGTGGTGCATGGCTAGCTGTCTGACAGTTTTCAGCATCACTTTTAAAGACATTTTTCTTTTTTTCAAATGCTTCCCTTACCTTGGCCTGACATATGTTTTTGCTTTAAGAGCAAAATGGTTTCCATAGGCAGCTGGTGAGGTCCCTGAACACATGTTCCTTCAAAACACAAAACCCTAGAAGACATCAATTCCCAGTAGAAAGGTTTTTTACATACAGCTGCAGAGCACTACTTGAAAGTTTTTGGAAAATAATATTGTAGTCAGCTGACATCATTGAGTCACTTTGATTAGTTTCTTGTGCCTGATTTCCAAATGACCTGAATAAAGACAAATGAGGCTTCTTCGAAGATCACATCTATATGCAGTTAAGTAACAACCAGAAAATAAATCATCATTTGTTTCAGAGCTACAACCAGGGAAAATGGCCCCAGGACATAACCAGATTAGCTGGGCAGTATTTAAAACAAATGTAATTACAAAACAAATGTATTGTAGTCAAAAGTAGTGTTTTAAATGAAGATTCTTCTATGCTTTCCAATCTTAAATAACGCAGGGAAAATGTTCTTTCTGAAAAGGAAATAAGGGAATTAAAGAGACAAAGGCCAACTTAGGAAACAAAACCACATCCATTCACCCACAAGTTTTCTCTTTTTTGAGTGCATGTGGAAGAATGGGCAGGTTGTAAAATCAGAGGAAAAGAAGTGTTTCTTCCTGAGAACAGTCACTGGTTTTGGGAAGACTGATCCAGTGTCTGGGTCTATAGACAGAAACTTACTCTTTTCTTTAGAAGCATTGTGGTTTCCTCTTGCACCCTGCCCGGCTGCAGAGTCCATTAGCCCCATAGCATACATTGTGCTTTGCCAGGCACAGTGCTGAGCTTTAGCAGTGGAGGGTGGAGGGGCAATACCAGCCCAGCTCTGGCACTTGGCATGGGACATCTTGGGAGCATGCTGTGGGATCCTTTCTGTAAGGGAATATCTGACCTGGCTTTCTTAAAAACTCTATTTTTCATTCTTTCCTTGCATTAAATAGAGCCAGTCATGACAGTCTACTCACATGCTGTGTCTTTCCTGTCCCAGTTGTATTTTTAAGTGACTGCTTGGGTCAGTCAGCACTCTTCCTTCTTAAGTGTTGAACTTTTGGTTTTCCTGTTCAGTTTCTTGTGATCTTTAATGTTTACACTCACAATATAGACCTAAGTCCTTAACTAGAGTCATGAAAAAAAGGAAAGAAAAAAAGAGAAATGTTCCCTGGATTGCAGTCCTATCTTAGAGAGCGTCCCAGAGAACAGGAGATCTCTCTATGGATGTGCACTCTGCCTGCCTGCAGGTTGCATGTAACTTATAAAAACCTAAATTTCCATGTTGGCAAAGCAGGCTGGACCAACAAATTACAGCCAGAGTGCTTGTGAGAAGGCTTCATGACAGAATGATTTGCTCCTTTCTTTTCTCCTGCACTCTCTGCTGCTGGAGAATGAGGGTGGTAAGTGGCTGTGCTTTCACAGTGGGTCACAGTACTGCAGCAACTGCTTTGGGCCATCAGGAAATGTAGGACAGCCATGCTTGACTTCCTCACTTGTCACTTCTTTCCCTCTTTGCTGTGCTACCCTGAATGGAATCAGAAGTCATTCATAAGTTAGTGTGTTTGAATTTCTGTCCCACTCTCTCCAGGGTCTTCTCAGCTCAACAAGCAACAGCAAAGCTGTGCCTAATTTATTTAATCATGTGCTTTTCTACCTACTATTTTTCTTTCAGATTGCTGCTAGTGGTAAGACTGAGAGCAGCTCTAGGTCGTATCAGAGCTACACTGGGATGATATTTTCAGTCTGTGACAGAAGCTATAACCTAGAGATCTACACACAAACATGAGCACTCATAAATGCTGGTTCATACCACTGGGATAATACCTTATGCTTGAAGTTAGAGGCTTTGCTCAAGAGGCAAATTGATAAAATTGATAGAAACAAGTGGTTAGGAGTGTCTATAAAGGTGTCATTACATTTTTTTTTTTTTTTTTTTAATTATGCTACAGCTGATTTCGATTTGGAAAGAAGCTATGAGAAAGCAGGGTAGTATTTTTCTTAGCCTTCCACTACTGAGCTTCATTTTCTTTAAAGCATTCCTTTGAAATCAACAGAATGTAGGTTTGTTAAAGCTGAAGATAATTTAGGTTGGTATTTTAATATGAGCAATTTGGTATTAAATTGCATGAGGTCATTTTACTTTTAATGCAAAAGTTTCATGTATTTATCTTTAGGATGTCTACAAGCTGGATAGTAACTTTTTGCCACAGGCACAGGCAACATGTCAACAGCCCAATGATCCATTTCAAAAAAACAGATTTTCTGCCCTTATTTTATCAAGAATATGGATCTGCTCAACTCCTTCTATTAAACAGAAGCCACAGCTGTGGAGGAAATAGCTAGCAGTTTAGTATTTTAAAATATTAGATTATGTTAATCCAATGTCAGTTTATTTTAAAATAGGAATACATCTCAACATATCTTTTTGACAGAATGACAGATCCTGATTACTTCTAGAGTAATGTTTCTTCTCAGTGGTATCAAACCTATGTTCCTTAAGTCTCTTGTTGAAGGCACTGAGATATATAAAGAATAATGGGCAAAATGCACCACAGTTTCTCAAAATGAAATTCTCCAAAGAATGGCTCAATGGCTTTTCAAACCTCTGTAAGGAAAAGCTGACAGCCACTCTGGGCTGAATACTTGTGTTTTAAACTTATAAATGGGATTGCAAGGTGATAAAATCTGCAGGATGATTTTCAGACAGGAAGCTGACATTCTTGCATCTGAAGTGCTAAAATTGACAACCATTTGCCATAAAAAAGTGACAACCATTGCATGTATTTTTAAAACAGGTGTGAAAAATCACAGCTATCTGCTTTCAATAAAGAAAGAGCAGGAAGTCCTCAATAAAGCAATAAAACCATAAACCTTAAAATATGCACGTGCAGCAGGTACTGATATGTACAACAATATTTGAATGCAATAAAATGTCTCACTATTGTCCAAAAAGAGCTGCTGCCAAGATATGGCATTTGGCTGTATTCTGCCCTTGACTAGAATTAGTTCAGATATCCAAAGCTAGCATATGTTAGATTAAGAGAGGAAATTTTTTTAGGAAAGACAATGGGAAGTGTGTTCTTATGGAAGTCACTTGATTTACTCTTGAGAGGTCTGTTTTATTTTGGGGGTTTTTAGCTCTTTTTTTCCTGATGGATGATTCATCTGAAATGTGAATTTTTCACCCTTTCATTCCCAAAATTTTTGTGACAAAGATTAGCTCCCAGAGCTGCTAATGAGGTGAGGACTGTATGCATCTCACCCACCGTACAAAGCAATGGAAGCAAACAGGCTCTGGTTTCCTTGTCTGTGTGAGCTCTTTCTGCCCTGCTCCTCTTTAGAGCTTGTCTGCTTTCCTGGTATCAGCAGCAATTGAGAACAGAGCTTGGCACATTTTCTGGCCTCCTTTTTTGGGACGGAGAATGAGTGGTGTGAGAGCACAGAGGAGATCCACCCAGTAAGCATCCCGGCCAGTGACCATCCAGCTGCTGAAAGCTGGACTTGGAGGGATGAAGATCTGAACCCCGCCTTGTATCTCTCTCTGAATTTGGATTAGTATGTAGCTGAAGGGAATATATTATGGACACTGAATAACACCCAAAGGAAACATATTAGATATGGACAACAAGTAATGCCCAAAGGAAGACTGAAAAAGGAATCTCTTTCTATCCAGACTGATTATCACCACATAAACAACATTAAAAAGTGACTGCAATCTTCAATTTGTACTTGGTACTTTTTCTTCATGGCACTGCTCACTGAAAAACAAGTTCTTTGCCCACACCCGAATTTTCTGGTCTGACTGTGAAAATCTGTGAAAATATTTTTTGTTTTAGAAATAATGCTGGTGTCAAATGGATGTTCTCGAGCAGATCTTTAATCTAGACTGCTTAATTTATCAGGTTTATCAGCAGGTGCAATGTTCAGGTGAATAGCAGCCCAGGATCAGATCAAATGTTGGTGCAACGCGCAGCTCTGCACACTTTGTGGGAGCAATTGCAAAGCATTGGTTTGTAGAATTATATGTATTTACAGTATATTTACCTTTGAAAACCTCAGTTATGTTTAAGGCTATGGAATCATCTAGATCCCCTAGACATAGTTATGTGTCCAATCTCTTCCTCTACAACTCATTCTTCATTCCTAGGTTTGCCTTCTGGGCTGTAACACGGGGCGATACCATCACCTCAGGTATAACAAGACACTGTAAAACAATAAGACTTTTATAGCTCCTTGGTCTTGAGTGAAGCCATAACCTACTCATGATCATCTGCACAATTCCAGATGGAGGCAGTGCCAAAATGTTCACACAAGTACTTCAGTATGTTAACTGCACATGAGACTCCACCCCGTTTGTCTTCCTGTACCTGCATCCTTCATTTCCCTTGACCCTGAATAAAACAAGGATTTAAGAGCCCTTTACATGGAATTGTTTCAGTTGCATGTGGATAAAGCAGTTTATCTGGATGCAGCTATCATAACTCTTATGCCTTCTCACAGTTTTTGGTGGGGTGCCATGTTTGTCTGAGCACTAGTACTGTGATAAAACAACATCTACACTGGAAATTTTTGCCAGCGTAATTATGCAAGGCAGCAGGACCTCTCTGGTACATGCTATAAATAAGACCCATATTATAAACAGATTGAGAACCACCACAAACTTCTCCCCTCCCATGGATTTATTCATTGTTTCTCCACTACAATTGCCAAACCGCTGACTGTAAAACTTCCTTCAGGCCCTGCTTTATTTTCATGGTGGGCCCCACAACCTTATCAACATGTGTGATACACACAATGGCAGTCATTACTGCTTTTTTTGCCATTCCCTACTCTTCTGCTACTGAAATCCAGCAGTGTTCCCCTCTGTACAGGAGCAGATCTGTGGTTTTTTTTCCAATCATTGAAAAGCAAGGATTTTTAATGAGAAAAATCTGTGTGAGAAGGGAAGGGATGTGACACCTTACTAAGAAAAGAGCTTGAGCTGAGGACAAAAGTCTCAAATATGTATTATTCCTTAAATACATCCCAAATGGTTGGCACTAGCTTTGTTAGCAGTGAAACATCACTCATTACATTGGACTCCTCTCCAAAGGCTGCAACAAATTTGTTTTCTTTTTCCTTTAAAATGTTAACATAACTGATGCTTTATTTTGCAAGAGTTAGAGTGGCATTGCTGTTTTGGAGCAACAAGCTGGGAAATGCAGTGGTGTGAAGCAACAGTCAATGCCTCTGCTGTGGGGTGGGTTTTGGACCGGGGGTGTGATGCACATCTGGTCTGCAGCTCCTCCCTGGGAGCAATTCTAGTCACACCCTTTGCACTTGGCCTCTGTTGACTTTGTAGCTCATTTGACATGCACATTTGAAAGACAACGCTGATGAAAAGTGTTACACTTTAAATTAAAAAAAATAATCCCCAAAAAACTAAACAAACCAAAAAACAGAAGGGAGGATTTTTGCCCATTTTTTTTCAATATATTGTGAAAGAATATGTATGTTGGCTGACCAGTTTGAAATACAATCATTAGGAAAGCTGATGCAGAACAAATCAGTGAAGGTACTAGCAGAAGATCATACTCATAGCTTTCCAAAATCAGCAAAGACTGGTGATACATTTTCAGAAAACAGGTCTGTGATGTTCACATCCCATTTTCCATATTTTCTTTCTTTGTCTCCTATCATTCCTGACATTTGAGTTTTAGCACCTCTTCAATTTCTTCCCACAAACATCTGCTGCTTTCTATGCTGTTTTTGTAGCAAATTTCCTACATGTACAGTTCTCATAAAATGAAGGTTTAATCTTTGGCATAGAGGAGCAGGCTTCCCTTGGTTACAAACTGGAATGTCCATCTGAGAAAGTGTTTAAAGTTCCTGGTTTGTAATGTTAGAGACTAGCAAACCCATGTTCATCTAAATGACACCAGTGAGGGTGCAAGACTCTAATTTTACATATAAGCTTACATATAAGCTTACATATAAGCTTTACTTCATTCTCTCTCTCTCTCTCTCTCTCTTTTTTTTTTTCTTTTTCCCCTGGGGAAGAGACATTTAAAAAAGAAGTTGTTGATTGGATGAGTAAGTTTGGAGAAAATGAAATGCACAGAGTGCTGCTCTATTGCTCTCAAAAAGGAGGGAAACCTATTCCTTTCTCTCAGACAAGAGGGACACAGGTGTTACAGTATACATGGTTATTGAGAACCTGAATTTAAAAGAAAATACTGGGTTTTCACTGTCAGCTTCACTGTCAGCCTTTATTCACTGCAGCAAGTCCTGAGTCCTATTCACCAAATAATCTTTCTGGCCTTGCTGACTGCTCACTCTGAAGAGAGGCTATTTGCTATAGAGCCTCTGAATTACTAGCTTTTGTTTTGCAAAATATGTAAGAAGTGCTGAGTTCACTCATGGTATTATTTTAGAGGACACCACCTTTTTGTGCTGAATTTGCCCATACATGTGGTGGGGTGTTGCAACAATGACTGCGTAATGGAACTCTGAGGATGGTTTCTGGTTTCTGACACTTTGAAGCTTTTTGGTCTGTCCTGAGAAATAATTCACCGTGGTGGCCTATCTGAGGTAAAAAGGAAGAAAGAATCTGCTGTACAAGTGCAGCTGTCTTTATTCCCTACATTATT
The DNA here is from genome assembly GCA_018697195.1 of Certhia americana. Lineage (NCBI taxonomy): Eukaryota > Metazoa > Chordata > Aves > Passeriformes > Certhiidae > Certhia > Certhia americana. Next base: position 40,141,467 of record CM031860.1, on the reverse strand, counting down.
CTTAGTATTTCCAGTGTTTTCAGCATATTTCCCAATGAACACTTGTGATAAATACTGAAAGGATGAAAACAAGCTCTGAGTTTTGTCTGCTGGTTTAATTTTTGTCAAAATTTGTCTCTCCATCCCATTTGCCTTGTTCAGCTTCCCATGTCACGTCCATCTCTTTCTCCTTTTCTACACATGGGAGCTTTTGTTGCAGCTTTTTATTCTTTCTCTGGGGTGTGTGTGTGTGTATGAGTGTGTGCATGTATGTGGTGTGTTTCCTTTCAAGCTCACCTTCACTTTTTAAAAGATAGATACTTGATCTCCTCTCTCTTACCAGCAGCCATCCTTCTAAAACTTCATTCTTCCCATTTTGTGACTCTGCTTCTGTAAAGTTCAGTTCTGTCTCCTTCTCATTGTTGTCCATTTGTATTGGATTTACCTGACAAAGTGTTGATAGCTGGGGTGTTACAGGCTTCTCCAAAAGTTGCCAGAAACTTCCCCCATGTCCAACAGAGGCAATGCCTGAGGGGTCCAAGACAGACTTTCCCAGGCCAAGGCTGAGCTCATCAGTGATGGTGGTAGCACCTCTGGAATAATGTATTTAGGAAGGGGGGAAATGTTATTGTGCTGAAGGAATTGCACTGAGGGAAGCATCTCTGCAGACACCAAGGTCAGTACAGAAGGAGGGGCAGGAGGTGTTCATAGATCATGATTTCAGTGGGATTATGCTAAGTCTGTAGCAGGAATATGCATCAGAACACTCCTATGGATCAAGACTTGAGGAACGCTGCAACATGAAAAAAATTAAGTCTGACTGAACAGAGATATCAGAAAACCCATAAGAGAGAGATTTAAAATGCTGGTTTATCTGCTGATTTGTAAGAATGTTTCTCTAGCATGTTATAAAATGTAAATCCTAATTAAAGATGTTAGAGATTAGACTGGTTGTAATAATATTCTTGTCTTGGGACGCTCCAGGTTATGTTGGAGCACTCATTTTTCTCTCTGTGAGAGGTCAGAGAGGGATTTCATCCTATGGTTGGTACTCCCAGCGGGTACCAACAATGCCATTCTTGTGCTGGCTAACAAGGTCAAATCTATTGGTATAAAATAAGGTGGAAGGGTTAACTCACAGAAACCAGCAGACAAGCTAACAGAACAGGATTCCTTAGAAAACTAGGCTGAAAAAGTAAGAATTACCTGGAATGACAATAAAGGAATCTATCTCCAGCACTTTGATTTGTGCACAATTATTTTGTGTGCTGCCTTTTTAATATAAACTTCTTGGAACAGAAATATCCAAATATAATTCTGTGGAGCATAGCAGAATATTTGCATTCATTAAACAAATGGAAATATAGCAAAGTTAAAGATTGGTAATTTTCAAGTTTTCCACTTAAATGAGGGACACCAAACATTTTAAGGGCAAAGCAAATATAAAGTCCTTTTTTTCTTTAAGATTTGAAACTTCTTGAAACAATTATTGATAGTTTAGAATTACATTTGTGTTGCATGGCAGTTTCTAATTCTGTGCTCCAGATCTTGGACTTGGAACAACTCACTATGACCAATGTTATTTTGAAACATTTTGCCCACTTTCTCCTCTGTCAATGTTATCAAGTCTTTATATCTCATAAATGATGGGCTTGATATCTTCAAATCAAAAATGTTTTAAATGCCAGGTATGGTAGCAAGAAATGCACAGCCTTCCACCACATATGGTGACTATAGAATATTCAGAAAGTCTAACTTTCAATCTCTAGTAACCTAAAAATATCTGCTTAGTTGAAATGATTAATGATCCTTGTCTGAGAAAGTGTATCATGTCTTACACCCATTGAGTTCAAAATATTACAGCCAGCTACCTCCCAGATGGACAAGGCCTTGAACAATAGTGGAATAAATCATAAGAATAGCCCAGCTTTTCTGGTGGACTTTTTTTTAGCTATTATTTTCCTTGTGCAGAATTAAGAAGCAGGTTGTGGGGCCAGGATGTATACTCGACTGGGTGGCAGGATTGCATCCTGCAGGCCAATTGGATTTCTCATTGCAAAGGGTCACTCTTCTTGTTTGAGATACAGTTCTGTCTGGGTTTCAAATGCACAATGTGACTGGTGAAAGAGGTTCCTTCTTTCTAAGGAACATTGGGAAAGAGGGAAAACAATTTCTTAATGACTGCGTTAAGTCAAAGAAAACCTGTGAAGACCATGGGTCCTGATGGAATGAAATCACAACTTAGTCATCAAATATAAAGGTCATTTTAGGAATCTATTGAAAAGAAAAGCCTTAAAAATTTATGTCATAATGGTCATAATATATACTAATATTTCAGACATGATTTTATGTGATGGATGGAAACGTAGTCAAATCTTGCTTGCTTTGTAAACAGTTTATACCATACTGGGATATAAACTAAGAGAAGTATAGGGGAAAACTGCCTTGCACCATAATTCATGTCTTAAAATTGTATTTGGGGGACTTTGCTTTTGACAGAAAGGAACAAAAGTGTTTACTTTCCCTTAAGAGGAGTTCTTTGCATAAATTACAAAGAAACAGAATTGCAGTATGTTTCTGCTTCCAAACAATGATATAATCAGTGAGTAGCTGAACTTTTTTCAGGCGTGCACCAAGGTAAATGTGAACAGCATAATACCACTCTTCTCTTTGGTCATTGTTAGACACATAGCCATCTTTTTGTATTGATTCGTAATATAACCTTGTTTGCAACACTAATAATGGCCTGAATCTAAGGGTCTAGATTCTTATCTCAGGCTTAAAGTGTTCTTGTGTTAATCTAAGTTTGCTACATTTATTTTCTTGGGCCTTAAGCCTAAGGTTTCTGCAACTCTTTTATGATAGTGTAAATTTGAGAAAATCAATTGATAAAGCAATAGCTATTGATTAGACAATTGCAAATGAAAATGATGAAGTTAAAAGTCATAATTTCAACTTGAAAGCTGTATCATTTGCACCAGCAAATTGTCACCATTTTTTTCATGCATTACGCAACCAAAACTACAGATGGAAATATATACAACTTAAAACTGTGAGCCTCAAGCAACTATTTAGTATTATTACTGAATATTTAGTAATATTAGTAATATAATAGTAATTTAGCATCTATTTAGTATTATTATGATGCATCATATTGCCTAAGTAAAACCACCAACAAAAATCTGTGCCACTATAAACTACCATTATGGACTTGTACAACTCTCTTGTTCATAACAATCCAGGGGAAATTGGGGGGTTAGACAGGTACACAAATGAGATTGTGTCTGAATTGGTGACTAGTACTTTTATCACTAACTTTGTCTGCCCCCAAAAGTCTGCCTGTCAGATTTTGGTTTCGAATTCTGATCTGCAGGCATGAAATGGATACTTCCTCTCCAAAGATATCGTTTTATATTCAAACAAACCAGAGCCTGAATGAGGAGATACAATCGGCTCTTTCAACAATAAAACCCTTAGCCCTGCCACATTTCTGCTGGCTCAATAAAGAGCTGAGTCAGACTTCTTTGCTGGCAGATGGAGGTGAGTAATGATATAAGCAGAACTTTTTTGCATGGGCAAGTTCAGCTAAATGATGCCTAGCAGGAAAGGCAAGAAGCATCAGATCCACATGTTTAAAAAGTACCATTCTTTCTAACTTAGTGCTTTGCTCTGTGGTTTGTTTTATTTTTTTTAAATTTTGTTTTAGTCTTTTTTCTTTATTGATTTCTTGTGGATTTTTTTGTTTTGTTTGTTTTGGGGGTTTTGTTTGGTTTTTGTTTATTTGTTTGGTGTTTTTTCTTTGTTTGGGTTTGGTGTTTTGGGGCTGTGGGGTTGACTGGGACCTAGACTCTTCCCTTTAGGAAAAATGTCTGCTTAATACATCCATCCCCAGTGAATCTGTATGCAGTTACTCTGTTTGAGAACAAAAGGGAGAGTGTTCTGATGAAATAGCTCTGACTTTGTTTGGTTAAAAGGTCCAGAACACATTATAGAGACCACCAAGTTTTACTGACTGTACTAATCCTGCTCAATTCATCCCCTTGCATGAGACTGGCATCACAAAATTTGTGAATGTGTCAATCCCAACAGAATAAAATGAGGTTTTGTGTTGTGATCAGTCATATCCACACTGAACTTGAAACCTCTAAAATGAGTCAATCTCCATGAATTGTACTGTTTGAACCCATTTTGAAGTCCCCACAGCCTTCTTATCTGGTATTTGATTCTGAGGCTTGAGCTGGCTCTGCGTTATAATTATTTTTGGAGACTCTGGAAGCTTTTAGTCTTTTATCCAGCACTTTTATTCTTTCTGTCAGCAGATGTCAAGCCCTTTCCTCAGGGATGTCCTATTTTCTCATATGATCAAACCACCCTTTGAATGTTCCCCTGGAGAAACCCATTCTCCTGAGATACTACCCAGATCTTCTGGAAGACCTGTTGCTGTTCTTCAAAGGACCTGTTGATTTGTCACTCTTCAAAGACCATGTCACTCTAATAATTCCTGAGGCATGCAGAGCTCCTACGTGCTGGGGAGGCCACCCCATCCCTGTCTGTGGGGATCCACAGTACTGGGACAATGGGAATGAGAGCATCAGGAATACAGTCCTGTTGCAGGCTTGTGGCTCATCATTGTGTTGTAGTGAGCAACCACCCTGCTCTATACACTGACCAGTGTAATAACCTACAAATGTATATGGATTTTGGAAACAGAAAATTTGTTTCAAATCTGAGTTGTAACTGTGTATTGTGTATTTGATTACTGTGGTGATTATAAGAACTGCAAATAAGTTCCTTAGGACTGAGATCAATGGTGCACATGTACTTTATTTCTGCCCTTCTTGAATGTGAGAATAGTATCTATTGCTGATACTTCACAGAGAGTTCAAACCAAAAAAAGATGTTGAGGTTTGAATGACAGGTGTCTGCTAAGGAAGGCAGGAGCCTCCCTTGGAATGGAGAATTTAAACCCCCTCCCTCTGAATTATTATAACTTTTGGAATTAAGGAGCTCTCAGTTGAAGACAGGAATAACAGTTCTTTATTAGGGGAACTAAAATAAACAATAAAACAAAACCATATGCAGTAAGACAAACAAACAAAGAAACAAACAAAACCCACTGACATAGTCAGGATACAACCTGACACCCTGTGGGTCAGGGTGTTGGTGGCAGTCCCATTCAACGGTGGCTGCAGTCCTCGTGGCAGATGTGGCTCTGTTGAAGTGATGCTCCTGTAGGAAAGTGGAAAATCCAGTGGAAAAGGCTGCCTTGGTGTCCCAAATCTCAGATTTTTGTCCAGGTAGGAATACTTGGCTCCTCCCCCTGGCTGGAGCATTTCCCAGTGGGATGATGAAATTCTATCAGTGAGACTCAATGGCCCATTAGCAGAAGATCTCTCCCTGGAGGGAGGCTGGGTTGTGGAAGAGATAAGAAAACTGCCCCAGCAGGTTTATTGACAGTTGGCCATTGACAGACAATTACACCACCTCACACACCCCAGTTTGATCAGATGGTGATAGAATACAGAGTTTTGGTTACACTTTGCACTGGAACCCATGACACAAGTTTTTCTTGGTTCTGACCTTCTTTAGTTTCCTCACTTTTGAGTTTTCCTTTGATAAGAGGAAATCTTACCTTTTAAGATAACTGTAATCAGTTTGATTAACATGTTGAAAGCACTTACATTGCCGTGAGTTTTGCTTTGTGGCTCCACTCCTGTGTGTCCTGAACTCACTTTTTTGAGCATTGCTGATGTAACAGCTGCTCTGTGGGATGAGCCCTGTATTTTCAGCACCTATGTGTGCAGCTGAAACTGTGCTTTGATATTCTTGAATATTGTGCTCTCAGTGTTTCCTTGATTAGGAGATTAGGGAACATAAATCTACAGGCATATTTGTATTTTTGTCACATCTTTATGAGGAAAATAAATCCTCCCTGCACAGACTGATGATAGATTTTAAAAATATCCCTCCGTTCTTCCTCCTCATACCATTTATCAGGATGCCTGTCACCATAAAGTCTCTGTCATCATTAGACATTTTATTCTATCCACGTTAATTTATGATTTAGATTTTCTTTGAAGGATAATTTGTCAGATTATTTTTAACTGTTCCTTGTTAGTTTTGAACTGGGATTCATATCAGTCTAATTTTTTGTGCCCAAATCGCACTTAAGTTTACTCAAGTACCTTCCCTTCCTCAATTCTCCTTGGCAAACTATTTGTAGTGTCCCTTAATCACTGACTAAAGAGTCTTAGTTGAGTGGAAACAGCATCAATTGTTTTGTTTGGGTTTTTTTTTGCTTTATACTTTTCTGTCCTCAAGCTGTCTCCCAAGTTCTGCAGAAATTCTGTCCTGAAATGATGGAAGAACTTTCTTTGATTATACAAATTTGCAATCCTATCTAGAAAAAAAAACCCCTAGAAAAATAAGCCAGAAAAAAATATACAGGTATTTGAAGTGTATTGAATTTGATAAGTATCTTTCCATTTCCATTGCATTTTTGATCCAGCTGTGAGACACAGATGGGAATCTTTGAAGTTAATTTCAATCATTTCCCCATGTATCTGCATTTTCTCTTTAGGCTTATAAATCTATAGCATTCCTGGGAAAAATAAGGTCATATCTGGTGTATTTTTTTATTTGAGGAAATAGTGGAAAACCTTTGACTTTTTTATAGCTCTTCCTCATAAACTGACCCTGTCATGTGTCACCTGAAAGTGAACCCTTCCTAAGACAAATGCCCCAAGTGATGACTTTGGAGAAATAAGCATATGGCAACATTTTCTTTACCCTTGAAAGCAAGTTCTTAGTGAGTCAGAATCCTCCTTCCCAATTTATTTTTTTAGACATCTGTGGTAATCCTAGAATGACACTATTTGGTAATCCTAGGATGACACTATTTCGTAAACCCTTTAGCTTTCTTCCTCAAAGTCAGAGCAGTGGACTTAAATTAGAACAAAATCCAGGCTATTTTAAGCGAGCACAGCCCATCCAGCAGATATGACCCACACCAGCCTTTTAGTGTAGCCCCGGGCTGTTATCTCTCCAGCTCTGGCTGTGATGAGAGGAGAGCCCCTCAGTCTCCCATAGTGATGCTCTCTCAGGAAAGATTTCTTACTGACAAGGAGCAGGACAGTACCACGGCCTTCCAGGGAACACTGCACATGATGCTGTGCTCAGTGCAACTGATTAGGCAGCCAGGGCACTACACAAGGACATAAAATACCCCATGCAATTTGTTGGAAGCAACATTTTGCTGCACTACCAAACTTGTTTAACTTTCTATCTGATGTGAGTGCAGCGTTTTCTTCTTTTGTTTCAAGGAAAATGGAAAAGCACCGCTGGGCAAGTGCATAGTACTCTCATAGTAGTCTAATTTCATTTTTATGTGAAATCTTCAGCTGGTTACAATGGTATTATTGGCCCAACCCTAAATTTCTTGTAAAAATTAAACGCAGAGAGAACTATTCAAGCAGCTTCTCTTCCAGTGCAAAGCTTCAAGTATCATGAAGGTCCTGAGAGCAGCAGGAATAACTCTGAGTAAGACTGGAACTACACTGGCAGACCTGATGTGTCTGGGGAAGAGCTCCATAGCTCCAGCACTTCCAAAACATAAAAATGCACGTTTTTCTCTGTTTAGTGTTTTGGGGTAGAGAGATGGACCTAAATCCCTGCTGTGCCCCGTGATCTGGTAAATCTCCTTTGTATCAGGCCTGTGTCAAATAAGTAACCCTGAAGGTACAGAAATACTTTAGGGCAATTGTAATCTGTGTCTGCTGCTTGTTTGCAAATGCACAGAGGAAGGACAGAGGTGCAACAGAGCAGGAAGAGCAGGAGTTCTTTAAAGCCCTGAAACTATTTTGTTAAAACTTGGTTCTTGACTCAGAGCCAAGTCCTCAGCTGGAGAAGGACTGTGAGATCCATGTTGTTACAGGGAAATGGAATCACCATTGATACCAACAAGACTGCCTAGCCCAACTGCCATGTGTCCAGCTCTGCTGGTGTCTCCAGCTCCAAGCACAGCTTTGATGAATGCCATGGGCCCCAAAATAATAAGCAAATAATTATTTTTGCAATAAGCAAAATAATTTGCTTTGGTTCCATATCATGTGAAACCAGTGATATCTCATATACTTATTTGATTCTACAGGAAGGAGGTAAAAACAGTGAGTCAGAATATATGGCTGAATAAAATAAGGATAAAACTTGCCTGACTTTAGACAGCAGGTAAACACTTTAAGACCCAAGGACCCAAATAACAAACAGAGTTGCAGGTTTACATGATGTTTTAGATTCTTCAGAGTTAAAGTAGAAGACATCCATGACTACAAAAAAGAAAATCAAAACTTATTTAGTAGATACTGTCAAAACATAAGGAATGGCTCCTCAGCTTGTATTGATTTTACCTCTTTCCCATTGTGGATTGCAGATACAGGTCTACATGCCTTTGCTCTATCGGATATGCTCAATGTGCAGGGGTGCTGGGGTTTTGTGGCTGCTGCCCCAGTCACTATATTGTCAAGAATTTCTAGATTTATTTGTCAAGTTTTGCAGTTTGAGGAGCTTATACACACACGTGGGATTTAAGGGCTTTGTTTAAAACCTTCAATGTAATTTAAACAAAGGTCTTGTACACTAAAAAGTATAAACAGCATACTTTTTGAGCTCCAGGTGTTTCCTGAGGGAGGTAGTGAGAACCTAACAATGTGAGATTGCACACACACACAAAACCCAGTATTGCACCTGGGCGTGGTTTCTACATGATGATAAGTATATTTTAATTCTATTTTTAAATCTATCCTTCTTAGAAGCTTCTCATTCTGAACACTTGCCTGGCCTTACAATTGAAAAGTAGTGCTGGAGTGATGCATAATAAATACATTAAGTGTTGGAGTGTTCAATAAAGGGATTACAGAAATAGGGGTAGAGCTGATATAGATATTATAGGAAAAAAACCTCAACAGTTATAGATCTCATCACAGAGTTAGAAGACCTGAACCATCTTCATTTGGAACATTCACGCTGCCAATGGAAACTAATAAAACTAAACCATCAAAAATAAAATTACTAAATTCACTGATTAAACCATATAAACCATAATATTGTAGCAGGTCTGCCTTGTAAAATTGTTACAGATTCCTGCATAGGAGCTAAGTATTTGAAATCTTTGAACTTAGAGAAGTGGTTGTCATTTTCCTGCTGACTGTAGGCCCTTGCTCTATGTTCATGAAAACTAAACTAAACTTAATCTTTAGGGCAGAAATCTCAGCGTCATGCCCCAAATCAGTATTTTTCCTTCTCAGCTGTGGGAAGTAGGTCTGTGGAGGAGTTAGGCCACTTGGACAAGATCTTAGAGGTCTCAATAGCATTGCTAGGAATAGAACTGAACTCTTCTGGTTCTACTCATTTTTATAGGTTTCTGTGTGGCTGTTTTAGAAGAAGTTGAGCGATGTCTTCACTGTTTTTATAGCAGTGGAATGTGCTGAGAGAACAGCCAAGGCAACTTTATCCCACAACAGCTCTTAGCTTTGGTGCACCTGTGTTGAGCCCATATAAAATTGAAAAGAATAAAACCTAAATTTTGAGTGCTTGATCTGAGACATCTGAGTCAGTACTTTGTTATCTTTATGAGCCTCAAAGTGTCCCAACTTGTGCACCCAAAGGGATAACTGAAAAGAGTTGGGGAAATGGTGCAGAATGAAATCCTATCACCTACAGCTAGAGCATTTACAAGCCAAGTTTCGTGACTGCTTTTTCACATCAATGAATTGTAGTGTTGGTGAATAGGATAACAAAAGCTAATTTCAAGATACTAAGCTAGGAAAGCTCTAGTGAGGCATGGAGTTGAAAGCAATGGTATATATCAGCATTAAAGATTAAGGTTTATTAAAACCAATTTTTTATGCTAATCATACTTAAGTAGTGGATTTACCATGTTTATTTATTTGTGACAAGCTGTAGCTGAACTAAAGACCCTTGAACACTGTACAAAAGAATAATTGCTATTTTTGTTTAAAGAAAAATAGTCCAGACCTGAACTCTTTGGGAATTCAACCCCTGTTTTGAAAAAGGGTTGAAGAGGTTGGCCCCCAACCTTGTCCCCTGCAGGCTGGAACAGGAGAGGAAAACAGGAAGCTTTATTCATCTTAATTTCTCAATTTTCCAAGTTATACTCTCCAGCTGTTTCCATACACTTTGGTTTCTGAAAAAAACCCCAAAAATCCCCACCAAAAAACCAGAGAGAGAAAGAGAGAGAGAGAGAGAGAGAGAGAGACAGACAGACAGACAGAAAGAGAAAAGATTTCTGTGGAGGTCTTTAGCTATCTTTAAGTGATTTTCTGTTGAAACCTGCATTAAGTTTTTCAATAATTCCAGAGTTTTCTTTCTTCTTTTCCCAGAACAAACACCTCTTACCCAGCTTCTCCTCAGCCTGAAAAAAAAAAAAGAAATAAAAGCAAAATAAAAGCAGCAGGTTAGGGGTGAAGGGAGAGGAATGGTGTCTACAGCAAGAAACATGGCCATGCACAGTCAGACATTGAGTCTGTCATAAGTGACAAGTGAAAGCCTACCCTGTGGACATACAGCAAGGGTGCCTGTCACCTTGCAAAACCCAACAACACTTTACATAGCATTTCTAAATAAAGGCTGACCATAGTACTTAGCAGGTAGGGACTGATGAGCTGGTATTTTAAGTGGCACTCATCACATACTTTGCATCCTACTTGTAAGTTCTCCCAGCACCTCTGTTCCCAGAAGTGCATTAACCTGTGTGCACTGTAACATGTAGAAACTGGCTGCTCTTAGTCCTTGACTCCTTTAATATGGGAACAGGGGCGGTAACCCCTGTAAATGTTGGGGATCAATTTGCCATCCTTGATGGCTAATTGAAATAAGTGACTTGAAATAAGTGACTGCTGTTCCTTTCTCAATTTCTTTGCAGTTCAGGGAAGTGAAACTATTGGGTGTTTTGCAGAAGGAATCTGGAAGTAACTGTCCGAACTGGAGGGGGATACACTGCATAGGTGCCTTTTAGTTTTCCAGGTCTAGCACAGGCATTGAGGCCATGTGGCAGAAGGTAAAGGAGCAAATTGTATTTACAGGCAACTGAATTCCAGTGTTAAGATCAAATTATGAATAGCCTTGTATAAAAATTTTAATTCAGTGTCTAGTGCTTTGTCTTGTGTTGTTTTGTTGTTTTCTGTTTGTTTTTTAATGCTTCATATTAGTGTGACTATCATCTGTACAGGGTGTTTACACAGTTGGAGATATAATGCCAGATTTTACACAACCAGCTTTTATTCATTTTGGAGATAGACCTATTCTTCTCACCTGAAACATTTCCTGGTTTTCAGTCACTTAAAATTTTGCAAAACATTTGACATTTCAATGGTATGCATCTGCTTTAGTCTGATTTCTCCTGGAAAATTTCTGTGGAATTTTCAGATGTTACTAAGAATGGGAAAAGTCTTCTGTTGACTAAAGATTTTCTAAAGGAAAAGTAATGAGTTTCAAATCAAAGTCTGCAGCCTCTCCAGCTGTTAACGTAGGGTTTTTTTTTTTGCTACGTTGGGCGCCAATTGTAGTTTCTCCTGTTCCTTTAACCCCCCCACAAGCTGCCAGCCCAGATTTTGGGGGAGTATTGGAAGAGGGAACTACAGAATAGGTAGAGAGAGTTACAAAAGAGGCCCTCTTACCCCAGGATGTATTCCAAGGCCTTTATTCCTTGAAGGGGATCCGGAGAGAGAGGGCGAGTCACATGGGGGAGAGGGGTTTTTATCACCTTTGGGGTCGGGGTCAAGTTACCTGTCCGATCCTATAGGTCAAGAGACTAGGGGGCAGGTAACCCAGGCCGGTTACAGTTTCTGGGGGAGGGGTTTTTGGGGGAAAGACATTCCTAAAGGGAATACAACAAAAGTCCAGAACAGGAGCCTTATGGGAGAAACTATATATGACTGGATGAAGGCCTGTAGGTCTGAAAAGTATATGAGAAGAAATGGGACTGGCCAAAGGGAGAGACAAGAATTTAACAGGGCTGAGAGGATGAGAAGAGGCTGGTGGAGAAATGAGCCAGGCATCAGTGCCTGCTCCAGCTGCCTGGTAGTGGTATCCAATGCCTATCATCATTTTCTGCCATGCCATTAGCCAAATTGTAGAGTTGTGTGCAGTGCCTTGTAAAGGCTCAATCTACCTCCTGGCAGCCCTTGTGAGTGACAGGACAATGTCAACTATGGGGATTTGTTCCTGTTTTTGAGAAACAAGTGAAATACATGCAAATTGATTAAAATATTATCAAGGATGAAAACTTTGGTATTTCTTGTGTTAATGTATGCGGTCTTTCATGACAAGGTTGATTCTATAATCAGGACAGAGAGTTCCAGGAAGGGAACATGGTTAAAGACACCATAAGACCTATTCCCATTTTATTGGTCCCAGAAATGGGAAAGAGTATAGAGAATGAGACAGAATTTAGCAAGAGAACATATGGCAAGGGGGTGATGTTCTACCCTGGAGAATTGGATACTCTCCCTTTTTCTGTCAAACAGCTCCCATGTGGTGATAGCTGAGTCACTCGAGCCAATCTTTTCAGAAACTGTCAATAACTTTACATTGCTTTTATTCTTAGTGCAGGACTTGTAGGCGTGCTGAACTTTCTCTGCTGCAGCTGAAGTCAGGGAAGTCATGCTCCAAACACAAAGCAGTACACAAACACCCCCCCCTCGGTTTTGGGAATTTAAAATATTGTCCAACATGATAATGTTTGGCCTTACTCTTTCCGGGACTCATCAGTTTTCAATAGGAAGGGATATGGCCAATCCCTCTCACTTTGAAGTGATACCGTGCAGGAAGTTCACTGTGAAGCTCTGTTATGGCAATGAGGGATACTGTCTTCAGAGCAGGTTTTGAAATTTGTGTGGGAAACAAGGCAAACATGAGTTTTGTTGAGCTGCAAGAAGAAAAAAACCTGCTCATCTCACTAGCATGCCATCTTTTGTGCACAGTGTAGGTACACCAAAGACATGTCTGTATATAGGATTTGCTGAGTCCTCCACATGGGTCATTACACCCATGCTGCACCAATCTTGGAGGAGTGGTTGTAAAGCTGCCCAGCTGAAAAGGGCCTAGGGGTGCTGGTGACAGCAGCTGAATGTGATCCAGTGTGTGCCCAGGTGGCCAAGAAGGCCAATGGCATCCTGGCCTGGATCAGCAATGGTGTGGGCAGCAGGAGCAGGGCAGGGATTGTCCCCCTGAGCTCAGCACTGGGGAGGCCATGTCTCGAGTGCTGTGTTCAGTTCTGGGCTCTTCACTGCAGGAAAGACATTGGGGTGCTGGTGTGAGTCCAGAGAAGGGCAGTGAAGATGTGAGGGGTTGTTTAGCCTGGAGAAAAGAAGGCTCAGGGAAGACCTTACCGCTTTCTACAACTGCCTGAAAGGAGGTTCCTACCAGGTGGGACTTGGTCTCTTCTGGCTAACAAGTGTCAGGATGAGAAGAAACCTTGCATCAGATTTGTATTGGATATTAGGAAAAATTTCTCCACCAAAAGGATTGTCAAGCATTGGAACAGGCTGTCCAGGGAAGTGGTGGAGTCATGACCCCTGGAGGTATTTAAATTATGTGTAAATATGGCACTTGAAGATATGGTTTAATGATAAACATAATGGTGGTACTGGACTGATGGCTGGAATAAATAATCCTAAAGGTCTTTTCCAGTCTTAACAATTCAGTTATTCTATGGTAGTATGTCTTGCCATCTACAAATTACTCCAAATTCTCATCTCGCTAACTGTATTCCATGAACATATAGACTAGAAGGAATATAAATGAGGAAATAGGCTGTTTCCTCAGTTAGTCAGTTTCCACAGTTTAGTCGATCTCCTGAATGGGAAGACAGCACCTTTCTCACTTGCACTTCAAAAAATTGGACTTTCCAGGTCCTTTTCCAGGTGTGACAGTGCCAGTATTTTCTCAGGACTCATTTTGACATAAAAACAAGGCAAGTACAAGGTGAGAAAGAAGCCACTGAAAAACATACCTATCAGCACTCTGCCCTGCACTATTGACTCCCATCCCATTACATGACACTTCACAAGCTTGTCTGAAACTCTCCTGAACTGCAACTCTTTCACTGAAACAGCAGTGGGGATGTTAGAAACATAATTGACTGACTGCTGAGCTGGGTGTGCTGTTTTAGGGGTAAACAGAGCAATAATATTGCTTGTCAAGGTGACTGTGTGTAAATTTACGTGAGCTGGGTAAAAATATAAATAAAGCCCCTAAATAAGGTCATAGGAGGTTCCAGCCAGGAGAAATTTATATTTGCTGAAATGGGGTTTCTCTGATGCAATCCCATTTAATTGCAAAGAAAGTACAAAGCCCTCTTTTTCTTCCCACAGCAAGAATTTCAGAGAAGTCATGGCCTGTGTTTACAGCTCAAGTCTATTTTCCATTAAACACTCTAAAAGCTCTTTTTTTCCCTTTTTGTATTAGCTTTTCTCAGAGGCATATTCCTGGCCCTTGTTATGTCTGTTGTTGGCTTTTTCCTTGCCACCATCTGTCTCTTCCTTTGATCTTTATGTCTCTCTCTCATAGACACCCAACTGATCACAAAACAATGTCCAATAAATCCCTTTCTCCCATGTGTCTTGCAGGTGCTCTTTTATTTTGCACAGGGACATGTGCTGGTGGTTGGAAGGAAAACTATGGTACTTTCAGCTATCTGCTCCCATAATGAGCTTAACTGCTTCTTACAACTGACCATTATAAAGGCAATATGCACCCTGATTTTACCCCAAGGCTTTATGAAACTGTTGATGAGAAATCAGACTGTTTCTCAGCAGCATTGAGAAACATTGAAAGCACACCACTTAGGGCTGTACCAGAGAGAACAAAGGTTCTTTCATCTTCTTCTGGTTATAGTCCCTGGGCTTCATCTAGTTATAAACTTGATGCTTTTTCTCAAAGCTGTACTGACTTAGAAGAACATTTGAAGAAATGCACTTCACGCGTTTAAGCATTATCATACTTCTTTTTCATTCATTGCAAACTTAAATGTCACTTGTCTTTATTTGCCTAACTGTGAGTTGTCTGAGAAAATAATATCTTAGTGTAATATTTTGTTTCTCATCAACACTGCTTTTCCTAGGTGACTCCTGAAGTTTATCCAGTGAATTATGCTGGTTAGAACTTCTTCTGGAGTTCTCTGGTTCAGCCTCATACTCACGGCAGGTCTATTGATGGAGTGAAAGCAGATCAGCCACTGGTTTGTCTGCTGAGCTTTAAAGACTGTCAGGTGTAGAGAATCCTTAGCTTCCCTGGGAAGCCTTTTCCAGGCCTGCTCTGCCCTCTTCCTGGCAAAGCTTCTCTAAGCTCCTGCCCAGTGCAGCAGGCCCCATGTCCTTAGGTGCCCTTTGCACAGCAGGTGTGAGGCTCTGCAAGTGGGACTGAGCTATGGCAAGGATGATGGTTCATACAGCGTGGAGGTGTCACTGAGGTTAAGGAGGTGTATGCCTTCATCAAAACCACTTCCATGCAGAAAAAACAGGTCATTGTCAGAGGAGGCTCTCTTAAGGGAAACAGAAGGCTCAATATGCAGATCTTAATGAAGTCTGTTGCCCCCTGGGGCCCAGGTTGAGGATGTGTGTCGGAGTCTGGAAATGTGACGAATTTCTCTTTGCATGTTTGAGAGATTTTAGAATCTCTGAAACAGTGTTTTTAACCTTTGTTCATGGAAAAAGGGCTTTTAAGCTCTGAAATGAAGCAGAGTATTTAGGAGTGTGTATTAGACAGTAGAATAGTGCATAGTTTTATCACAGAGTGAGAATTTTAGATATATGTGGATTTTAGGATGGTAAGCAAGTGATGACAAGATGGAGGAAGCACATGGCTTTTGGGTTTCTTCCTTCTTCTTCCTTGCCTCCATCTTCTGCAGTGAGGTGGCACATTATAGTTGGCTTAGAAGAGAATCTAACCTTCTAACATAGATAATAGTTATTGGTGAAGAATTATAAATACTGATTACGTAGTTTGTAGTATAAAGATAATCGTCACCTTTGGGGCTGGGCCTTTCCCCGTGAGCTGACCTGCAGAACAGATCTCTGTGGGTCGGAGAAGAAACTGTACCGATAAGGGAAAAATAAACAGCCTTGAAGAAGCAGAGGAGACGGCTCTCAGTTTTTTCTCCTTCTATCTCGGTGCTGGGCAAAAGACTTTTACACTCTCGGGAAGAACAACATCACATAAAAACCCGAGAGATGTGAAAAGAAAACTTCTACCTTGGTATGGCCCTCAGATAACCCAGGTATGGCCCTCAGAGATTACTGATTTCTCAAGTAGGCAACAATGAAGTGGCAACAAGAAATCTGAGGGCAAAGGAGACTTAAGAGCCTTGGGATGTCTATAAGTAATGTGATTGTTGTGTATAGGTAATATTTGCAAAGTTTCTTGCTGGGCTAAGCACTGAGTAACCTACACACGACACTGTTTTGTTGACTTTTGTAATTCAGATAGGAAATGGTCAGCTCATTCTAGCATTGGTCAAGAGTGAGGACAAGTAAAGAATGAAGAGAAGTCTTGTATAAAGCTCACTAAAGTGTTTTGTTGAAACATTCTAGAGTTTTAAAAACTTTCTAAAGTAAAAAAAGCATAATGTTAGATCCTTTCAAAGACAAGATAGATAATACTCAATCTGTTGCAGCACCAGGACAAATTACTAACCTGAAAAGAAAGTCTGTATTCTCTGTTCAAAGAGCATACAGCTATAACCAAAATTAAGACTTCTTCACCTCCTCAAAATAGAAAAAACAGATTGTTCATAGTTAGATTTTTCCTTGGACTAGCCTAGTATCCAATACTTTCATCCCAGAAGATTCAGCAGATTCTTTCTTTCTTTCTTTCCATTGAAGTTTGAAAGTTTCAGCAGTTTCTTATTTGAGACCAAAGTACTCCTGTCATTGGTCTGCTTATATAAGAATCTCATCTTTGACTGGAAAGAGCAAAACAAAACATGGATGTGATGAAGATTTCAAGACATCGCTTTCAAATAAGGGCTTTAATCCCACCAAGAGATGATTCTTCATGTACAAATAGAGTGAGAGTTCTCCAGTACCCTTCTGCAAGCTCAGGGCTTAGGACTCTGCTGGGTATTGGGCTTTTAGGCCAAACTCAGGGTAAAACAAAATTCAGGTGTAAAACACCATGGTTTAATGATTTTTCTGGTTTAGAAAATTTTACTTCTTCTGGAGTCTACACTTTTCAAAATGAACATTGTCAAATTGGAAGTTCCTTGGAAGAAAAATGCAAGAATTATTCAGTCTGTAGTTTTCCTTGTAATGAGGGAATGAAGAAAAAGTGAACAGATTTCTATCTTGGTCTCAAAATACTTATGTAAGGAATAATTTTTATTTCTGGGAATAGATGATAAGTTATACAACAGCAGAAGGAGATTTCAGCTCTGGAATCCAATCCTAGAGAAGATTATGCTGGGGAAAATGGTGCATTTTTTAATAGCAACATTCATATGCTGAATCCTTATTACTGGTGTCCTAGACATCAAGAATTAATGCCTTTTCAACCATTGCACATTAGCAGCTGTGGGTAGAGCCAGAGGTAGGAATGACTGGTAAAGAATTTGGCAAGAAAATGAAACTAATCAGGTAGTTGCTGATAGCTTTTGCAAACTGACTTTCCTGCTGCTTCCTTGTCTTGTCCTTCCTCTTACTTCCTTACCACCTATTTTCTCTCCTTCCAGCTCCAGTTACTGCCTCTTGCATTGCTTCCTTGGCAACACTACTCTTCACTTCTATTCTGGCTTTGCCTCCTCATCTCCCACACTCTCAGTTTCCCCGTGACTGCCTTTGAGTACCCCACTTCCATTAGCTTGTGTGCTGCTCTTTGATGCTCCTCAAGCTGCAGTGTGAGATGTCCCACCAGGCAGGCACACACATTACTGGCAGGAACAGGCAGCTCAGAGTATCTCAAACAAGCTCTTCCCTGTTCATCTGAAGGCACAGAACAGTCCTCATGGCAGGGTTTAAACTGTATCACCACTTCCTGTAGCTCTTTTCTACCATCAGTTTCAGACTGCATCTGAACAGTGTGCAGAGAAAAACCTCTTATTTGGTTCTGAGTTAGATATGAGCAGTTTATGGGCATGTGTGGATTTGATGGATAGATACCAACAGTATCTGTGGCTGAAGATCAATGGAGATGGCTATATTTTCAACTGGCTATATTTTCCAGTTGTCCAATGCCATTTAGAAAACACCACAAAATAGCCCTTCCGAAAATCTGTTTGTGGAAAATAGGAGGGATATCTAGGCACAGAAACATAATACGTTCTGCCACATCTAGTACAAAGTAAGGCTTTCTTCCACTTCTATTTTAAGCAATGAAACACGGAAAACAAATGGATACAGAAGAAGAAACAGTACCCTCTATGAGGTTTCAGCTTTGATAAACCACATTACAGAGTCCAGGACTTTTATAGTAGAGTGAGACCTGATACACCTTCAACATTTTCACTGGTTTTTTAGACGAAAAAAAAAAAAAAAAAATCAAGAATTAAAACCTTGACAATACAAATATGTGACTGAAAATATGTGTGTTATTAGCATGAGAGTGCTTTTGGCAAGCCTGTTTTTAGTATGCCTGCTCTGGTCTTTTACTGGCTCTCTGCTGCTGTAAACAAATTTGAACGGGAAGGAAGATTTAGAAGCTAACTAATGAGCTTGAACGCTACAGAAAGGAAATGAAGACAAATACCTATTGACCCTGTTCTCCCTTATTAGACAGCTATTAATTTTTCAGTTGATAAAACTGCTTCATCCTATCTGATCCCCATGGTGGAATTAGGCAGTCAATACCTGGGGTTCCATGTTTCCAAATAACAGCCACAGGCAAGTGTTTTCCAGCCATCCTTGAGCCTTGTCTGGCTTTCTGCATCTTGGGTTCCCCTGCTGTGGTTTTAGGATTAGCCTTCCTCTTAAATTGCTCATCTGGGTGACATTGAAGGATGTTGGCATTTTTGTAGGATCTGCGCAATTTTGAGATAAAGTGGAAGGCTGTGTCTTGGAGCCAAAACTGTACGAAGTGGATTTTCACCTCCAGAACAGCATTGCAACTGATTTCTACCATATAATATAGTGCAATCACAGCATCCTGTATGCTTTGTCTGGAGTTGATTCCCCAGCTGTTGAAACAGTATCTTTTTTCATTAAATTAAACCAAACTGTAGCCAGCAGCAACATCAAGCTCCAAAAATGTAATGCTTAAGTCTTTTCCAGGTGCTGATCTCTGAAACACTGGTGTGAGTCTAGAGGAATTACAGTTTTATACTAATGTATGTGAGAGCAACAAGCTGATTTTGGGCCAGTGATCTGCTTTCACAGGTGTGCCTTATTTTAAGATGCCATCAAAGTAACTTTTCCCCATCATTCTAAAGCTCTTGAAGATTAAAGATATGTTTTACTGGTAAACAGAAACAAAGAAAAAGCTGTGGAACAAAGGTTTGCTTTCTGTCTCAGTTAAATGCTAGTTAAGGAAAAAAACATTTCTGGAATGCTTCCTTTTAATCAATCATAGCAAAATCAAAATAAGCTGGCAGAGTGCAATTAAAAATGCTGTTTCTTAAACAGAAAAACATTCACACAAGTTCAGTGATAAAAACTTAAAGAACTGTGTTATGTTCACTCTTTTTTTTTTTTTTTTTCCATTGTGTGTAAATCCTCAGGTTTTATGGAAGACAACTGGTATAAGATTTGTTCCTTTGCACTCCCTGATATCTTAGCTTGACTTTTCTATGAGAAGTCCTTGGGGAAGTTGGTGAGAAACTGTTGTTCTGGTGTTTTGTTGTTCTTTTTTTTTTTTTTTTTTTTTTTTTTTTTTTTTTTTTTTTTTTTTTTTGTTTTTTTTTTTTTTTTTTTTTTTTTTTTTTTTTTTTTTTTTTTTTTTTGTTACAGACATTCAGCAACTGAGGGGAGAGAACTGGAATTAAATTGGAAAAATTGTATATGGGCATGGAAGGAGTGGAGGGCTCTGTTTTACACTGCTATACCTCAAAAATAGCTGAAGGGAGTTTTACAACAATTTCCGCATATCATGCACACTTCATCCCTGAACTGGGACCAAACATATAAAGGATCATAACCCAAAGGACAATTTGGGGAGGGGACACACACACACATTGAAATAAAAAGGAGAGTGTTAATGGAAATCTGCCCATAAGCAGAACTTTTGCATCCTATATTGAAGGACATACTGCCTTAAGAAGTATTTCTCCAGTATGAAATAGCCTTTAAAGTGGAGTAGCCTGGCAGCACTGTGCCTGCCTCACATCTGTGTTTGCACTGAGCCCGAAGTTCCCACAGGTGTGGGCTTGGCACATTTGGAGCTGCACCAACCCAGTTGTGATTCCCAGACATGTGCTGGCTGCTGGAAGTATCCTGGGGAAGCACATCTGAAGCATGATACAGCACCATGAGAAAACATGTTTTACAGCCTTGGCTTGCATTCACCACTCAAGCTGTGGATTGCTGGCCAAGAGTTTGACCCCCTCTTTGCTGTCCAAGATCATGCTCAGGCACTGCATGTGGCAACACTGATGCTCCCAGCGATCATCACCTTTTGCAACAGGCATTTCAAGCTTTATTGCCGGTTTACCAAAGCTTGAAGAAAAGAGCATGAGTCCCATGCACAAATTTTCTTAGCTGAATACTGGGCTCAGAAAAGTACATTCATATGTCCACAGTCTGAAAATAAATTGATCCACTTCAGTTTTGGAGGCTTAGGAAAAAATAAAAATACATTTTTATGTTCCTTATAGAAAAAAATCCCCCATTTTCCTACCAGATTTTCATCAGTACAGTGACATAACATGATTATGTATTTATGCATCAGCTTTTCCATTTTTCTGTCATTTCAATAAAAACAAGCAAACAATAGAATCATTGAAGCCGTTAGTATCTGTAATTTAGTAACTCTTCCAGACAAGTCCCAGCATATTGCAAGACAGCTTCTTGTTTTGCCTTGATGATTTCTTTTACTTCTTAAATGGTGTGAATTTTATCTGTTTCATAACATGAGAAAATGAGGAACTCATGTCCCTTCTCATTTCTTTCCACCCCAAAATCTATTCTTAACTTTTAATTTAGCAACATGATATGAAATACATTAGTCTTGAATCCCAAAGCACAGTCTCATTGCTTTTAGCATGAATTATGCATTGCAGGTTTATATGTATGAATAGCAGTACTAAACCCAAATTGCTTTCTGAGCCAAAACCCTTTAAGCAACAGAATGAATATGGTGGTCATAAAACAGTCCAGAATAACATGATATTAGAAATTCAAGCTGAAATGCCCTTCCATGTGCATTAAAAATTTACTTGTTAAAATAAATGACTCCCTATGTCATCTTTATTCTGTTTTATTACTTTTCTAGTAATGCTGTAAATAGATACCTTGGCTAACCTCATTCTTGTTTCATAGAGGTGTACATGCCAAGAAGACCTGGCTGACAGTAAATTCTGCACAGTAACTTACCCACGTTGATGGGAAGAGCTGCCTGGCTAGTGATCTCAGTGTTTCATGTGCAAATGTCAATGGCTCTGCCTGGGCCCAGTGCTCTGTTCACAATATTTTTTATTGTGTATTTTCATATAGAATCCCTCTTGCCTGGGATAAACAAACACAACAGCACACTCCAGAAGCAATGGGAGACCCAGACTGAAGAATGAGACTGCACATAAAACAAACTCTATTGGAAAGTAACATGTCAAGATATTTTTTTTTTTTTTCAAATATTTATTATGTATTTGTATTGTAGCATTGTTTAAAGGTCAGGGCTACTTTGTGCTAACCATTATTCAGGTTTTAAAAAGTGCCTATGCTCCAAAGGCGGGCCTGTCTGTACCTACATTTACATTTACTGGTCTTATTTTGCTCATTCAACTTCAGAATAACAAAGCTTTAGAGGAAATCTCATCCATCTCCCTTCCTTACAGACCTGAAATGCCAACAGCTCCAATTCAAATCTTCTCCTATATATTTATTGCTTACTAAATGAGATACAAGAAAGGATTATAACTCAGGCTGCAAAATTCTACCTTCAAAAGTGAGGAAATGCCAGATTAAATATGTAATAGCAATTCAATTCTCTTAGGTATTATAAACGTTACGATATAAGGTATAATTTTTCCTTTCCCCTGACAACCTTGCCTCATTCACTGCTGGCAAATGAATCAATAAGCCGTGGCTCAATATTGCCTTTGATTAAGGTGGCTGAGTGTATGTCTCCTTCATTGCATGCTAGTCAACGTCCTGGGTGAAAGCTGGACATTTTTCTCAGTTTTCTGAGGTGCTTCTTGAACATTTCAAAGTTGGTTTTGTTTTTGTTTTTGTTTTGTTTTGTTTTCAGAAAATCCACTTTTTACATTACAGGCAAAAAATCTGGGCTGGAACACTGCTCTTGCAAGATATGTAGATAGTGGTCACTTTCATCAGAGAAATAGAGATACTGGGGAAACTGAGGTCTCTTTCCAGGATCTGAAGGCAAGTATTCCCTCAGAGCACATGCTTCTTTCTCTTCCATGAAGCTTCTTCACCAGTCTTCTTGAATTTCAGTTTTAACCCACCTTCCTCTCTGTTTGTCCCATGTTCCTACATCAGGCATTTCATGATGGTACAAGCACTTTTGGTTTTTAAGTTTTCTTCTCTAAGCTCACAGCCCAGGTGACAAATCATACTCCTCACCACCCAATCTCTCTCTCTCCCATTGTCATGGCTGTAATTGACGTCTGCAGGAAAAAAATGTGAGTGGAATTTTGACAGGAGAGCTCCAGTGCCTTGAGGCCTGCACCCAGTTTTCTGTAGTGCCTTTAACATCAAGGTCTGGGTTAAAAGAGAAGTTCATGGGCATCCAACTGACACTTCAGAACAGAACAGGAGTGGCATTCTTGCAGGTATTCTTTCCCCCTTGTAAAACTCCTACCTTTTCTGAGGAATTCCTGAGAACAAACTGTCTAAGAACAAGCTGTCAACACTCTTCAGTGTTGTAAAATAAACATTTCCTTGCCCTAAACCACTTTACAGAATTATACCAGGGCCTAGTCCAAGTTTTGAGGAAAAAAACCCAAACACAACAGTTTTCTAGATTATTGCATAAGAGTTAGAGACTCATCATCTGTTTGAGTGTTTCAGTGTGAGGTGATCTTCAGGTGCTGCTGTAAGATACTTGCTTGCCAATGCCATTTTCCCAATTAGAAATACCGGTGTGGTAGGATATATAACAGAGGAACTGCAGTGGGAAGTCTGCCAGGGAGACTGTCCACCTGGGCATGCTGCAGCCCTAGTTGCAGTCCACCACTAACATGTTTTTTATCTAGAAAAACCTTGACACAATCAAGTTACAGATGAAAATAATGTTAGGTTTAGAGCTGCAATTGCACTGAGATTTTCAGTGCTACCTATATCTTCTGCAGGACAGACTGGCTCAACAGTGCTTTGTAATCCATGTAACAGAGATGGTATCAAAAGGAGCATTTAAAGAAACACAACTCTTGTTGTGGAGTCACCCAGATCTCCATGCAAGTCCTTGTTAAAGAAGTGTGAAGAACAACTGGCACCTGAAGCAGCAGCGTGCTGCAGTTGTGGCCGCCCTGAGGTGTCTCTTCTGCATCTCTGTGTCTGCTGGATGCACCTTGGTGACGTGACTTTAAGCAACACCATGGGCTGGTCAGAGGAGCAAGAGAGCTCACATTGGGGCCACAGGTGTTCAAACAGATAGTCTCTCAGTACATTCACACATTTGGAAATGTGTTTGGGAAATATCACTGAGATGTCCACTCTGCTCTGGCTAGAGGTTTGTTACTGTACAGAGTCCATTTTTAGAAAGAGATGGGTGACCCAAGAAACCCAGCACACTTAATTAATGTAATAGTCAGATTGTCTTTGATTACTATTGCTAAAGATAAAAGTACTTTGAACTGAACTTCTTGGATTCTTGGATGCTATGCTAAAAACATTTGAAAGCATTGTAATTGTGACATAGGTTTTTATACGAAGAGCCAAGACTCTACAGTCCCTTGGCTGCTGTGCATTCTGTCTTTCTGCATCACTGCACAGGACCAACCTCACCCTGTTGCCCCACACCAACAAAGTGTGAGTGGATTTCCACACGGGAGGAGCTTCAGAGTTGTTTCACAGCGATCCGGTTTACAAAGTCTATGGCTGGTTTGCCCTGCCTGCGTGGCCGCCCTTCAGCCTGCTGTTTTCCCCCCGGCAGGTTTTGGTGCTCCGCCGTCACCAGCCTTGCTGCGGCTCCGCAGCCCTCTCCGAGCCACCTCGGCGTGTGACGGCAGAGGGCAGCAAGAGGCAGAGAAGCTCGTTTCATAAATTGGGTCAAATTCCATTCTGACATTTGCTCTTCGAACACAGTGCCTGAAAGGCTGCCTGCGGTTCCTGGGCTGGATCCGCAGCTGGCGGGCTCGGGGCTCGGCTCCGGGGCCGGCCCGGGCAGGGCGATGCGCTCCGGGGGCATCGCAAACGGGGACGTGGCTTTGCACGTGTGCACCTCACCAAGTGGGCTAGAAAGGGAATCATGCTGATTTCGGAGACTGTGCCCAGTTACAAGAGAGCCATATGGCATTTTATCATACTCGTGTGAAAAGCTATAAAAATCTGAAATTAGCTATGCTTAGCTTTCACCACACAGCAAAATGTAGCACTTACTTTAACTATGAATAAATAATTTCTTATGTAATGATGAGAGCTGCTGGGCTGTATTCTTTTCCCCCTGTTTTCTGCAAATCTCTAAAGAGAGGTGTATATTTGGAAAATGTTTCATACTGAAGGACAAAGCAAAAGGGTGGTTGCTACTATGTGATTTTTAACAAATGCAATTTTTTCCACTGCAGACTTATAGAAAGACACCTTTTTTGCTTTCTTAGATACCGTTTAGGTAAATAAACTCTGCGGTAGTGCAACTCTCCCATCACTCTTGTGCAAGTATGCAAGTATGTATCCAAACCAGGTGGTTTTGGTACAGAGTGGAAACCCAGCTGCAGGTGTCTTCTCAGGTGACAGCAGGAACAAACGTGGGAGCCAGGTTCCCTGGAGGTGAGAGCAAATGTAGGAACTGAAACTGCTGCCACAGCTGGTCTTGATGCCTACTTGTAAACCCCCGTGTTGGTAACATGTAAAAACATTGCATATATGACTTCAGGCAGGTACAAATGAGCTCTGTGATCTGGAATGAGCAAGTGCAGCAGGTTGGTTCCTCTGCTTGCTTGCCTCTAGCACAACAGCAAGAATATTCAGCTTTGCAGAATCACAGAATGAGGCAGAGTTGGATGGGACCCTCACACACCACCGAACCCCACTCCTGGCCCTGCACAGGACCACTACCAGCTTGTATGCTGTCTTCAGTAATGGTCTCATTAACTGAGAAGTGAGTGGCCTTAAGCTCTTCACATCATTAAGCTTCTCTGAACAGATGACTTATTTCCATGATGAACAGACATTTGCAAGATTCAGCACAATCTGCATGTTAGATAAACTTCTTATATCAACAGAATAATGGTGGATGTTTCCTCCTACACAGTGAAAAGAACAGTTGAGCTCACTGCCTTCAAAAATCTCTGTTTCTCCAATGTAGGGACAGAGATGTTAAAAAAACATGGCAAGTGGTTTGAATGGGTTTGAGAACTGTGCATGTAGGGTAATAGGAGACAGAATATAAGGAACAATTTGAAGGCACCTTCTCTTTTAATAAAAATACATTTCAGAATAGGATAGTATTTAGATGTAGTTGTGGTTTTAATTTCTTTTCAGTATTGTAAACTGAGACAGAGCACTGTCATGTAAGCATGTGTCAGAGTGAAGCTGTCTGGTTTATTTTCTCTGAAACTTCAAGAAGTTCATCCTATCGTCCTAGTTCAGATTCTCATTAATCTTACTGTTGTCACTGAGTAATCATAAGTGTGCTACAGTACCTGTTTTACTTTTTACATCTGCTGTCAAGAAGTGTGCACCTCTGCCAAGCATGGGGCCAAACCTTGTCATTTCTTCCTTGCTGTCACTGGCTGGCAAAGTGATGAGAGTACTCAGCAGACCACATTTTGATGTTAAACAGCAAAGGAGACAGACCTCCAGATCCATGCAGTTAAACTATTCTTATGTTCTTACATAATGTACTCCTAATACTTTTTTTGGGTTTTGTTTAAACATCTTCTGTTTGGACCATTTTCCACATTAATTCCATATTCTAATGTTAAATTAAATTGTCTGAGAAAATTAATTATATTCAGTGCTGGTGTAATCTAACAACAATATAAAAGAGGGTTTGTTTCTGTCTAAACAGACCCTATTTTTTTTCTTTCAATTCAGAAAGAGCAAGATTTGAGCCTAAAATCAAGGCAGTTTCCATGCTGAATTCAAAGCAATGACAATCTTTTCATAAATAGGCTGTGGTTGCTTATATTCCACAGAAATGAACACCGTATGAAAATCACAGATGGACACAACTTCAGGAGGCAAGAATAATGTGTGACAAACACCACTCTGCTGGGCTGAGCAGACCATTATTCCTCTCCAGGGGCTCTTCTTCACAAATTTTTACATAATGGTCTAATAAATGCTCTATATGCTGATTTTTTTTTAGTTCAATGATGCTGTCAACTGAGAATTTTTCAAGTGGATTTTAGAAGCCCTCCACCATCTAAGAAAAAAACCCAGTGTAGTGTTTATTGACCAAAAACCCACATTGTGGTAGCACATTCCAATTTACATTATTCAATTTGGTTGTGATTTTCCAAAGACTTTTAGAATCTAAAATATACATTTGAAATGAAAAGTAGTTTTAAATGAGAAGGGTTCTAACATGAAACAGGTAAAACTGAAATTTCTATTCCCTTATTTTTGACAGTAGAAAGTGAATGTTGCTCATAAATTTGGAAAAAAAAGTTCGTGGGTTAAATTACATATTTGGTGTGCAAAACACATGTATAGAGCCTAAAGATGAAAATTTAATTCTTTGCTCTGTCGTTCTACAGATTAGAAATCTGGCCTTAAATGAATTTTCACAGAATTTAACCCACTCTAATATTTCATAGAAATCCATGAAAAATATTGCAGAATTTATTTTTCCAAAGTGACATTTTTCTGTTGATATTTTCCTTGATTGTTTTCATCCCTGTTTCCTCCCTGGAGTACTGCTGCATACTGCTGCTCCTATATTCAGCTTGTTAGCGAGCTGGAAGAAGTGCTGTGTACACTTGCCTTTAGGCATAACACTGTAATATCAACCCATACAATTAACTGCTTACAAAATGTTTCTATCTCTCACTGTTCATGGCACATATTATGGATTACTTGCTGAAATTTGTCTTCTCACCTTGGGAGGAATCTGCTGCATGGCAAATTTCCAGAACACATAGATTTACACTCCTTAGCATGAAAAATCCTTCTCCCCACCTGGAATTTCACAGTGATTGATTTCCTGCAAAGCACCTCACTCCAAAGTGAATTCAGGATTGGATTCACCTCCTTCCTGCTTCAGGAACCAGGAGTATTTCAACAGCCAAATTCTTGTGCTAAGCTAAATTTCTCCCAGAAGTCTCAGGCTGAGTCCACTGGACATGATGGTGTTGGGCAGGTGTGGCCATGAGTTCTAGTTTCAATCCTTTGCTCACTCATGCACTATATGGGCTCGATCAGATAATTTGGGGCAACATTTTCAAACTTTCATTCATTTTGACATTTCCCACAACTGACATTTACTTAGTAAACCTTTTCTTCTTTGCTCCTGCTGCTCTGTGAAGGGCTGTTTTCGGAAGTGCTCAGTGTATCTTGTAGGTATCAACAGCCAACTCTGTAAATTAGGTCGTAATTCACTGCTAATCCTACATTCTAAGCAAGGATGAAAGTCTCTTCCCATTTTCTAGACTCACCAGCCCAATCAGTGTTTTTTTCCCAAAGTTATAATCTGTCTCCTAGCAAGTTAAGTTGATTTCTACAATAAAACTGCCCAAGTATGGTGTTTTTCTGCAATCTGTTACCATGAGAAGAGACATTTCCAAACATTTGTTAGAGATACACATTCTTCTTATAACAATTTAGCTAAGAAAAATGAATTGCCTCTCCTAGATTTATTTTGTTAATGATGCCTAGTTACAGTGCTGTTGGGTACATTGGAAATTAACCTCAACAGAACTGGCCTGGAGAATTCATTTGGAAAAAACCTGAAATCTACTAAATGTTTTGGAGATGAAAGTGTCATCACAAACTCTTCTTATTTAAAGAATTAAGCATATTACATCTGGCTTACATTTAATGCTTTATGCTACATTTCAGCCTGATTTTGTTAAAAAGCAAACAGAAAATGCTTGCAGAATACTTTAGAGAGTAAATTATTTTATGCATTTATTTATTTTAGCAGGTAAAGGGGATTTGAAGCCTACAAACACACATGTAAATGGCACAGGAGGGGCAATTAGTGTGACAGTCTGGCACATGGAGTAGGCATACAGTGTTTGAAAAGCATTCCCAGAACCACAGCATTACAATTTTTTTTTTACCCAAGTGCCTAACCTATAATACAAGACCCATAAGATGTTCCTCTTGGCAGGGAGAAGAAGACAATGTGGGATCTAGACACTTTCTCTAATGCAGAATTTACAAACTGAGCATGGGACAGATAAAATAGGGAAATATTCCTCTATGGAGAGAAGTTCCTGATCAAAGAGTTCAAAGAGTGATAGAAACTCGTATGGTCAGCTGTGTCTGGGGGCTGATATCCTTTGCTATGCTGCCTTTCTTTGTCCCAGCAGACACCAATATGAGCTTGTTGTATCTTTCCAGCATTTTTCCTGGTCGTTCCTGTGTGTCCGCTTTTGTCGACACACTTGTTTATGATTTATTCCTTTTGCAACACAAATATTTTTAAATCAGGCTTCTATTTTAATAAGGATCTAGACAAAATGTTTATCTGCAGATCCAGCCCCATTTTTCTCAAAACATGAGATTTAAGCTGTCCCCCTTAGCTGTGGAAATTAGCTTCAGTAAAGGCCTTGTCTGGGTGACCTGGCAGCCAGTCACCATCTTACCAGGGCACAATTTTTTCTTTCTGTCTTCCCTCTTTATTTCTTCTATGGGAACAGGAAATGGTCAGAATTTCTGTGTGCCTATGGTACTGATTCAGTACTGTGTTATGTAATTTTTCTTCACATTTCTTTGGTGCTACAGAACAGCCTGAAGCTATTTCACAATCAGCATCATCTAAAAAACCTGACTGTAGAAATACATTGACATTCACAAATCAATCACAGATCGCTCTTAATACTAAAGATTTCTGTCAGCATTTATACCAGATAACACTCTACATCTGTTTGTATCTGGTGTGTCTTTCCTGCCCTCCTTCTCTGGGATTTCTGACTTTCATCATGCACACCTGAAACTGCTTAGAAGAAGAGCCATATGTTTTCCTTGGGAGACCCATTCCTGCTCTGTGCTTTTTGTGGAATTCTGATACATGCCTGGTTTTGGCAAACTCCTATTGTTTCAGCTGCCTGGTTTTGAAATGGAGTTTCATGACGCTTAGAAATTCTTGTATTTATTCTTGTTGTTATAGCACTGGTGCCTCCTATAATGGTGCCTCTTTCCATATCCCATCTCCTCTTACATGAGCAGATTTGAATTGAGGGGCTCAGTGCTGAGGGTTACAAGCATTGCTTTGTCTGCTTTACGGTCACCAGCGCACAGTTCAACGTTGAAGCCATCAGTTTTGGACAGCCCCTCAACTGGATTGTTTAATCACTGACTGCAGTGTGCCCTAAATTCCACTGACGAAGTGGCACTGCAAGGTTTGCCATCTGTTGTTCTGTTAGCATCTCAAAGAAGCCAGAAACTAGAGAGAAAGGTACTAGGACAACATACTTTTCATGCATTAAAGCATTTCCATTGTATGTTGCAGTGAAGAGAATTTTTTGATAAATATTTTGAAAATCTAAGGCAATTCCCATTGTATGTTGCAGTGAAGAGAATTTTTGATAAATATTTTGAAAAATCTAAAGACTAAATATTAAATATTGAATTTGCTTTTTCTTCCCTGCTTCTGTGAATACATATTGCATTCTATTCATTCTATCAAAAAGTCCACAGAGCTGAGGATCAGTGTGCTCTTTGGGATGCAAGACTGTATTTTGCGGAAATAAAACACTGGGGCAATTCACAAAGCATTTAAACAAAGCTCTTTGGCTCCTACATGGCATTCCAGTGCAGCAGTGAGCTGTGGGGAACATACCAGGTAATTCATACCCAAAAGAATTCAAAAGGGAGGCAAAAAAAAATCTATTTTTCTGAAGAGCAGAAGTTCTAATCCTAAAATAAAAGAAGGAAATTATGCAAACAGGATTTGGCCATAAGAAAACCACATGCCTAGGGTGTGCTGAGGGATTTGTCCCATGGCCCATATGCATTACAAGGCTGTGCAATGCCCAGATTGTGGCATGCATTCACAGGCCTTTTCAAATCAAATGTGCTTGATGCTGTAACGAGACAATTGCACAGATACACCTCTCACTGTTCCATGCCATTTAGGTGAAGCTAATCCTTTTACAGTCAAGATTGTAAATAGCTTCCAACCAAAAGCCTAATTTAGGTATCAACATTTCATTCTGTGTTTATATAGAGCCTGGTGCAACGGAGATCCTAATTCATGACCGAGCTTCTTTAGCAATACTACAATAAGATTAACAGATCTTTCCTTTTGTGCCAAGAGTTCTGTGGGGCCAAAGGAAAAAGTCAGAACACAAGAAACGAAATGCCTACAAGGTAAAAAGAGGAATCCAGAGAATGCCTACTCTTTGTGGTCTAGTAATTAGATTTCTACTGATATCAGTGGTATTGAATTAAGCTGTTGGTGGTCAGTGGTCTATGTAAGGAATGCAGAGAGATGGAAATAATTGTTTTAAAATCCCAGATGGTCATGCTGTAAGCTGTTTTCTCCATGTTTATGCATTTCTGAATGCTTGAAGGAAAGTTCTTTCAGATATGAACTTCAAAACCTGGCACTTGTGCTGATGAAGTCTTGACTTCCCATCTGCAGGTAGTCCTACTGCACTAAGTGGATTCCCTTTTAAGTGTAGAGATAAATTCGTGTGAAAATAACTATGCTTATTAAGTAGTGCTCCATATTAACTGTTGATCTGTCCTTTCCACAGCCAGTGTTCTCTCTGTTGAAAATCCAGACGTATTTATTCATTTGCTTTGAATCCTGGGTGCACACATATTTGTCATTTTTCTCTTTGTGGTTTTAGACTTTGAATTTCATTTTGCCTCTCCTGACTTTCTTCAATCTCAATTCTCTTATGCTCCATGAATTTACTGATTCCATAGATATTAAAGTGAAGAAGAAAGAGTAGTTTAACAGTTTATTTATACTCCCTTTACATAAGGAACATCAAAAATTTCACCTATTTGTTTTCATTTTAGTCCTAAGACTTTAGACTTAAGCTTTTAAGATGTTATAGATGAAATCATATGCCCCAAGGTGAAAGAAGATGATATCTCTGATCCCTGTCAGTATAAACTGAAGAAAATTCATTTTTGATCCCAAATCTAACGCGACTGCACTCTGAGCAGATAACTAAGACATACAGCAGATTTTATCAGCCAGTGGTGCTTTATCACCACTTGGAATGAGGGAAGAAAGTCTGACACACTGAGCCATGTTCATGGCATTTTCAGTCCATGCAGTACCCAGTCTATTGTGGTGGGATCCTGGTCCACATCTGGGTCTCTTTATCAAACAGCTCTATCACTTGCACCACAAAATCACCTTCCTGAGTCCCCAGGGGGTGAGCGAGGCCCTGAACTCTGAGGTCTGATTTTGATGAGCGTTAGAGTATAGCACTGGGTATGACAGGAATACTGTGGGTATGTCCAAGCTGGGTATAGGCAGGGGATCTGTAACAGAGGGAATTCTGGTCACATAGAAGAGAGGCTGTGAGAGTGCACTGACTGTCCAGCATTTACTTCTGTCCACTGGACTTTTCTTCTCAGAGCAGATTACCCTACTCCTCCAGAGCAGTGTCTGATCTCACATTGAACCCTGTTAAGGTGACGTCCCATAGGACATGTCCTTGGGAATCTGGGACAGGCAGAGTCCTGGCTGCTCTCTGCTGTGGCTGCAGGACATCAGAGTCTTCCTTGCCATCTGGAGACTTGTGTGAATGCCGTGGGGCACCTAAAGATACTGCTTGCTACCTGTGTTTGGAAATCTGATTTGTGCACTTGGTAATAAGTTCCTTCTTCCCCTTACAGACTGTTTCCAAGTATAAATAGCTACATATATCTAACCTTAACTCTCAAGCCTTGCCTTTTCCAGCATGAATAAACCTCTACTCTCTTTCTCCGCAGTGAACCATAAATCTTTTTTATGGTGTGTCATGTCTCTTTGAGAAGCTGGATAAGTTAACAACATTTTCTGTGCTCCCTCTTGTATTCTCACATCCTCCTCAATGTATAAGCTCAGCAAAAGAATGAATTTATTCATTCAATTTTACACTGTGCATAGGACCAAGTTCCCTTTACTATCTCTCTTCATTATTTCTCTTCATATTTTTGAAGGCTTATGGCAGTGTTTAGTGGTAGTGTTTACAACTACTTTCAACAATGTGTGAGTTCTGGCTGTTATCACAAGGCTGTGGCCATCACCTGTGTCCCTGATTCCCAGGTGCATCCTTGGATGGCGACCAACTTACCTTGCAATTCAGACGACTCAGCCTCTGCAGTCTGCTATTCAATTATTTTTATTTTACTCTACAGTGAATGCCACTATCAAATACTTCATGTTCCTAAATGATTGATAAACTGTCAGTGTTGTCTCAGGGACTGGTCTCTATAGACAGGGCTGGAATGACCTTGGTACCACATACATCTCCACTAAGACATGGTGGAATTCACCAATGAGGCAGTTTTTTGTTAATTTAATATGTACTTCGTTATTCTCCTTACAATATTTTAAAACAAAGTATCACCTGCTCCTCAATCAAATGCCCTGCAGAAATAAATACAGACCATATCAATACACATGACGTTGTTAACTATGCCTGAGATTCCCTTGAAAAAAGGTATATTTAATGCCTTGATTTTCTATTACTTGGGTCAGCATGAGTGCCATTTCATCAAGCATATGAAGTATAGCCTGAGGTACTCCATTAATGGTGGGTGAAGATAATGTGCTGCTCTTAAAACTTTTCTCTAACCCTGACTAAAGAGTAATATTAGTGCTTTGATGAATGACTAGAAGTAACTGAGATTCTGAAATCATTTTTCCATGCCATGATTTGCACTTTGGAAGGCTGATATATGGAAAGAGGCCATTCATTTACAAATAAGTTGGATTTTAAATCAAAAAATGCTAAGCTTGTCACAAGACTGATGTGTTTGTTCCGGCCAACTTTGCTCAGGCACTGTCAGTAATTTTGTTTTAGGACTGGTTGCCATTTTTTTCCATTTCAAGTGATGGTTATCCCAATGTCAGAGAACATAGAATTATTCTTCACTGTAATTTGTTTCTTCTACCTGATTTCTACTTTTATTGCTGTTACCTAAGAAAGTATCAGCTTGGAGGCAACTGGGCTAATGTTGCAGTTGAGTATAAATGCCCATATACTTCAGTAAAGTATACAGAAAGCTTCAGTATAGATCAGTGGGCCAAATTGCACTTATATAACATTGTGTCCTGGAGACTTGCAGTCTGAACCATTACTCAATTGACAATTGAAATTCCAGTGAGGCAGTGGACTCCTATTCTTAGGACTTTGCCTGTAATATATTATTGTGTGTCTTCTTGAAGACAGCCTTTGAAATTAGAAAAAGCTTTATCCTAAGTAGACCTGAAGATATGTCTTGGTTTTCTAATTCAATTTCCATGTATTTTTATCTCAGACAGAATTTGCATAGAAACAATGTAAGTTAAGGACAATGGTATCAAAGAATCAAATGGAAGGTAATTTGATTGGTGAGACCTCAAACCTATTTATCAACAGTTGGCACATTAAACAATTCTCTAGAATGCTTTTTGTTTCTTTCTTATACCTCTGTAGGGTGGCATTTAATCAAGCACAGCAAAATGTTGTGGTAGGCTTGATTCCATTTCTCTTCATCTCAGAGCTGGAGAAGCTCAGCCAAAAGAGCTATTGCTAAAAATTGATACATCTCTCTCTTTTCAGAGTCACTCTTCACAATTTGTAATTCACAAAGAATCCTCCTTTCTGCTCATATTTCAGGGTCTTAGGAATGTGTTGGAAGGCAGGAGCTGCAGGAGTAGCTGCTGTGGGTCCCTCAGAGGCCGGCTCTCGCCGTGGGGCACAGTGGCTGCCTGGGCCAGGGGTGTGATGCCAAGGGAGCTCTGGGGGACATGGTGGGCACAGCTGCCTCCTGGTGCCTCTGCAGAGGTGGGGAGAGATCAGACACCTGTGCAGCACCATCATGGTTCTTGCTGTGGGGTAACAAGGAAGAGCTCCACTGCCTAAGTGGTGCTTCACTGCTCAGTGAGACCCCAGAGCCTGGTTTACAGCTGGCAGTGGAACTTGGAGAATTGTGTTACCTGGCAGAAAAACAACCTGCCCACCCCACATGCAGGGGTAAACCACCAAACACCAAGACACTGAGGAACTACTGTAAAGTTACAGAAGACTGTGATAGGGAAAGGAGGGTCACTGGAAGTTAGAAAATGAAATACTGAGACTGAGAGGCTTTTTTTTAATAGCCTTTGTAACACAATGCTATTAAAATAAATTGGCAGGTTAAGTCATTCTTAGAAAGAATAGTTAACAAAGATTTCAGACTCTGCAGAGAGCATTTATCAACACCTTTACTAATTGGTTGTTTGCCCAGTCTTCTGTTACATTTTATTGCTGCATTCCTTGCAGTCACTCAGTAGTTTCATAGCAATAAGCCACTGAATTGCTGTCTGTGAAAGCTAAGGCAGCACAAGGAATTTAGTGATAACTCTGCCTACAGACTGCACAGGGAATTTGGTTTCCTAAAGCTCCTATGAGGTCTGTGGAAAATCCTGTGTTCAGTATGCCAGCTTTGAAGTTTTGTGCCCTGATAGCTCTAAAGAGATTCCACTGCTCCCTCACCCATGGGGCTTTTCGTAATGCCAGCAGTGGCATCCCAGAGGCATTTATTTGCCTAACTGTAGTGAAATTATATGGGACATAGAAACCAGAACAACTATGTTGCTTCCCCATCTGGAACAAAAAGGATTAACCAGAGAGAAATGCAGCAGACAGCATATTTAGCAGGGTGAGCAAATGCAAAGAGCTCCCCTTGGCATTCTGGCTTGACCAGCTCCAGTCTTGGCTGGCGGAAACAGTGTGTCAGATGACAAATGTGGCAAAAACATAGTGCTGTTTGCTCTGGGCTGTGTGTTTCCTGGATGTGATTACATGTCTGTGGGAAGCAGGTTCCTTCAGCCTTCTTGGCTGATTATGGGAGAACACGGGATGTTGAATGTTATTTGTACCATGAGGCTGCTGGTTCAAATATCGTCCCAAATGGCTTATGACTAAATATGATTACAATTTGATTAGAGCTCTGTCTTTAATACCAATTAGCCAGTGAAAAAGAAACTTGTGGGTTTAGCTTGATTCTTAGTAGGCAGATTCCTGTATCATATCAACTGAACTCCATGAAGCTCACCTGGAGTGAAGGAGGCATTTGGGAAACCAGCTGACCGTAATCCTGGGGAAAGCCTTAAATGATTATGGAGTAATGCTGTACCCTTTGTGGCAGATTATTTTACTTTCCACTTCTTTTGTCTTTCACATCTCCTAATCAAGTGATTGGAATCCCTTCTCTTTAATTACTTGATTCTAATTAGGAATGAAAAGATAACACATTTATAGTAGGAGACTCATCCATCATACATTTAAGGATAAACCCTTCTCCAGAATAAATTGACATTGCTCTAATGACTTAAGGGGAGCTTCAGTTTACATAGAAAAAATGAAATGAATAAACTGAAAGTCTTCTCCATTAATTTGGACAAGTTAAGCTCATAAGCCTGTTGTGGTCCTCAATAACGATTAGCATGCAAGAAATACTGGCATTGGCCTCTTGGCAATGATGTTTGATTAAATTATTTGAAGACAAAGTTCAGGGAATGGAAGTCAGTCATAAATGAGAACAAGTGCAAATTCTGTTCTCTGAGTATTTTCTTACAGCTGTACCACAGCCTCCTACTGAGAAAAAAATATACCTTAAGTTGGGTGATGAGATTATAATGTGAAGAATTATTCCTGAGAAGACTTCATCTTCTTTGCATTGCCCCATATAATCCCCAGCTGCATAACAGGAATGCTGTGATCTGAGATTTACCGCCTTGAACCAAACGCTATATAGATTGAGTTTAAAAGGAATACAAGGAAGATGGGAACCTTCCCCCATAATGTTAGTCCATCATTTTCCTTTGTAAATGGAGGGAGTTTCTTACCCTCACCTGAGGTAAGAGACCACCTCCAAGATGCTGAGTTGAAAAGCTGAACACTCTCCTGAGTTGCAAACATCAAAGAACACAGTGGAAGTTTTGGAGTATTTACTCACACGTTTCAGATTCATGATGTAGACTAGAAGCTGACCCCACAGAACCCAAACCACTTAGAAGCTGGTTGCAGCAAAACCCATCAAGGTTTATTTTTATCCAGTCCCAAATTTCTTTAGTCAGAGTCCCTAAAGTCACTTTATATGCCGAAGAGAAATATGATTGTACAAACATGAGAAGAAATATTTCTCTTCATAAGTAGAAAAATATGGCCTTTTATAAATGTTGACTTTTCTTTAGGTAGTCTATACTATTTTAGTGTTGATAACAAAAATAACTGAAATCCAGTACAAAGAGCACGTGGGTGGTCTGGAAAGAAAAGAAAAGCAGTATGGATTGAGATACTTTTTTTGTGGGGTCTGTGACAGAGTGAGACTCTGTGAGACATTTCACTTATACGACAGTTTGACTTTTTTACCTTCTGATTATTCAGTATGAGATAGTAATAATGTTTGCAATATCTTTGAAAGCTTTGCTGCTTAGAAAGCTCTGAGACATCCCATTAAACTCAGTTTTCCAGTGTTTATAAGGACACCAAACATATTTATGGAACTGGGCCAATTATAATACAAGAAAAGAGTACAGGAGATTTTTGAAGACATGCTGAAGATTTTGCAGATAGAGAAAAGTTTTACTATGGATTTCCAATTTGCATATTTAGTAGTTGATAAAAACTCACAAAAGCTATAACTGTACTAACAGAAAAAGCAGAGTATGACTCAAACAAGATACAAGTTAAAATTAATTGCTTTGAAATGTTGATCTTGGTTAACAAAACTGGAGAAAGAAGGAAGGGAAAAATAGCTTATCTGTGATTAGGTAATTCCAAGGGGTTCATCATGCTAGGGGTGATAATTCTGCAGCTGGGGAAATGACACTAGAGAGTTTCACAGGGTCACCTGAAGGGACTTGAGCAGCTTCTGCATCTCAGACCTCTCCCAGTGGCCCTGGGGGATGTTGTTCATTAAAGAAAAAGGCAGCAGTTGTTTGTTTTTTCTTTTTTTACCCCAGAGAAATGCTCAGGGAAATGCAGTGTATTCGTAAGAGAAACAGAAAAGTAACTCTTCCCCAACCTAGGAATATTCAAATAACAAAGGTTGTGTAATCTATGTATTCTTTCTTATAGCTCATTGAGGAACTGCCTGAACTTTTGGCTGCTGAACTTTACTGTGTAGAGAGTGGGAAGGAACAAAAAGTAGTGGTATCCAGCTCCTGCCTGTCCTATTAAAAAAGCATGTGCCAAAACACTTTCTGGTAAACAAAACTTGTTTTATTGATAACTATTAGACTGTTCAATGAAATGCTTGATATATATATAATTCAATGAAAGGTGTAAAAAATCAAACATTCTTTCCTCTTCATTGTTTATGCCCATTCTAAGCGTTATTCAAAATTTGATAGAGCAAATTGTTGAGTGATAAGTTTAGTGTTGACATTTCTTTGTTGGATCTGGATCCATAAAGATAAACTCAGCTAAGCATTAGTCAGAGTTTGCTGACATTAATGAACAGGGATGATCTATATATGAATAAACTCATGGACACCTGCCTGATTAGTCACATGAGCCAAATTTACACAGAAGCAGTCTGTATTTTGTAAGGAACCTTGAATCAGATAATGTATGTTCTTGATCTACT
Source organism: Certhia americana (assembly GCA_018697195.1). NCBI lineage: Eukaryota > Metazoa > Chordata > Aves > Passeriformes > Certhiidae > Certhia > Certhia americana. The sequence goes on along the minus strand of CM031860.1, from coordinate 40,103,251 downwards.
GTGTATTATGAACACAGACTGAGCCACACTGAATCTGAAGCCTCTTGAGAAGAACATTTTACTGTTCGAACACAGGCCTTGATGGAAATATCATACTTGGCCATGACATCTTGGTTACAGCTGGGACCAAAATCTTAATCTATCAGACTTCCCCAGAGGTGAAGAGGAAATTAAAATCCAGCTCTGCTTGTAAAGGTCAGGTTCATCTGAAAAGCAAACACCAAGTATAACTTTAAAATGACAGCAGATCACGAACTTGCTGAGCAAACAAACTAGCCCATCTAGCGTTTAAAAGCCATCATTTATTGACAGGTGTTGAAGACCAGTGCAAAGCCAGGGTTATACCTGCAGGGGAACACCTTACAACCCCATTAGTATCCTTCCCCCTATATTCAGATGCCAAAAGGCTAAACACATTCTACAGATGCATGAATGACTGGAGATTACTCCATCTCTGATGGTTTTTTTCCCTCTGTCCCAGCTCTTGCTTAAGGGACTCACATTTCCATACATTTGCAAAGCAGTGCTCTTGATACAATCAAGTGCAGCTGCTCTTGATAAATTCTCCCATGACAAGAAAATGTGTGCATGGAGGCATGAGAGGCAGCACCTTTTTGCAAGTGGATGAGGAGGGGCAATTTTCCTGGTAAGTGAGGAATGGTGCCAAGTCTCCTCAAAACATGTGGGCACTGTGTATCTTTGGGAAGCTTTTGTTGGCAGGGTGAGGTACAACCTTGCCATTGCCTCTTGCAAGTCAGTCATCAGGGTTGGTGCTCTGAATGTCTTTTGCACCACTCTCATATTTTTCAAAAGTAGAACCAAATTTTTAATATTTACTGTGATTTAACACTATCATTTAGTGAGAAGGAGCGACTCATCTATTCAACCCAAAATCTTCAAACTTCAGGAAGAAAATGTGGAGATTCTCCCAGACCCCTTGATAGTGTCCACGATATAATAGAAAACTCCAGTAGAGCCATGGGAATCAACATTTAGTGCTCATTTTCACTTAATTTTATAGGCACCCTGAGTTTGGGAACTGAGTTAGCTGGACAAAAATGTAGACCTTGGAAAAAAGCAGGATGGTTACATAGTTCCTCAGAATTTCAGCTATAAAATGAAGTTAGAGTGTTAGGCAGACAGCATCAGCTGCCTTTTAAGGAAGGTTAACAAACCACCTAGGTTTTTTTAACCCCTTTATGTTTTATTTGAATGCTGAGTAAACATCTGAGATCTACACTGCATGTAGGCTGTGTGAAAGATTAATGTGCAAAAAAAAAGCCACATTAACATACATCTGGAAATGATTATTGCACACTTAACAGCACATATAAATCTTGTCATAATTCCAACCAGGAAGGCACAGGCAGCATGGGAGCTCATTAGCTTTTCCCCTTTAGAGAGACAGGTTCAAAACTTGTTTTCCAGTAGGAATGAAAAGAGGTTTGTTATTCTTGTTTATTTACCATGTGCTTGAGTAGTCTCGTAACCATGGGACCTGAGAGCATCTTATTCCAATATTTTGGGAGATACATCCCACCTTCTTTCTTGCAGTTTTCCTGCTTTCTTGCAGCTTTCCTGCTCACTCTTGCAGCCCTTCCATCCATCACACCAGTGTGCTGACACCCTGCAGTCTGCAAGGGCAGACTGACTGGCTGCCCTCAGCTCAAAACCACTGCAGGAGGATTCCCCTAGAGCTGAGGCAATGTTCAGTGGCTGAAACAATGACCTGAGTGCTGTAATTCAGACTTTCTGAGCCAAGCCTGCATCCCCTGCCCTGCTGCCCTCTGCCCCTGGGGAGATGGTGGAGCAATGGTGGGAGAGAGGTGGCATAGCTGGGGGAGTGCCATGATAGCTGACACTGACCTCAAGGTTTGCATGACAGCACTCAGAGAAAAGATCTGCACAAGATCTGGATTATCACAGAATCATAGAATAGTTGGATTGGAAAGAACCTTGAAGATCACACTGTTCCAACCCCCCTGCCACAGGCAGGGACCCCTTTTACCAGACCAGATTGCTCAAAGCCCCTTGAATGCTTGAATATTTCCAGGGATGGGGCATCCACAACTTCTCTGTGCAACCTGTCCCAGTGCCTCAGCATCCTCACAATAAAGTTCTTCCTAATCTTCTCTTAGCCTACTCACTTTCATCATGAAAATAGCAGGGGTAAAAAGAATGGCTGCATTTTGAACAAGAGAGATTGACCACTCAATACTCTTTTTGCATCCCACTAGTGATGAAGTAAGTGAACATGGGAGAATCTGTAACTTTTCCAATATTTTAGGAAAATGGAAGACAATGGAAGATAATGCTGACAGCAGATTTCAAAAACTGGTAAGAAAAGCTTTATTGACATAGTCAGAGCAGCATATTGTCTCCTTGTAATCCAGCCATTCCATCCTGAGCACAACCTTATGCACAAGCAGTGCTGTAAATGAGCACTTTGTAGTGATTATGTAGTAGGTGGCTTACAACAAGTTGGTTCAAAGAGTGTGTTCTGTATTTAAACTGCATTTGACATGACATATCTTCCTCTTGTTTTCAAATGCAACATCAGCAAGTACATGCTTTGGCTGCATTTATTTCCCTCAAGCAGCAAAAGCAAAATGTGGAATTTCTTGGTCCTGCTGAAATCCATCAAAACGAACAATTATACCTATGGTCTTTCAGGAGGAGACATGAATGTTTTCCCCTCAAGGCATCTGAAATGTTGGACCAAATTTAAAATGAGAAGGGTGCTATCTCATAAAATAAAATAAAACACCAGGAAAGACACATGGAGGGGTCAAGTGGCAGGGTCAGAAGTAAAATGAGCCCATGTATTGGTTTCATGACAACAAAATGATAGGTTTCACAGAAAGGATTTATTACTCTGCACTTCACAGTCTTGGACAATAAAGGCTGGAGTTTAATCTCAGTTAAAAAATTAAGATATTAATTCATAATTTCCCTTCCCTCTCCCGCAGAATTTTTTACTTTAGCCTGGATTTATCCTGTAACAGAAATGGAGTCTGTCATCAAAATCTGGATCTTGACCCAATTTTACTACAGAACTGGGCCATCTTGAAAAAAGATGAGATTGTGATACTCTGGCCTCATATTCTGGTATCAGGCTTTTGATTACATGTAAGAACTGGGAGCAGATCTTTCTGTAAGTTGGTTTGCAATACCTCACAAGAGAAGAGAGTGGTCATTTGATCACATACAGACAATCTCAAATGTCTAAACTGCAAAATCCCCACTCTGACCTCACAGCCCACTGTACTTCATTACATTAAAGTTCACCAGGCCATACATACAGAAAATAAATGTTTGTTCGTAAAATGTATGTGTGTATGCAAAAAGATGGTGTTTATTTGTCTCCTTCAGCTATTCCAACTATGGCATATGGTAAAGAAATAACTACTGAATCTTTCTTTGCTGAAATCCCATTTTTTTCCCTTTAATTTTTAGATTGAGAAGATCTGGCAACTGTGCCCTTGCCAATAAAAATAACTCCTGGTAATAACATGTATGAGGTGAATTATTTGTTAATCTTCTGAAAGAACAAGGAGAACAGAGAGGATGAGATGAAGCTACAGAAAAAAAAGTGACATGAGGGCCAGGATTTCACCACTAGAGAGTGTAATTCCACTACATAATTTGACCTTTTCTGCTCCTAGAGAGAAACTGATCCAATTAACTTAGAAATATGTGATATGTTGACTAAGATTGCCTGAAGTACTTTCTTTAGGTCTTTTATCAAAATGAAAATCAAATGCTTGGAAGATAAATGCATTACTTCCTGTGCACTACTTAGCACGAGTTTCAGGTGGCATTTTGCAAAGTAAGATGTATGTAAATTGGAATAAGATCTTATATCAAACCTATCCTTGAGGCAGATGGTTAGGCATTCAAATTTAAATTTCAAGCATTTTAATAAATTTAGTCAGCCAAAATGCATTTATATGTATTTTTAAATTTTGTTTTCAACTCTCTGTGTTCTATCACTATGCCTTTCCCTTGGGCTGATGGTGCAATTTTTACTTCAAAGACAGTTCTTAAAATATTCTGCCTTTGCTTCAGCTGGTGTGACTCCCAAACTGCACTGTGAAAGTGACTGCTGTCCCATGGCAAACCAGGTAAGCAAACCAGGCATGTAATGGTTAAAGAAATAGGGGAAATGAACCTCTCACTTACATGTGATGCCAGTTCTGTTTCTAGATATATAACTTTGTCATGAGGCTCACATGGAGATTCTTCACTGACTGCTGCAGTCGGCCTGTGGCGGCATCCACATGAAGCTTTAGGTCTCTTTCAGTGGTCACAGTCAGGTCATATCTCACTTGTTAATGCCTGGAATTTCTCTGCCTTGCTGCAGCCTCACTCCTTCTCACTGAACTGAGAGATGAAGCCACAGCTGGCAGCTAGGAGCAAGAACTGGCACCTGCAGGATGTGCTGGAGGGCATGAGCTCTGAGGGGGCTCTGGAAGCCTGTGACATGGGTCTAGCCACAGACTGATGCTGGCAGAGAAAAGGAGGGTTCTTAGGTCATCTCCTGTGGCCACTGTTAGATGACGTGAGGAGCCTGTGAAATGCAGTCAGAACTGTTGGGGCCATGGATGAGGAAAACTTGCATCTTGGCATCATGCCTGTGGACAGCTACAGTAGCCCTTGTTCAAACCAGCCTCCAGCTTAGTTAGAATGACCAGAAGGATCATTGAACCTGAGCAAGAATAAGGTTACTGAGTGTACCCCATTAATCCATGGTTAAGGGATCATTAATGGCTCCTCTGTGTGTGCACAAGTGTGTGTCCAAAAAAATACAGCACTTGTACGTGGAATCTGGCAGGTTTAGGAATTGTGTATGCATAGAATATGTTCTTTGCCACTCATCTGCTGTAGAGGATATTGGGAAAGACTTTATATGACAGATTCCAGTAAGCACTTAAATACTGTGCTCAGGAACCTGGGGTCCTCACATATGCTGGCATCTGTGAATGTGGCTACACCTCTAAACATGTCCTTGAATATATGTCTTAGCCCTGAAGCTAGTGAAACAATTATTTTTTAGTGTAAATGCATTTATTTTAAATGAGTTTGCTGTCAGGGTGCATCTGACTAAATTTTTCTCTGATGGAATTTTAAAACTTTGCAATGAATTGAGATATATGTAACCCAGAACATCTTTTAGTGTTTTAGAAGTTTTGCTCCATTCTCTTTTTGAAACAAAGCTACGTCTCACATACAGTAAATGCAGCAATTAACTCAGTTATAGCTTGTTCCAAAGGACATGTTGTTCTGTGACTGACCATTGAAATACCAAACCAATTATGCTCAATTCATGTGTCATTTAGGCAACACAAAGCATTTAAGAAAGAATGGATATTTTAAGTGAGTTTTATATAGTTTCCATGGTGATTGTACTAAAAGAAACAACAATAGCCTTAAATATGTTTTCATTTAGAATATCTTAAAAAGAACTTGTTTGGTTCCGCCATGCTGTGTTTATGCTGTGTTTATGCTGTAATTTTTTCCAAATTACCGATTATTATAAAATGTAGATAAATTGGTGTGGCGGTGTTGTTCAAACACTTTAACAGAGCACCAAAATAGTTCAAAGCTTGTTGCTCAATATTTTTATCCCAGCTGACATGCACATTAAAGTGGGAAAAGATTCCAAAAGGCAGTAACATTATGATTTAAATACAGTGCCACAGTTTTGCATTAGGCCATCTTCCAGAGTACATTTTGCTCTTGCTGTTTTATTATAGAATTCAGGAGCTTATCAAGAGACAGCTAAACTTTGTTGGCAGTTTCTCAGGAACACACAGCAGTTCAAAACTGAGAGCATTTGCATAGCAGTGACGGGTAGGGGGAACAACTGTTGTACAGATTATACTGATAGCTCTAACTTTGGCCTCCCTTTAAAAATACAGAAACCATGTCATCCTTGAGCCCACCTGCCAGAAACAGCGTAAAGGAATAGTGGGATACTGCAATGAGTATGAGGCACAAGGACTGGGGGCAATTTTTGCAATAGAGATTTTCAGTTTGAACATCACATTCTCATGACTTCAGGCACCTATTTCAGTTGCTACTAACTAACTACAGGATAGAAGCCTCTTGAAAGGCACTACTGCCTCTTGAAGCAAGGAAAGTGAGCCAATACTTGTTATCCCTGATGGGTTCAGCCAGCAGAGGTATATGTTCAAAGCAATTCTGCCATTTAAATGTAATGATAATTTGCTTTAGTGTTTGTTTTCTGAGTTAGAAGCAGCATATGGTGAAAGTTGGACTTGGCACTAAAATTGTCCTCTCACTTTCAGGTGACCAAAATTAACAAGGTCTCTCTGAGAGATCTGCTGCCTCTGTTGAGCTTGGAAACAGCAAGTGCAAATGATTTAGAAAAAAATGGTAATTCCCTAAAGCCTAAAATTGTTCTCTGTTTCTGAATTGTTCTCTGGCAGTGCTAAGACCTTCCATGGTAGGGGGGATGGCAGCCTAAGGAATCTTTCTGAGCTCCCTCTTCAGTAAAGGGATGGAAACAAGCTTCCCCAGAATGCAGCCAGGAGCACCCAAAGCTTGGTTTCTGGATGGCCCTGCAGAAGTGCCCATGAGACTCCAGCGATGAGAGGCCAGGTGAAGACCTGACCAGGTGCTGTGAAGACCAGGTGCTGTAAAGATAGCATTTATAACCACCACCCCTCCACACACACATGCTTCAAACCCTATCCAGAGCTAAGTTTCTGGGCTTTAGGTGAAGAGGGGAGCAAGGTACCTCTGAAAAATGAATTGGGACAAATACTAAACAACCTAGTCTTGGCCTCTCAACTGAGGAATGATGTGGGTTTAGGCTTTTTGAAGCTTTGGCTTTCACTAACTTGTGTAAGGCAGCATGCTTGTAAAATCCTTGTATACTTTTCAAAGTCAGTCAAGACTAAGTTATGCTTTTCTTCTGTGAATTATAAATGCTGCAGCCACAGATAGCTTCCAAGACAGATCAAGCTGAATGACATCTGGACTCTGAGGTAACCTTAGATGAAAATGCACCTCCTATGCTCAACTCACTCTTCTTGGAAGCTGCTCCTCCATAAATGTTTAACAATATACAGTAACTGCAGATATGGCCAGCTGGGATATGGATGCTTTTGTTCATATGCAACTACTTTGAAAAAATTGAGATAATGCTAGGAAGACAACAGTGCTTGAACTGAGAAATATCTGTGGTTTTTGTCTCCTCAACTTCCCCTTTCATATTTGAATTTTGTCTCTCTTTTTTTCAAGTCTGCGTGGAAATCTGCACTTCCCAAAAAGGCTGAGTACAACTGTGTACAATTATTTGCAAATGCATAAGGATGGTGGTTCAGGAAAATGTGTGCTTGTGTCCTGAGACAGCATGAGAGGAAGCAGAAGCAATTATTATTTCTGCAGTACCAGCCTCTCACTGGAAGGAAGTTTATGTTTAGGGAAGGTAGGAATACAATAGAGCCATTCCAAAGCTGTATCTTCTTTAAAGCACATTCACTCAGGATCTTCCAGAGAGAAACGTAACCTTCCTTTTACATGAGATGTTGTATTTTAGCTGAAGAGCTTCAGCTGATCATGATGGTGTTTTGTAAGCAGACTTCAACTCATGCAGGAGGCCTGCAACTTGCTGCAGAAAATGTGCTGCTGTTACTGGGTGGAATTCTCCATCCAATTTTATAAAGGTCAAACAGCCAAATCAGATGTTTTTGCCGTAATTTCTTTTCTTTTCTTTTCTGTAGCTCCCTGGCCTTGGCCACAAACTCTGTATAAAATACTGACATCTTGGCTCAGGTTTTCCAAGCAGTACTTTCTGCCTTTAGACAAAGTCCACCACTCTTTTTGCACCTAGATCAAAGTAAGAATTTTGGCAAAATTACTGGAGGGAGCTGTTGAAGAAAAAAAGAAACAGACTAGATTTTGTCTCTTTTAGAAGCATGTCATGTTTCCCTTTATCAGCCTGTGCATCAGGGAAAATGGCCTCAGTCTGGGATAGATTTGAGTCAGATAAACATGTAGCAGCTCTAGGAGTTACACCTATGAGCAAAGCACAAAAATCATCAAGAAAACAGTCTATGAAGAGTCAGAGGGTTGCAGTGACCCAAATGAGAGTCTGTACTACTAATAACTAGCTTAGCTGAGAAGTGTCTGAGGTCTTACAGCCTTTTGGTTTTTTATAGCAGGAGAAAAAAGGAAACCTGTTATACTTCAAGGGCAGCTCTCTGTGTGTGGTCTTTTCCTCACAAAAGCTTACCTGAGAAGTGTTATGTTCATAAGCATTCTGCAGCTATTTTAACTTTTTCTTGGCTGTAGTTCTAATACAACTTCTGCCCAAGTATCAAAATGTGCCACACACAAGTAACAACTCAGGCAGCAGAGTGGGTTATCTCAGACCACATAGTCAGCAACATACACACAATTTTGCTGTCCTGTCTTCAATGTAGACAACCTTTGCCTGGCATAATGCACCTATGCTGTAGAGAAAACTGACATATTATACGTCAGAAATATGTATAAACTGTAGAAAACTGACAATAATGGAATAACTCTAAACTGTAAAGTGCAGAGCAACTGTCCTAATTAATAGGCAGGAAAAAATGGCTTTTAGATCTTCACATAGCATCGTACATACCCTGAAAGTCCCTGAATTATATAATAATTCCTTTAGAATTACGTGCTGTCTAATTACAATCAGCAGAACTTCCTATAATGATAAACCATTGTTTTCTTATCAGATCTAAAACTACATGGTAAATGGTATTTCTCTTTTGCTTCTAACAGCTTCATACACACGTATTTCCAAGCTTTATTTTTTCTCTCCTTTTACAGAATCATAGAATAGGCAAGGTTGAAAAGGATTACATTGGATCACCTCCCTGCTCAAGGAGGTCATCCTAGAACACATTGCACAGGATTGTGTCCAGATGGTTCTTGAATACTTTTTTACTGGATAGCATCACAGTGTTGTGCTTTGTGTTGAATGCTGAAAATAAATGGCAAGTAGATAAAAGTAACAAGCCAAAATATTCAATTGCATTTCTGTCCCTTTCACTGTCCTTCAAAACTATTTAAAGTTTTACTCTATAAAACATGGTCACTGTTCCTTTCTGTTTACTTACAATTGTGATGGGGTGAGAGGGCAGATCAGATGCTGGATCAGACTTTTGAAATTTTGCATTTGCCAAGAAACCATTTTAATGATTCTCAAACAATTCAAGAAAAGCCACTAGCCTGGTATACTAAAATCACCATCAGTGAGTTTGTGAGTGCAGCCCCCACTGTGCAGATGTGCTTAGGGCTCTGTGTGTGTGTTTTGGGCTGTGTGTGTGTTTTGGGCTGTGTAGATACTTGGTTTAACCTGCCATATGCAAGAAAAGAGCCTGTGATCAGATACATACAGAAGCTGGTACAAGAGGTGGGGACCACTGCCAGGCCTGTTCCTCTTAAAAAGTGCTAGCAAGATAAATAAGCAAAAGTATTATGGCACAGATAATATGGTGGTACAGAAGGGAAGGAAACGGACTTACAGAGTCCAAGGCTGCCTGCACTTTAATTTGGCCACATACCTTATTTTTCATTTTAACAGTACAAAAGAGGCAGTACTGTGAGAAACAGAAAGTAAGTTCACATTTCATGAGGGAGCCTGAGTACACACTGATTCAGCCCAGCAGAGAATTTTGTCTCCTCTCACTGATGCCATTATCTGTCCTCCAGAGCAGTGCATTATTACTTTTTGCAGTATAGAGAACGGATTGTTTTTGAAATGCTGATGCAGTTTATCAAAGCAAATAGGTTGTTCTTATTTATGAGAATACTTCTTTCTACAACTAGATTAGTGCAGAAATGCAGAGGAAGCTTTCAGAGAGCGGTAACTGAAGCTCAGTGCCTTTAATGTGCCTGTATTTGTCAAGATTACCGTCAGCAACTTTTATACCTGAGGAATCAGACAAAACATTGCAGGTAAACACACTAAAGCCTTTAAGGAGAAAGGAATAAATTGAACTATAATGGTTGTAGGTTTTTTATTGTCTATCTTTAAGAAAATTCCTCTTTGTGACAACTCTATTCCTATCAGTATTCTCCAGCAGGCAAATTATTTTTGTCTATTAATCATATATGGGCTATCAATATTGACTCCTTTCATAACAAAGCAAAAATCAATGAAGTTGAATTCAGGGATAGTTTGGTTTCCTTTAGTTTCAACATGATGCAAGATGAGTTTTCTTTTACTGATTAACACATGTGAGTCTGAAATTCTGGTGATTTTTGCAAGGGGAGAATTTATTGCTTCAATAATCATACCAGATTATCCTATTAAAAAATAATCATTTTGCCTTCCTATGTCTCTGTGTAAATTTCAGGGGGGAAATGGTGAGGTAGGAGAGATGTGGCTGCCTAGTGCTACAGGCAGATGTGATTAGTTTTATACTTATTTTTCAAGTGGTACATCATGGTATTAAACTTGCTAAACACTCCTGAGAGCAAGAGACGGGGTAAAAAAGGCTTGTAAACCCACTTATACACTTAAAATGGTATTGACAAAATTTTAAGCCTTTGGAGTCCCCGAAAATTATAGAATATTATTGGGAAATTATCTTAACTGTTCTACAGACCTTCAGATACTATAAATTACCATCTTCCTATAGTAGAAGCAGTTCCTATCACTCAAGGATTAGTTCCCTGTGCTGTAAACCAAACCACCACACTTCCCAGTTCAAGGAACTTGCTATTTAAAGGTTGGGCCTAAAGTAGTGGTCACAAGATGAATAGTCTCTGTTAAATTCAAGCTCTGTGTGTGTTTGTCCACTTAATGGGAAACCTGAAATCACTTAAGGTTTTTCTTCTTTCTGACCAGTAGCACCACCAGCTAATTATTCCTGAAGAGGGATCCCTTGAGAGAAGGCTGTCGTCTGTGTCACATATTGACTGCTCTATTAGGAGCCTACTGTTATATGCAGTCCATGTCTGATCGTATTTCATGTGCCTTGAAATCCAGACAACCTGGAATGGGATACTCTTAGGCAGTTAACTTACATTAAATATTTAAACATAGAATTTGACAGCATCCATTAGGTCTCTGAAAGAATCTCTCTTCTTGCTATCAGAGCTAACCACACAGCTTACAAATTGTTTGACTTTTGAAATGAGTAACACTTTCTGCTTCCTATGTCCTCCAGAAAGAATTTTTCATGGTAGTTTCCAATGTTTCCACAATACTGCCAGCAATTTCCATGAAAGTTTCTAATCCTATTTCTACTGAAGGCAATGTCACTAAAATTAGTTTTGTACTAATTTAAAGAGAAGAAAGAAAGGAGAATGGAGCTAATAATTTACAGTAGAGATTCATGAACAAACCTGTATGAAGCAAATAGAAAATTATATCAATTTTTCAGTAGAATCTGAGTGCATCAAGCAAAATATTTTATTGCAAGACCTCTTTAGTCTAGTACTAAGTCACCAAGAACCCTGAACTGGAGGCAAGTGAACTGCCAGCTAGTGAAATAAATTCCAGCGTAAAGAAGTTAAATAAATTTCTTGTGGTCATGACTGATTTCAGTGGCAAAGCTGTGGGCTGCAGCTGTCAGCACTGTCCTTAAATTGGTAATGTTGTCTTCAATCTTTGGAAAATGCCATGGTATCAGTGTTGCTCTAGTTTGGCTCCCGTTGAAGTCAGTGAATACTGACCCCATACTCCATATATAAAGTAATGATACTGTATTCAAATGGCATTTTACCTTCCTAGAAAGATTTGCCAACACTCAAATAATGATGAAAACCCTCTGCATTGCATTTTGTCTGATTTAATGGTCTTGTTATTTATTGACAAAAATTTATTCAAGAAAAAAGATTCCTTTATGCACATCCCACTGTCTGTTTTTGAAAGCTGTTCCCTCCTAAGGTTTTCAAGGCTCTGAAAAAACCCAACTTTCATAGTGTTTGCTACATATTGTTCTCACGTTTAGCGTCTTCTTGAAATTAATGTCCTGATAAATTATTCTTCTTCAGAAATTGTTCATGTTTCTTTAGTCTGTTATTATTTAAGCCACTTTCACTTAGTGGTTGCAATAGAAATGTAGTTTAAATAAGAAAGTAGAGCAAAATTACATGACAGCAATATAAAAAAAGAGCTATATTTTTTTCTGGATCTTCAGTAGTCTGTTGATGTGACATTGTGATAACTTTAAAGTAACATTCATGCTGAAATTAAAAAATGCTGCTTTCAGGGGATGTTGACATAGAACATTTGTACACAAAATGATGCTATACCAGAAAGTGTGCTGTTATGTGATGATAGCAAAAAAGGGATGACAAATTATACTATAAACAGAAACAATGAGATGGGAGGTTTTTTAATGTGAGAAAAATTGTTGTGTTCTATTTATTTAAAATTTATTTCAAATAGTATTTCTCATATATGAATGACTCCAATGGTTCTAACTTCATTGTAACTTCTACCTTAGAGGTAACTTCAGCTGGCAATGTAGTGCTGCTGCAATAAGAGCCAGTGTAGGAGGAGAAAGGTGACAGAAGGGTGTGAAGGTGATGACAGAGGGTATAATATTTGGCCAGTAAAAATTATCTGCTTCTTGATTTACATGATCTGACTGTAGGAATAATTTTGGAGAGATATCTGTGACTGTGCCAGCATATCCAAGAGGAAACAAAATGTATCCACTGCTTAGCATCCTGCCCTTACCTGTGGTGAGATGCACCTTGCTAACTTCTCTTGAGTTTTTCTTTAAAGGCTGTAGCATCCATCATCATGGAGCTCTGACACTGTGTGTGTGTGGCTGAGTAGCCTTAGAGGAAAAGTGGACACAACAGGGGTGATGGCTGCCAGCTCTTGCAAGCAACCTGGAATTCAGTGTGATGAATTACCAGTCCTTGGGGCTGCTTTAGAAGACACCATGGGTCCATGGGACAACCATGGGAAGCTCATAGTCCATGAGCCTTCATGAAAAGCTCTTCTCCCTGCTCTACGGAGTGATTTCTGTGAGAGCAGGAGCCCTTCTGAGTAAATCAGTTTGAAGAGTTGCCTGCCTGTGCATACTTTAAATTGAAATCAAGTCAGGTTGTCATGGGTTGCAGTGCAAAATGTAACCAAAACTCTATATTCTATCACCATCTGATCAAACTGGGGTGTGCGGGGGTGGTGTAATTGTCTGTCCATGGCCAACTGTCAATAAACCTGCTGGGGCAGTTTTCTGAGCTCTCTACCACCCAGCCTCCCTCCAGGGAGAGATCTTCTGCTAATGGGCCAGTGAGTCTCACTGATAGAATTACACCATCCCACTGGGAAATGCTTCAGCCAGGGGGAGGAGACAAGTATTCCTGCCTGGATAAAATCTGGGAGTTGGGACACCAAGGCAGCCTTTTCCACTGGATTCCCAGAGGAAGACCAGGCCCATCTATCACCACTGGACCTTCAGTGAAAGAACTTTACTTTTCTACAGGAGCATCACTTCAACAGAGCCACATCTGCCACTAGGACTGCAGCCACCATGGAATGGGACTGCCACCAACACCCTGACCCACAGGGTGTCAGGTTGTATTCTGACTCTGTCAGTGGCTTTTGTTTTTTTATTTCTTTGTTTGTCTTACTGCATGTGTTTTTGTTTTATTGTTTATTTTAGTTCCCCTAATAAAGAACTGTTATTCCTATTCCCATGTCTTCACCTGAGAGCTCCTTAATTCCAAAAGTTATAATAATTCAGAGGGAGTGGGTTTAAATTATCCATTCCAAAGAAATCTCTTGCCTTCCTTAGCAGACACGTGTTGTTCAAACCATGACATAAGTTTTTGTCAAATCATTGGTAAACTGCTTTTTTTTTGTTTGTTTTTGTTTTACTCCAGCTAATACAAATTTCACTGATTTTCCCTCTCAAAGGAAGATGTCTGTGGTTTCTCACATATGCAAAGCTGTGGATGATAAATAGAAATATATATAGCACCAATGCATTTATTCAAGGGAAAAAAACGCTTAAATTACACAAAATTTATCACTGGAAACAGATACTCTAAAAAAGGGCCACACTTCAGACCTTCTGAAATTTGCATTTTCAAAGGTACAACAACCTTCTAGACACAAGTTAGGGATAAGTTACAAAGGTCATGTGGGGACAGAGAAGTACCTTTTGTCAGTATACTCACCCCAAGGAAATCAACAGAACCAGTTTCCTTTTCTATTCAGAATTTCATCTTTGCCCTCTTTTCCTTGATCTTTGCAGCTTTCTCACCTTTCCCCCATATCCACAGCTACATTCACATATCTGCAAACCTCCCACCTTCCCCATCTGCACTCCCCTCTTCAGCCTGGCTCTGTTTGTCGCATGCCTAAGGAGTCAGCACAAGGCATAATCTGCTCCTTTTCTCACTCTCTACCACGGCTGTGGAGATGCAGTCTCCTCCTCACTTGTTATCTTTTACGTGTTCTTGACTTGTCCAGTACACTACTAGGAAATAAATTTCCTTCTCTTGATACTGGAACTGGAATGTTGTTTTCTTGTCAACATGCAAGTCTTATCAAATCTTCTGACATGATTCAAAGTTTTATGAAATGTAAGAAATCTCAAGATAACTGATCCCATTTTTACCAGCCTAAGAATGAACAGTGTATATTGTATCATCCCATCTTCCCCCAGCTATAAGCCATTATTCACAAAAGTATTTCTGTCTTAGTTACATTGCTGTACATCATAAGATTTTTTTCCCTTTTTTTTTGTTTGTATCTGGTTTTGCCTAAAGTTTTCCAGACTCCAGGTTTTGCCTTGCTTTTGCTTTTCTGAGCAATTTGACTTTAGCTTCTCTTTACTTTTGTACCTCTTCTGCTAGTGCCCTGCTTCATGCTCTGAACAACAATGACCTTTGTGAAAGCAAACAATTTTTCAGTCTTTGCTTGGTAAAGAACAGACTGAAAAGCAGTATTCCATTTCCTCTGAAAATGTCTGGGGTTTTTCACCTGCCAAACTTTCATCAAAAGAAATGGAACACTTCTTTCATTTCCAGTTTCTCAATGTATCATAGTTGTTTGCCACTGCCATATGCAGTGCAAATGCATTACCTTGCATTTCTTAGGGATTTCATATCATACACTAAAGAGAACCAGCAAATATAGTAACAGCTTCAAATACATTGAAACAGTGGAAAAGCACAGAAGAAAATAATTACTGTTTTATTAGTGTCATTAGGCTAGACTGACACAGTCCCTTTCAGCATACCATCTGTCTTAGATTAAAATGGAAAAGTTTCTTATTAAATTATGCATTTTCAAGGGTTCACAGCTGCAGAACCAAAAAAATCATTTAACATCTGTTCAAAGAGACCTGGACCTAAGGTACCTTTGAAAGAATTTTCTTGAAATGGTGCTTTACTTCAATGCCAGATTGGGTTGTTCATTACTGTTGTGAATTTGCTATTCTACATTTAATAATGATGTTATCAAATGGGACTGTGGAAGGAACACCCACTGGACAGAGTGGGCTTGTATGGCCTGCAAATATCTCCAGGCTTTTTAACTTCCCAAGTACACTCCAGGTTTTCAAACCTATATGATGTGAGAGCTTGAAATTTTGACAGCTGTAAGAAGACTGAGTGTGAAAAGAGATGGGCACTATGAGCTCACCAACACTGCTTAGTCATGGATCTTGCTTTGCCACCAGGCAGTGGTAAATGGTAGTAACAACAGCAGCATATGCTCCATCAGTAATGAATGCATTTCAGACTACAACAGTTTTTGCTCTTGTCAGATTTCCACTGTGTTTGTTCACTGAAGAGAGTGATGAGTTTACTCTTACTTGAGCGTTCATCTCAAATATGTTTGTGTTTAATAATCTCTTTGTTTGAAGCACAGGAAATGACTGTGTGCCAAATAAAAAAGGACTAAATATTTAGATAGCCATCCAGAAAGGTCATGCTATTATGCACAAGGATAAAGATAATCCATGATCAGCTGTCTTATTTAAAAAGCAAATAAAATGGCTACCTCCAGATATGATTAATATGTCTGGTGACCAGACCATGCATGCATGGCTGCTCCAGAGCTAGGACACAGCAAAGGTGCTGCTGTGCCACACAGAGACAGTTAATCCAGTAGGTTCAGCACACATCCAAATTGACAGAGGTGAACAGATTGATAATATGGACATACATAATAACACTGACACACCTGGATCTTTGTCTTCTGCTGCCCAGAAAGGCCTGGCTGCCCTGTATTGCAGGTTTTAGTTCAATGAGACACACTTTGATCTGAAGACACTGTCTGTCAGCTGTCTTTGGCATCAGAAAGGTGGGAGCTGCAGTAAAACCACCTCAGCCCCATGGGACTGAACCCAGACTGCATTGGAAGGTGGCCTAAGATATGTGGGGCAGCAGTGGAGTAGGAAAATCCTATTGCCCAGTAAGAGAAGAGGTTCTCCTACCCAGGCAAAGCCCCATTAGCAGCAAAAATTGCCAAACTGCGTCTCCCAAGCTCTTTGTATCTTGGCTGTGCCTCTGTTCTTCCCCTTCTTCTTTCCAGGGGATACATCAAGGAAAGGTTGGCGATGGACCATCATGCTTGCGGAAGTAAACTGAATTTGTGCTACAATGATAAGAAGCTGTAATGGCTGGTTTGTCACATTCTTCTGCTGCAGAGGTCTGGTCTTTGGTCTGATGCATTCTTGTAAAGCATGCCCAACTTGATGTGTGTGAGCAGTCCTATTAAAACCAGCAGACCCACTTAGAGTGCAAAAATAAACACATGCAGGTTTACCTTATCTGAGATTGCCTTTTAAACAGCTATTTGACTTGAGGATTAGATACTCAGTTTCTCTGGCTCCTTGCAAGTGAAAATGTGGTGATAAATGATACTTTGGCATTGGCTATCACTCATTCTGATGAGAGTTGGTGGACCACATTACTTGACTTAAATGGGCATTAAAATTTAATTGTCCTTAATCAAATTATCCTATCACAAATAAACCAACCTTCCTGAACTAGTTTTCTTAGTGTCTTTTTATGGTGTATGCTTCTATATTTCTTTTTTATTGTTCATTTTCAGAATTAATTGTCAGGAGAATAAATGGGATATTCAAAGAGTTTCTGCCAGCTTTCCCAGTTCACCATCACCCTGCCAATTAGTAGTCATATAAACATAAATAGCTAAAATCCAGCCTTTCTCTGTGCAGGATGTTGTGTTACCTGGGTTATTCTTGATTTTTCTATGTATGTAATATAATCAGAGAGAAAGTCATCTTGGATCTTGTGTGTGTGTTTCCTGGTAGTACATGTATGTTTCCTAAAGAAAAATGTATACTATGTTAGTCATCCTTCTTCACCTAAATAATGAATTTTTTTCTAGAACTCTGAAAATAATATTTGACTACTTTACTACAGAAGTGGTGTCTGTTTCTTGTGTATTACTATCCATTATATAGGCACCGAGTTTACTTCCTCCACTCCATTTTGTGATGGTAATGTTTTGTTAAATCTTTCTTTTTAATTTGACTATTTCTTTTTACTTTGAGTATTTCTTTTATCCAGCTGTTTCTGAAAATCAAGTGTTACTTCCTGATGTCATGACAGAGAAAGAGTTCAACTTCAGAAAAAATTTCAGTAAAAATGTATAAATAATGTTAAGGTTCTTGTGTGGAAAAGCAACAGTAAGCACAGGAGATATGATAAATTAATTAAACTGGGAGAAAGCAAAACCCAGAGCAGATTGTCAAGAATCAAACATAGCCCTGAAATTGTTATGCTGAGTAGCAAAGAGAAGATGAGAAATTGCTAAAAGTGGGTTTGAAGATGATCCCAAACCATGACATCCCTGTTGCAACATTTTCATGTTTCAGCCTGTGTTTTATGACTTGCTGCAAATGAGGTATAAGGATCTGGGTAAGACTGAATAAACAGAGGATGCTTCTCACTTCAGCATGGCAGCACATATAGCCCAAAAAATAGCTTGACAGCATGAGTGTTTTAGTTCAAAATCAAACACATGGTACAGTAAGAACAAAGATGTATATAAAGTTATTTGTGAATTTGTAATGTAATGGAGAAGATGAACTTTTCATATGGAGAGAGATGAGTGTTTAAAAATGGGCCTACTATTTGACATCTTTGGCTGTAAAGAGAAGTAATGAAGCAGGAATATGAAGTGTGTATGATATACAACACTGCAGCTTTTTGCAGTGCACCTACCATTTGGGTCTCCTGATTATAAAACTCTTGACATAGCCCTGACTAGGCATCTGAAGCTTTTCATGAGAGCTCAGCTGTGGGCTGCAGTTCCTAGTGTACAAAGGAGAATGGTTTCTGTGTTCTGCAAGGAAAACAATGTTGAAAAGAAGAAGGAGCTCTTATTTAAGCTATGTTAGGTGTGGTATGCTTGTTCACCAAAGCCTGGAGTATACATCAGTCACAAGGTGTAGGATCCAAAGATATGATACAGTTATATTCTAGTGATTTTTTTGTTGGGTCTTTGTTTTTTTTTCCTCATGAAAAAAGTTTAGGAGTCTAATATTAAAGCACTGGGACAAAATGGACAATCAAAATCAAGCTTTTATCACTAAAAGCTGTAAAACATCTCTAACCACTGTCTGAAGGAACCAAAAGCATGCTATGCAACACTGAAAAAAAAGATAGTTCATGATAAGACTAAGAGTGGTGCTTGAGGCCACTAGCATCAGAAAGTTCATCCCTCCAAGCAAAAAAGCTTGCTACAGTCTGGCTATATCCTGCCATCAGTCACAAGCACTTTGCAACGTAACAAACAGTTGGTAACAGCTGAAACATTGAGTGATTGGAAGTCCAAATTTAGGCATCTGGAAATAAAAATGTCACAGCACATGAACTGTGGCTTAGCACTGAAATTGTGCCAGGTGTCCTACAACATTCCCTAGGTGGCATGCACTAATCTGTACTTCCAATTAACTATCACTTGATTGCCTTGTGGTTCAGAAGCTCAAGTGAAATCACAGAGTCTGGTTTGGACTCTTCTCAAGGAACACCTCCCACCCCAGCTGCATTGCCATTTCAGTTACTCCCTGGAAAAGGACATTTTCTTGGTCAGTGCAGAGGAAACAATCACTGTCAAGCTGTTAACAGCCCCCATTACTCTCTGCCTGCTTCCTGAACTACACAGTTCACTCATTGACTCAAGTTAAAATTTTCATTGTTCGTTATGTTCTTATTTAGCTTTCATATTTGCAGAAACCTAGTAAGAGATTTTCTTTCCCTGGATACCATCTCTCCAGTGTAACCCAGGCTACACTGGGAAGGAAATGACTCCAATGGAAAATGAATGATCAGAAGGTAAAGCAGACACCAAGGTGAAGACTGCACAGCCCAACTACCAGCGATGGCAGAGCACAACAGACTTTGTTTGAGGGAAAGGTTTCCAATGCAGTGCATTGCTTACGGGAAGAGGATGGAAGAGAGTCACTTCCCAACCTCAGGGATTCTTTGCTGTGGTTAGAAGTGCATCAGTCTATATAGGTTTCACTAAGCAGGAGGGAGGATATTGTGGCACTTTTTTGTGAACATGGAATGGCTACATAGGCTTGAGCAAAATTTAAGGGTTAAGAATGAAGCAGTCAAAACGGAAGTTCCTTAGTAAAACTGTCATTGGCTTAATTACTCAGGTATTTGAAATCTGGTCTGCTCTTAAAGGCTAGAGAATGACTAATATAGGCTGTTTTATTTAAATTTCATCATTCCACAATTTATAACACTCTTCAATTATAACAATCAAGAAAAATGATACTGAATATCTTTAGCAATAACTTACAAGAAATTAGATCTTTTGACCAAACACTTTTTTTTTTCTTCTAAAATCATAGTGCATTACAAAGCTAATTTTAAAGTTCACAAAATTCTTTAATGTCTGAAATAGTGATCTGGATACACTGTGATTAAATAGTGGCAACTGGGAACAAAAGGCAAAGTGGTCTGTCTTTTAATCCTTGTGCAGCACTTCCCATCCAGCATGACTTAAACCTGTTACTTGACAGCTCACATTGAACAGTGAAGAGCTTTTTTTACAAAAATTTGGTGACCAATACTACATTTGAGGTTTCCTGTAGTGGCCACTTCTTTTAAAGAAAGGAACTGGGATTCTTGCTCTACTTGCTCTACATAATTTTCTTTCAGAAAAGTCAATGGACATGACCATGAAAAAAATCAGGAAAAAGCTGCCTTCCAAATGTGAAAAAAAAAAAAAAAAGAAAACCAACTTAGAAAAAGCTGAATCAAGAACTGGAGCAGCAAGCTCAGAATCTTGACATCCTCCTTAGACCAGACTCTTCCTGTAAAAGCCTTTTCTGTTAATGTCCCTGGTTCTAGAACATGTTTCAAGGGGACCTACTCACAGAAACACATTATCAGCACCCTTTCTGAAGTGGAACAAAAAATTTCTGCCACTGTGTTTAGCAATCAGAAAATGCTGTTTCATAATCAGGCTTTATTTGTGGATTTGGTTTTTTTGGTTTCTTTGCTTCTTTGTTTTTTTAATGCCTGTTATACAAAATATCACTTTAAAATAAGTCAGTGAGACATTCCAATAATGGTGGACTTTTCTCAATTTCCCAAATGTAACTTTTGTGTTTAGCATTGAGAAATTACACTCTTTCTAATAGCTTCAATTTTCTAATATTTAAAAGTTTTAATCTTTCAAAGTAGAAGGCTATTATTCAGATAAATAATGAGATAAATATAATAAATATAAAAAAAAAATTACATAGTTGGAAAGAAAATCCTTCAAATGCATTCAATGTATGACAGACTTTGTTTCAAACTTTGATTGACAGCAAGAATTAACTTGCAATATCAAAGCCCACTTATAATAAAGAAATTCTGAATTTCAATCAGCTTTATTAATTCCAAAATCCTGGGCTGATGCCTCGTTAGATGTGCTGTTATACACTGGAGTGCACATTAGGAGGAACTGAAGAGGAAAATGTCACAAGGAAGGTCAGCAGGCTCCTGAACTGGCCATGACAGAAGTAGCTCCATACCAGGTAATTTTGGTAGTGAATTATGCTGAGATGTAGAACTTCTGGCTCATCTGGATTTTAGCACCCACTACAGATATCTGAACACAGTAAAATACAGTCGCTATTTTGGTCAGAGCCACCGACATACCCAAAGCAGAGACAACCTGAATCCATGATGCGTGGCATTTGGGAGCCAGTCAGGGTTCACACTTCCAGGTGTTGTCCCAGACAAACACTTCTTGCTGAGCCCATACACTAAGAAGGGCCTTTGTGGAGAAATGGGCTCCCACTGGCCTTTGGAGCTGGTAAACTCTTTTTTAGTTGGCAGGTGTGGAAGTTATTTGCTCATCACTTTTTAAAACTGAAAAAGTCCATGTATTTCTAGACCTGTAAAGAAGGAAATTTGTAATAGGAATAATACCTGGGAAGATGATTAATCCTTTACATGCCTGACAGCCCTTGTTATCTGAAGGACCTGTAATCTGGTTTCCATAACATGTCTTAATAGTCAGAAATACCCTGCTCTCACCCGTGTTGGGCTGGGAAACACCTCACAGATACCCTGAAGCTTTTGCAGTTGCTTTGAATCATAAGGGTCAGAAACAGCTAGTTTTGTATCACATCTGACTGTAACCCTGAGCTTGATTAAGCTGAACACAGACACACACTCTGCTTCCAATTCAAACTGATCTTCAAGCTCTGGCTTTGAAATCTCATCCTGGAAGAATGCAAAAACAAACAGCAGAAAATTTCTTGAGAAGATTTTAATTGCTTTTCATTCCTCAATTTGCCTTCTTCTTCCTTCCCACTCAGAAACATTTTTTTTTTTTTTAACTAAAAATAAACTATGAGAAAAGCAGGTATTATCCTACTCCAACAGCTGCATGTGATTTACAGCACATATTGAGTATGTATTTTCATTATCATCACTTGTCTCAGAGCAAACGTAGCAGTCTGCAGGTGTGATCCTGAGACAGGGCACAGCAAAATAGCACTGGCAATCTCCCACATTTGAGACAAGTCAGGCTAGGAACTTGCTCTATTTTCTTGCTCGCTCCTTGTGAGAGCTGCCTGAGAAACTTTAGTTTTGTGGCTGGTGGATAATAGCAGAGCTCTGTTGATTGCTGTAGGCTAAGATCTCCTGCTTATGGAGACAATCACTACTTGTCTTCTTTTAATCTGATCAGATGTCTGTGGCTGCTAGTCAGTGAATTTACAGTGGAGAAGAAAGTCTGAATGATTAACATCTCCCCTAGTTTGCACTGGGTTATTGCTGGGATTTGACTGCCTCAGCTCGTCCATCTATGCAGATCTGGACCAGGATTTTGTGACTAGGTGCACTATGTCCCTGGACAGAGCAATTATATGCCTCAAGGAACCTTTCTTCATTTCATTCCCAACTCCTTTTTGTGTTTTTTACCTAGCAGGGTTAACCTACAGTCATTCCATTTACAGTGGAAGGTATTGATGTTTCAGTGCCTAATCAAGCAGCAAGTCTTGGTAATACATTGCCTGTTTGGGACTTAGGAGATTATTTTTCCTTATCCTAGCTCTCATGTGGTATAACTACTGCAATCTTTATTTTATGAGGCAAATAAATGAAAATTTTCTTTCCATGTTCTGTAAAAAGACAAGAAGTTGTTATTTTTCTTGCAAAACCACATTAAAGAGAAGGCAACAGTAACTGGAGTATTGCTGTCATTGCTTAATGAAAACCAGAGCATTGCAGTGGAAAACATGCTGGGAAGGACAGCTTCAATTAGAGGAAAGGGGAGATTAAAGACCTCTCTTTTATACAACCTAGGGAAGGAATGTGAAAGAATGGGTTTGAAGAAGGCGCTAATTGAAGGATAAAATGGAAACGGTAAATGGTTTGTGATAAGATCAGTAAGCACAGACAATGAAGCCAGTATTGCTAGGAATATGTGTAGAAGTTCATAAAACCCCCCAACCCCAATTCAGTCTGGAACAGGCAGATACAGAGGAAATATCCTAGGAATTGTGAGTATGTAGAAATCCTATTGGACAGGGACAAAATGTTTGAAAGGGAAGAATGTTAACAGTTTGAAAAACCATCAAGTGTTGTTTGCATTAAATAATAATTCACTGAAATAAAAGGAGAGTCAGGAAGATCAAGGTCTTTTCCTGAAGGAGGAATGAAAGAAATTTGATGACAATTATGCATTGAAGATATCCATTTAATCACAGAAAATTAGTCTTCTCAACAGGGAAAATTTGCATAGTCATAAAGGTAAAACCTCTTAAACTTGAAACAGATATAACAATGTGTAATATTTCCTCTTAATGCATTGTGTAAAAGAGCTCTGACTCAGACAAGTATGTTTTTAATTAATTTAAATCCTTAATTCAGGCAGGCTACGAACAAGGTCAGGGAGAGAGGAAAGCTGGATGAAGGAAATTATTTCAAATTTAAAGAATGTTCAACGGCATTAACATGAGCAAGAGAAATGGGATACCAAAAAGAAGAGAATTTTTGCAAAGAAGTCCTCATTCTCCCTAGCTTGCCTGTAAGAGCTGAAAAGTTTATCCAGCTCGTTTCCTACTTCTCTGATTTTGAGACAAAGTTAACCAACCTTGTTTTCACCCCGCTACTTATCATTTGGAGAGCAGCTCCACTTGACCAATCTCACATTTGTATGTGCTGTCTTTTTTTCAGCAAACCCCAGGTTAAATGCTGTTCCTTGTAATTAGCATTGCCATCTGATACCACTGACCATTTCGTTTATTCCATCTGAATGTGTCTGTCCTCTTGAGAGGCCACAGATGTCCCATTTCTTTCTGCCCTTACCTGCAGATTGCCCTGGCTTCATACCACGCACTTAATTTTTCCACTTGGTGCTTCCCACTGAATGTGTCTGTTCCACCAAGTTTCTTTCTCTCTCAGCTATTAAAAGCTCTGAGGCTAGTTCAGTATGTGTGCATAGGTAGGTATGCATATGTACATATGTATTTACTTCATTTATCCAGGCTTTGCCACCTCCCTGCTCTTTTTTGATGGCAGGTGTTTTGGGGATGACATTTTGGGAACAGTTGGCACATGCAGACATCTGTCATGGTGAAAGGAAAGGAACCAGCCCTTGAGAAAAATGGCTGCAGTAGGTCAGGCCTTAGAGAAATAAGTATGTGAGGAAACTTGGCTGTTCCCTGCCTGTACTGTATCTAGCTCTTTCCAATGCCCTGGGTCCATTTATTTCATCACTACTTAAAACCTCTTTGAAGTATTTATAATTTTTATTGGGTGTTTCTAAGAGACACACATAATATAGTTGGTCCAACAGTAAATTTGCTATGATGTGTTTATAAGGCAGGCTTTAGAGTCTCTGGAAAGATTAGTATTGAATGATGCAATGTAGACTGAGCTAGAAATGTGAACCAGAGAATCCAGATATTACGGGAGAGTTTCTATTTTTACCTGGAATAGATGAGCATTGACATCCTTATGAAAAGACGACATTGTTTAATTATTGACTTATCTTCAAAAGTAAGTGTTTTCCCTTTAGTTTAAGTTCTGCCCTGATGAAGCACTAGGGAATGGTCCTGTTGCAGCACTAGGGCTGTGCACAGATGTCTCAGTTTGTCCTGTTATTGAACAAGGTGTATTCTCCCAAGCTGAGCAGTACCCTGATGGAACCTTCAACTCAGCAGCTTTGCTCCTAGCCACAGCTCTGTGCCATGTAGACAGCTTTGCATTGACAAATTTGATATGCTTGGTGACTGGTACAATTTTTCTCCAGTTATAAGTGACCATCGGGTGTTCAGGGTTGGAACCCGTAAGCCTTCCTAGTCACGGAGCAGAACAGGAGCTGGAGCAGCTCTTTATCAACAACTACCTCAGGTCAACTCTAACAGCCTAACAGAGCATGCCATCCCTTACACCCACTCCAGGCAGGTGACTTTTATCTTCTTTTATTATTTAGCACATACAGCTTTGGTAATGTTCAGAAAGGAGAAATATTGGACTGGATAAAGATGACCTAAATTTAAAATTGCTTCAGCTTCTGCAATCAGTCTCCGTTCAGGTAGACAGATCCCCCTACCACCAAGAAACAGGAATGGGCAAAGGTTGGACCATTTGTCCACTGCTATGACTGAGAAAGCCCTGGGAGGTGAGAATTATGTTAGCAGACACTAGTGGTAAGATAGGTCATTAGTCTTCCCAAAAACACATTTTGTGCTTTTGTGGCTGCATTACAAGATAGAAAATCTTCAGAAGTTATTTGTCAAGGAGCAGGACAATGCCTCCAATTTAAATTTTCATGGGCTGGAGAAAGCCGTTTTGCTGACAGTTCTAATCAAGTGGATGTCACTGTGATCTATCCTCTCCATCCTGCCACACCATGCTGCAGATCCTAGAGAAGGATGGGTCCATAATGCAAGATCTTGTGTGGGCAAGCATTGTTACTCATGTAACCTGTTTCTCTGGGGACTGGTTCTAGGGCCACAAAGTAGTTGCTTAGTGATGTTATATTGTCAGCTGCCTAAACAACTTTGTGGAAGTTCACTGGAAGTTTGGACGGCCACTTCCTTGTGCCTATGGTTTTCTGAGAGTTTTTTCCTTTTTGATAACTTTCAATTGAACCCTGCACTTTTCTTGCATAATTTGTGCCAAATTGTCCTAAAAAAATCAATAAATAAAACTCAAATATTAAATTGTGCTTTAAGAGTTCATCTATTTTTCTCTGTTCCTTATTAACTAAGAAGATGCAAATCCTGCAGAAGAGAGACAATAACTATTATTTTTTATAATAATATGTGTGTATATCTGTGCTTAATAATTTAAAAGAACTGCTCTATCTACTATGAGGAGAGGATTCATTGTGATAAAAGTTTTATATATATGCTCTTTAAAATCCCAGTCTGAAAACCTGATGTTGAAACTGCAGTGAACCAGATTCTGAGCCTATTTTATGAAACAATCCTTCAGCTTTGACTTGTTTAGGCAAGAAAGTGCTGAAGTGCCTTCTAACATAAAGCAAAGGCAGCAGAAACTATCTACTTCTTCAAACGCACCAGCTTCCCAAATGAAAAAATAAAAAAAAGGGGTTTGGGTAAGGTATTTATCAATGTGAGTAAGGCTGAATTGGCCCAAGGCAGGTATATTTGTTCCTGTGGGCAACATTGCATTTGCAGTCATTAGCATCACCCTAGTTTTACTATTTCCAATTTTTAATTCTTTTAAAGTATATCTAAACATTACTGAAGTTTTAAAAATTTGATGTATTGTTTACGACATTATAAAATGTAGTCTGAAATGTTAAATAGAGAATAATCTCTGCTTGAGATTAAGTAAAAATCAAGTAAATAAGATGTAAGAAGGTGCTAAGAAAAGGAGGAGAATGATTTGTGACATGCATTTTGAGCAGAATTGGTGGTTTGAGGTAAAGATGACAGTGTGAGTAGTAAAGATAATGTGTGACTACTTTATTCCCTAGTGGGGGCAGAATAGCAAAGACAATAAAATCCAAGACTAGTGCAACTCTGGGCCTCCCACAGAGAACCATAGTCCTGCTTTTGAGGAATGAGGAGAAATAAAATCTCGTGAAGCACTATGGCAACCATCACCAGGGAGACCATCGCAGATCTCGAACATGTTTATCCAGAAGAATTACAAGTCACAGAGTGAGATGATATACTTGGAAATGGTATTTCAAAAGTAAAAACACTGTTACCTGGCAATTGCAGCAGTGTGGAAATGTGCCACTTTGAGTTCTTAATAAAACAAATCAGTTTTTAAGAGATATTGCAGTGAATATCTCCTAGAAACAGCTAAAGAGTTGTGCTTGCAAAATATCTGTATATGAGAGAACTGGACATTGAGCAAGAAGGGAAAGCAGACCAACAATGCAACTATGTTAGGGTGGAAAAGATCTTTAAACAAAAAGAGGAGTTTAAAAATAAACAAATAATAAAACAATATTTTATGGTCCTATATAAGACAAATACATACTGATATCCAGAGGTGATCATGCTTGTGGGTGAAACAAATTCCTCTGAGCGCAATGTGGATTGAACCTCATGGATAAGGTTCAGATGGTCTTTGCTCAAATTTGGCAAAGATGGAAAGCCCAACCAATTGTGTGCTCTGTTTTGTTTCAAAGAGGAAAATGAGAATTTTTGCATTCTGGTCCTGGTTATACCACTGATCTATCATATTGGGCAATTCATTTACTTGTTTCAAGTTTCTATCTTACAAAGGAAGATAGAAACTTGCTAGAGTGTTATGAAGATGAGCCGGTTACCATTTATGCAGAAGTTCTCCTTCCTCAGAAGGTATAGAAAAAGACAGCATTGCCCATTACTACTGCTGAATTCATGATTGATCCTGTAAGAACAACATCTAATAGTAGCAGTCTGTGTAAACATGTGTTTCTGAACAAGAGTTTCTTGCTGACAGGCCTGGTATGAATGTGAAGTTGAATTTGCTGGTAGTTGGAGAGTTCCAGTCTCCTGTCCCATCTCTCTGGGTGTAAAAATACCCACAAACCTTTGCACATGATTCAGTTAATAAAGGATAATATTAAAAAAAAACAGGATCCCACAAGCCCCTCAGTCTATACCAGGAATGCCAGCTGGTGCTGCTGGATTACCCCATGGAGGAGGATGGTGTCCAGGAGCAAGTCTGGGTCACCCTGATATGGCATCTCCATGTCTACTTTTACCCTTTGCCACTTGAGAGAGAAAATAATCAAGACAGAAATAATCATCACTGATTATCCAGAAGGTATAAAGGACCCTAAATTAGAAAAATATTTCTAGTGTTTGAGATTTGAAAGAAACAAGTAATGTTTTTGTAGCAGGAGCCTGATTCTGATTTTCAATAACAAAAAGCTGTTTCTGAGTAACATGAAGGACGAAAGGAAAAAACAAAGAAAGATTATCAGACACATTCATTCTTAGTCTCAAAAACACTCTCATCTCTATGGTTTTTTTGAGGCTGATATCGTCAGTGCAGTGTTTACCTTCCAATACGACATCAAACCATTTCTCAATGCTTACGTCTTGGCTTATGTCTTAAGAAAGGAGCACTTTGTTCTTCTGCATTCTTTAATATTCTTTGCTGTTATTGGCAGAAATATATTACTGTCACTTGCACACTGACACAAATTTATTCTTTCAGTGAACATCTTGCCCCAATTAAATTGATCAGTGAGCACTTTATAAAAACATTTCAAGATAAAATGGAGCAAGTCAGTCAAATAGCCAAGAAGTCCAATGATTCATTACAGCTAATATCTTTAGTTATATTAGCGTTGCATCTTGAACTTCTTTTAAAGGCAATTAATTTTTTTGCAGCCCTGATTTTCTTACTGCTAAACACATAGGCCTTCATGACTGAATTTTCTTGGAGTGGAGAACTGTATGACTTTTTTTTTGCCATCTAACTTGTCCTGTTTTCAAGGGTAGAAGAATGGTTGCTTGGTCTGATGCAGGCTGCAGCCACTGTGTGGGTCACAAAAGCACTGCATGGCACCCACATGCTTCCCACTGGGGCAATTGTTTCCTTTCCACTTGTGTCAGCATTTTGCCTGCATTTGCAAACCAAAGGCCACATCCTTATGGATCATTTTATTCTGAGAGATGAGCCATTCAGGTGGTTTTTTTTTCCCTGGCATATGAAGTCTGAGAAAGATAGCATAGCATCTCCTAATGATTCAGTGTAATGTTTAGAAAAGTTAGGGCTTATTTCTAGATGGATGTGGTCATAGTTTTCCCTTTATAAGTGCATATTGCAATTACAACTCCACCGTAATGCCATATGAATCAGAAGTGCCTATGTAGAAACCTGCTGATGTGGGAGTTTCAGGCATGCTTTAGTGAAGAGAAGCTGTGAGTCTACCCCAAGTGCATTTTGGAAGACAATCTCATGCTCTGTTACAAATAGAAAAAACAACTACCTCCACTAGGTACACAGCACAGATACTCCTTGCACGATCTAATGGAGACAGGTGAGACAGAATGTTATTTCACTTTGTATAAGTTCCTGTGAGGTAACCACAGAACTACAGCTACAGACTTGGTTGCAAAAGTGTAGTTTAGATACATGGAACTATCTCCCCTTGGCAGTTACATAATCCACTTTTATAACAAACTGTATTGGAAGGGGACTGATGAATTTACCATGGTATTATGTATCAAAAAATCTCAGGCGAAGAGATTTTTTACTGCTACAGCAGCTCCCCCATCCCCCAAGGCTACACATATGAAATCAGAACCATTTGGTTGAGAAAAGACAGCAATAACTAAGGAAGGAGGGTGGTTTCCATGTGGTGAGAATCAGTAAGTTTTCACAGGTCTCAGCAGACCTACACTGCAGAGAACTTGGCTCCTTAGATTCCTACATGTCTTTTTGTCAAAGATGACTCTGCTTTTGGAGATGCATGCCAGAGTCAGCAAGCTGCTGGGAAGCTCTAAAGACACAAGACTAAAAAAGCTGGACTCAACACATGTTAATACTGGGGGAAAATCTCAGGTTTTTACGTGCCCTCTTCCTTACTCTAAGAACTAGACAGCACTGAAGAAACGCATCAATGGAAATTTTCCATAGCAATTTTCAAATAGAAATTTGTAAGTGTATTCAGTGTCAGACACTTTTGAATTTAGAGACTTAGAATATAAGGGAAATAAATTGTCCTACCTTTTAAAATAGGCTTCAAACAATCCAATCTACATACAATCTTACAGCTGTCTGATTATTTCATCTTGTTATTTGGTTTGACGTATTTCCTTTATGATGAGTCTGCCAGCTAAAGTACAATGGGACTGGACTGTTTAATTTAATGGCTTCCATTAGATTATAAGGTTCCTCTTGAATGAATGGGGCATTATGAGAAATTTAATTCATGAAGAGCAACAGTGACTGAGTTTGAACTTACAGAGGGACCATGAGGAGCAGGAAATCTTTTCATTAAATTTAACTGCTGTTAAAATCCTCATGAGATCTATGGTTAGAAAAGAAATGTAGAATCCGGACATCTTGACTTTTTAAACTAAATGCTTATTAACTAGTCATAACATTCTCAGATTTAGATAAACAGCTATATTGAAACATAGTGTTTGAGTAAAGCAACTTCTGGCTTCTACCTTAGATTTAGCATCATTTTCATTGAAATAAATGTATGTGTACGACCAAATGAGCATTTCTTTCATTTTCCCATTTCCGTTTTCCCATTTCCCATCTGAACAGGTCCAGATTGTCAGCTTTATTAATACAGTTTTAATTCAAAATATACTGCATTCAGAACAAAGGTGTCCCTTTGGATTACAGAAGTGGGAGCAAGCCATATAAATGGCAATTATGTACTCTGCCTATTTTCAAACCAAAAACTGGAACAGAATATTTTGAATACTCACAAAATAGTTAAAGTATACTACATTATTCTAAGTTAATACCAAAATAGCCAAAATTTTAAAGAATTATATAGAAGTGATACTCTCATTTTTGTTTGTAAAATCATTTATACTTATTACCATAATATTTGTCTTCCTACTGCTGTGCTTCCCAGGAGTCACTTTGGTGCAATTAGTGGTATTAATTAGTGGAACTCCAGCCCTTTTCAGAACCAGGTGTCTTCCTGCTCTTTACTGGAACAAGAACAGACAGTTTACTGGTGAAACAATCAACCTGGGTAAATATCTCAGGGTCGTACAGGCCAGTGGGCATGGGAAAAAGGAAGAATTGTCTGGGGTGTGGACAGGTGCCTTGGGCACCCTGAGGAACCTAGGAAAATGCAGGAATTAAGAGCTCTGGGCTTTATTGCCCACAAGTCACTGGCATGTTGTGCTACTCCAGTCAAGGACTTTACCTGGATGAACATATATAAAGGGCTTTACAGGCTTGCTCCCTCTCCTGTTCCAAAAGGTGTAGCAGCCTTTTTGAAGGGGAAAAAAATCCCAGGGTTAATTAAGTAAATAATGACTACATGTTATGTCAGAATCTGTAAAATGTAGGTTTATAACTTAGGTACACAGTAAACTAAAAATTTTGCTTCTTGATGCATTGCTATAGAAAATCATAAAAAGAGATCTTTGTAGGAGAGATTTTAGGCAGCTTAAATGCAAGTGATTTATGTGAAAAGAATCATAAAAGAATTAAAGAGTAGATGTAGTTTCCAATTTAACTTCTGTTTCCTCTGATACCAGAGACTGGAAATTTACTTCCACAGAGACAAAATACATACTGATCAGTGATTCAGGCAGCAAAGAATCAAAACAAATGTAGCACGAGAATATTTTTGAATATTTTTTAAGGTTTAGCACATGCTTTTTTTGAATTCTCTTTGCTCCCAACACCAGAGAGAGACCTCTGTCAAACAGACTCCTGATCAAACAGCCTAGAAGACATTTTATTTCAAGCTCCCTGTTTACAAGTTGTTCTTATACAAGTCGTCAATTTACAGCCAGGGACTCAAAGAGAACAGAGAAAAAAAAATACTGACCTCCAAACCCTGCTGTTCCATAATGAACCACTCTCCTGGAGCTGATATCTTCTCCAGAAGCCTGGATCTTTTTTGTTTTTTCTGACTGAGTTTTTTTGGAAATTGTCCTAGAAAGCACAAGGAAAGCTCTCAGAGAGCTTATAACAGCAGGAAATTCATCATGGGCTGACAAGGTCCAAGATCCCCACACTATATTTGCAAGCACAGTAACATGCACTTAGTTGAGATCATCATTATGCACTTTCAATTAACAGACACCTGGTTACTGGCTGTTCTAGACAGCTTTTCAATACAACACAATAAAACTGCTCCAATTGACTTTAGTGAATGCCCCAAAGCACACTGGCAGTTGTAGTATGCAAAAGGCAGGATTTCTTTCCCATCTGTTCATGTGTATCAAATATTGCATGAGTGTAATGATGATAATTCATGCTAGTTGGGCATTATTTGGGCAAAGTGCTTTGTTTTGAGCTCATCTTTCATCAGACCATGCACATCAGCGCCTGGGTCCACTTTGTCCACTGGCAGTTGGGGTTTTTCTTGAGATACAGAGGGTTTGCTTTGTTAGGCTTTTTATTAAATTCCAGTTATAGAAGGATGGCAGGTAGGATTTGGGAGAAAGAAAAGCAGTGCTTTTACACAAGAGGAAAATACAGTTCCAGTGTGAATGATTTCAGTGTCAGAATTCATCTGCTGCTAAGGAAATAAATTTTATTTGAGAAATAAATTCATAGTTTTCTCCTACTGCAACTTCTGTACTTGAATTAGTATCTGTGCTACAGTCCACAGGAAACAGCAATGGGAAGAGAGGTTTCTGTTGCAAAACAATTGGGTGGGAGCCTATGGTGTTAAGAATAATATATTTCACAAAGTAACAGTGGGATGATATTTGGTGTTCTCATTAGCATTTCAGGACACCAGGGAGCATCAGGATGCCCATGCCCTGAAGCTCATGCCAGGGGCAGTCATCTATCTCTTATCCCATCACCCTCTCAAACAGATATCCAACCTGAGCACAGGTGTTCTTTGTGTGTGAAATTGTCTATTGGCTGAGAAGCAAGTGAAAGGGGGTGATGTTTTAACTCTTTAGAAAAAACCCCTTGCCACCTATGAATTCCTGTGTTGCACACTTACATTAGTTATCTAATCTGCTGTATTACCCAGCAGGAAAATGGGCACAAGCTATCCAACCTTCACCCCATGTAAATGGATTTGAACCACATGGCTTTTGAAACTCAGCACAGTCCTAACAGTCAGGTGAGTTGGGTGTGCTGCTTCTAAAACAAGTATTACTTACATTTTAAAATCAAATTAATAAAACTTGAAACTGGTTTCAGATCTGGATTTGACAGATCTTTGGATCTCCCAAAATATGGGAATCCTGAGGTGATTAGTAGAAGGTTAAGCAGAAACCAAAGAGTAAAGGCAACATCTGGTAAATGTCCTCAAATGAAAGGACCAAGTAGAACAAAACATTTTTGTTTCATGTAGCTGATATGGCTGAAACCAAGGGATGGTGACCTTGTGGTGCTAAGTCCTTGACTTCACTTATTTGTTGTGTGAAGTGTTTCTTAGTTAAATAGAAAAGCCACCCAGTGACACAACTTTGCTTACTAGTTCAAGGAAGCTGAGAAGGTTTTGTAGAGTCCCTTCCTGGCTGTGTGACCTGGGTGCATGGAGGAAGAAAAAGCAAATTATTCTGCTGGACAGCACTACAAAACTAACATTCAGCTAAATTAAAATTTTCCTCTAGAAAAGATCTTATAAGCATTTGCCTTTTCTTTGTTCAGTGACCAGTTAAAAGGATCTGATAAAAATGGACATTGAAAATGAGCAGCAGCTTTTTAAACCACCAGCCCATCACAGTGACAGCCGAGAATGGTTCACTTCTGCATATTGCATATTTTTTGTTCCAGACTCAAAATGTGGATTATTTGGAAACCTGATCCATATGAGCTCCAAATGCCCATGTGGGTGGGAATTGCCCTTTATAAAGGGAACACAGCATTTCTTACTCCTCTTCATGGACATTAACCTCTTCCTTCCCAGAACATTGCCATGACTTAGCTGACTTCTCTGCTTTGTAGATATGCAAAATAAGATTAAAATGAAGAGTAAAAACTCCAGGAGTAAAATAATTCAAGGACAGAATTCTGGAAAAAAAATATTTCCATAAATCGTCACCTTTTTGCTATTTAACTCTACAAAACCATTAAAGGGTTGCCTCAGTTTCATTTGGGTTTGTTTATTGGTTTTTTTTGATTGGTTGGTTGGGTTTTTTTGGTATTATCTTACACTTGCTAGGTCAGTTTTGTTGATATTCATGTATTCATGCAATCATTCCAAGGGCCCAAGATAAGTAATGATAAGTAATGCTGTAAATAACATGATAGTATCTTATTATCTAAGGCATACATGGAAAATTATTATGGATAAAAAAATATTTTAGGGGGAAATCAGCTAAACAAGTACATAAAGAATGAGGCAATACATAACCTATTAGCTTAATTCCTATCTGTAAAAAAAGCAACTATAAACTGTGTAAGCTTGTATAGAAAGTTTCTTTCCCTTGTAAACTTACTAAGGAAGTGATCTTTAATGGATCATTTATTTATAAGCTGTCTGCAATAGAGTTTTCTCCCCTTCCTTTGAAATCACTAAATGTAATCATGGTGAGAGACAGTGAGCTGGACCTGACTTTTTTACACTGACTTTGATTTGGCTTATGAGGCGGTATGTTGCTTGGAAATAAATTGTGCTGACCTTTTAAGACAAATTTGGAGCTCATTTGTATCACAGAATTAACTCCTACCACCTCTGGACATTTGTTTGTTGTCTTTGTAAAGATCTTCTGTCAAACAGCAGTTAACTACTCTTAATGTCTACAAATTTCCCTCCTTGAAAGGACTGCTGCATTTATTAACTGATGGATGCCTGAAAAGGGGAAATAACATGGGACTCTGAGGTCAGTAAAGAAAGAGTTAATTCTAGATAGAAGGGATTGAAGACATGTTTTAAGCTTGACTTAAAATTCTGTAAAGCTATGATAAAGATATATTTGACTTTGTTTTTTGTTTCCTTGTAACTCATAGAGATGCACTGGGGGGATGTAGCACTCTGGCACAGTTGTGGGCCGAGGCACCAGTAGTTGAATCAAATGGATGTAGCTGTGGATCTAGTGAGAAACTTGAACATAAAGAAATGAGAAACTTTGCCCTAAAGATAGTAGTAGGAAACCTCTAGTCCCAGAGATGGACAAAGACAACTTTTGCTCTATACTAGAACAGCTCATCCTTAAAATATCACCCCAATAAATTGAAATGGCCTATGAAAGCAGCTGTGAGAAAAACTGCAAGACATAGGAAGGACTTTCACACTGCAAACAGATTTTTTCTTATATCCCGGGTGGCAGATTTGCTTTGTGACATTAAAACCACGAGAGAACTATTTTCTTGTAAAGAAGTCTCCATAGTATGGCAAGAAAAACTCTTCTCCCTAAGTGAACTGAAGAAACTATTTCAGAGGTAGTAAACTGACTAAAAGTCCCAAGTTTCTTTGTCTCTACATTGTCAGTAGAAAAGTGTAGAGAGGGAGGAAAAAGGTGTTCTTTGAAGGTTTTATTCTGATTTTTCTTATTATGTTCCCTTTAACTCTGTTAACAAAGTTTTATTTATACTTTTTCAAGTTTAAACATGTTTTGCTTCTTCTCCTAATCCTATCTCACAGAAAAAAATAACACCTATCACATTAATTGGTACATAGGCCAGGAAATTTCAAATTGGCAAACCTAAACCACTAGACATAATTGATATTTCTATCCAGTTTCAAACCTAAACTATGACATCATACTACAGGAATTTTGAGTAAAATACCTATGGATAAATAAAGTTTAACTGTATTTAAAACATGGTGAATGAAGTGGTCTGTTTTCAGCTCAGTGTCTGGAGGTAGAGATTGGCTGCACAAGAGTGAGAGCAAGAGGTTCACTATATTAAGGAAACACATTCTCCAGGTACATTACTTTTTCAAGTGTCATGACAACTAAACAGAGACACTAAACAGTGAGCCTTTATTCACAGCTGTTACCACACTAAACACTGGCTGGGCACAGTCTGTGCTCTGCAGTACCACTTATTTTAGGATAAACTGATTGTCTTTCCTCATCCTCTGTAACTGCATTGGGGAACAATGAATAAGTATGAATGTGTAACATTGCCATAAAATAAAGCTTTTAGTTATAATGAACTGTGTTTTTTAACTCATGGTAAAATTACAATTTCGTATAAATATTGAATACTACTCTGAAGCATGTTAATACAAAAGTTTGGTTGATTCAGTGTTGGTTGAAACGTGACAGGATAGTGATGCAGTATGTCCAGAAATATCCCATAAATGTCAACAGTAAAATTAGCAACCTGTGCTTGAGTATTTAAAAATATCACAGTTGTAAAGGTTAGGGGGAAGAATTCTGTTTATCTTTTGGGCTTTATGTTGTACTCAAGGCCATATTCTGATGGGCAAGAGAGTCATGCTGCTGTCTTAGTCAACACTGGTCTGCCTAAGCTAATCATCTTGCAGGATTAAAACAGTCTGTGACTTCACCTCAGAATACTTACTTTCATCTGAAAATGTATACCCAGAATAAAGAAAGAGAAATAAACCATAAATAAATGACATAATCCTTGCTTTACCTAGTATTTTCTGCTAGTGTGTACTAAGTAACCATTACTAAGGGGCAAAAGAAAAACCAATCCATTCCTTGGAAAGTAATGTGCTGTAATGACAAACTTCCTGAGTAACCTCATCTGCCCCAGTGCATTGCAGCAAGATGAGCTTAACAGAGACAGCAAGGCATCAGGTTATACTGGAACTGGATGTACTACGAGGTCTGCACTCTGAACTGCATCCAGTGAGGCCTTAAGTTTTAGCTTCTATATTCTTCAGTTCAGAACAGCTTTATTGTATAACTCTAGAACCCCTCGGCCTGTCAGTTTCTGTTCTCCCATGTTATTCAGACAAAACAATTTCTCTCTAGGCCTGACCTCAAGGACACCTTTCTATCTGTCTGCAAAACTCGTGATTGTTTTCCATCTTGGGTGTAGTCTCTGTGAGACTCCTGCACTGCCCAAGGTGTACCTTGTGAAGGCCTTTCAAGAAATACGTGCATTCATCCTTTAATTCTGTCTAGTCTCTCTTCTAGGTAGCCTCTCCAGGCATCACCAGGAATGAAAAGGTCATCAAGGTAGCTACTGAGGAGCTGATGAAAATATTCCTACAGTTCAACTGTTCTAGCTGAGTGGTGGCCAGATTCAACTAAAGTTGAAGTTATCTAAATTTATACAGATTTTCGTACAGATTACCAAATTTCTACTATTTTAACCAAATTAAGAGTTGAAAAGTTATTTGATTATCAGGCAAACTACATTGAGGATGACAAATGCTTCATAAATGACACTGAGAATTACATGACTAGTGAATAAATACAATTTAGGATTTTATTTGTGCTCCTGAAACTTGTTTTCACAGAGCAGAGATAATCACACCTTCAGCAGTAGTAGTAGTAGTAGTAGTAGTAGGTTCTCCAGTGTTCACAATGTTCCACACATTACCATGTCTTACAGCTGCACAGAAAACACAGCTCTGCACACCAGAATTTTTATGATGCTATAAGAATCTTTTATTCCAGATTCTGTTATTACTATTCCCACTGTAAAGCTGCACACCTACCTAGAGCTTCTTTACAGCTATAGTGAAGTGATTGATGGTAAAATTTGCTCTCTGATGTGGTGCTGGTTTGCTATGATGTCTGGTTTGCAATTTTGGGTGACGTCTGTATCTTCTGTTTCAACATCTTTGGTTCTGCTCTGTACATGACTTGAATATTTTTTCTCATATGTATGTCAAATGAAACCCAAGGGATGTTTAACTCTGTCTTACTCCAAATTTCATTCAGCATTGACCTCTTCATTTTACCCTTGCAGTGATTTGGAAAAAGTCTCTATCTCTTAACTTTTATTTGATCCTTGTAGGTCTCTCCATGTATCCTGGGATAACCTGCAAACTCCAAGTTGTTGACTCCTCTGCTGTTTCTGTATTCATGGTGAGATGAAATGCACTATTAGCATCAGGTGAAGTGTTTGTGACTGGTTAAACTCTGCATTGTGCAGTGAGGGTGAGTGAAATTTAACAAGGCAATGGAGTGATCTCAAAGTATTTGTGAAAAAATTTATAAGAGGAAGATTATTTCAGAACAGATAATTAAAATGTTCTGTTGCCATATATATATATATGTGTGTGTGTATGTGTGTGTGTATATATCGAAAATGGTTATCCTATTTTTCTTTTTTAAGAATTTTTACTAGATTTTTAATTTGCACACAAGCATTCAAGGAAATAGATATCTCCAGAAATGGGGAACGTGGTTTTCCATGTTGTGTATTTAGTCATGTCTAATAAATATTGCTTGAAGTCTGGTGAGTACATTTAAATGAGTAACCTTACAATTTTCTTCTACCATATCTGACTTTTCAATCTGGATTAAATTATATTTTTAGCATTTATCTGATTATCTGGTGCACAGAACATAACCCAGACTAATGTAAAATGATTCATCTAATTCATACAAAGGAATAAAGAACAGAGATATAGGTAAAGATCATACAGCTTCTGGGAAAGTGCACTTCTGAAGTGAGAGAAATTCTAGTGGAGCCCATGTACAGTGATTATGAAACCTGCTGCTGGAAACTTTTTCTTGGTTTCTTTATTTGTACACCATGAATTCTGTTTCTTCAAGATGTTTTAAAAGAATGGATGTGTGATTATTTGCTTCAGTCATCTCCTGTGTTTTAAATTTCTGTCTCCATCCTGCAGTCAAATGCTTATGTCCTAATAATCCAGGAAAAAATTTGAAGGTACTGCAAGTATTTTTAATATGAGAGTAAATATGTACTATAAGAGGTGTTTTTCAATCCAGTCCTTTGATAGTCTGATGTGCCATAAATTTTACAGTGTGTTAGCTATAAATATAACATGCAGTTTTACAGCTATGTTTGATTTCAGTTCCCTAAATGATTTTGAAGGAATAAAGAAAATCCATTTAGACAGGAGCAAGAAACTCCAGCCTTTTATTTACCTCAGTTTTGAGAATGTGAACTATGTTTGTTAACGAACAACTACAGGAAAATCAGCAGACAACAGGGAACCTTTCTACTCTTTCACAAAATTTTAGATCTCATTAGCAAAATCCTTTCCCACTGCATTGGTTACAGGTAAAATCCCATGCTGAAAGGGCTCCATGTTCCCTGATGTAAACGGTCAGTTTGTATTCTCTTCAGTTTTAGCTGAAACATTGAAGCTCAGAAATATTGACAATGTCAGTGGTATGCTTTAACTGGGTACAACTCAGTCATGCAATTGTATGTGTATCCTACCAAGACAACTCAGAAACTACTTGCAAAACTTGTTCTCTTAAGACACCTCAGACGCAGTCAGCCCACATGGTGAAATATTCTCTGAAGTCACTTAAAATGCGATGATCACATTAAATGAAATAAAAAGCAAGCATCAGTAGTCTTGCTGTCTGTAAGGACACTGGCATCTGACATTCAGAAGCATGTTGTGTGACAACCAACATTGATACTCAGCCTTAGTATGGCTCCAGCTGAAGTCAAAGCAAATTGAATGGAAGCGAGATCAGCTAGGGAGTTTATTTTATGTAAAATATAAACATGTTAACAGGAGAAAATACTGTTTTCTTATGTTACAACCTTAATAACCAACATGATTTTTATCTTACAGTTCTGCAAGTGGTGCAGGGTTCGGTTACATGTACATGATGATTTAAAAGAGCAGATATTCATCTGTACACATACACCAAGTATTGTATGCTGTTCTAGAATTCCAGTATTTGTATGTGTCCCTGGTTGAGTGCCTCATAATTTTGCTACCTCTTATTCCATTTAAAAAACTAGCACAAAATTTAAGTATTATTATGATTGCATCATTTTGACAAGGTAGAGAGGGACTATATATTTACAAACAGATACACATATTCAAAGCCTCTGAAAAAAACCAACCCTTTCCATGTTTCATCCTCTTCTCTTTCTTCCTCCTACCCTACATTCATATTCATACAGGATGTGGTGACTTTACTCTTAAAGCATCATGGTAAGTTATGGAGCTTGTTATGACTTTTTTAATGAAAGCCACTGAGACTAGAAATTTGTCTCCAGGAAAAGCACTGCCACATGGCTGCCCTGATGTTGCTCTTGCTGTTAGAATGAGAGTTGCCACAGGACTAGGAAACAATTTAGTATGTGGCCAGAGTCTGGTGTGGGACATTTAAAACATGATCCTCATTGCAACTACAAAGCTGACATTTAAGCTCAGCCTCTTCAAGGAATGTATACCTATTAATGAGCTTTTTGGGAGCTGGGACAGAGGGGTTGCAAATACTCATTAATTATCTACTGCAGCAAGCAACTTGTTTTGGTGAATTGCAAGATGTCTTTGTGAAGGCTTAGTAGTCCTGCCACTTTGGAACCCTATGAGAAGGGTCAGGAATATCTAAAGGATGGAGGTTAAGAAGCTGCATGTCAGTCCAGCTTCTCCTATAGACCTACTGTACTATCACAGCAAAGTTACTTACTCTTTCATATTCTTACATACAGTGAAGTTGCCACCTGCAACAGCCTTCATCGGAAGCATTAGGCTGTTAAATTGACTGCTGTGAATGGCACACACATGTTAATTTATTTTACATAGTACAATAGTCCCAGTCTTGATAATCAAATGAAACAGAATTTATTAAAGAATTATAGCAACTCTGAGACCATGAATAAAGGGAGTTATTTGCAGTTTCATATTAAATCAGTCAGGCAAAGCCAGCAAGCAAACCTCCTAGAGAGTTAAGAATCATTAGTATATAAAATAGTGTGGGTTTAGCCAGATGGTCCCATCAGGTGGGCACATACCTCCTGATAGGTGTTATTTGACCCTGTATGCAAAAGAACTGTGTTATCTGAATAAATCTTGTAGAAAGGTTCAAGCAATCTCTTTGAAGTCATGAGTATTAACTGAAAAGAAATTAAATGGGTGTCTGTTGAGGCTTGCCAAGGGCTATATACATAGTAGGGGCCATGTTAAATGGAGAAGAAACTCCTCAGTATCAGAACTGATGCAACAGGAAAATGTTATGGTCTTTCCATTGGTCATGGAAAATACAATATCTAAAGTACTAGGAATAACCCTTGCATTAACAATACAAAAAGTCAGTGACTTTCTGATATGGACACCACAGATGCTGTCCTCTAAAAACCATCATTTTACTCAAATGCTCATCTTACTTCATTATCTCTTTGCTTTATATTGGCCCAAGTGAAGACAAGAAGGATGCAAA
The DNA here is from genome assembly GCA_018697195.1 of Certhia americana. Taxonomy (NCBI): domain Eukaryota; kingdom Metazoa; phylum Chordata; class Aves; order Passeriformes; family Certhiidae; genus Certhia; species Certhia americana. Next base: position 40,062,419 of record CM031860.1, on the reverse strand, counting down.
AATTTGCTCTCCTTGCCATCATACACACAGTAGCCAAGAATAGTTGTGGCTCATCAGATTATTCACAGTTGAGACTGAACAGAGTGCTGATAAAATGGAAAAGAGAGCAATATCTGTACTATCAGCTGACTGACAGCTGACTCTGTGTCTGGTAAAAGAGAATTCTCCTGTAAGAACTGGAACTTTTCTAAATTCTAGTCATTGAAAACTGTGTCACAGATTGAAGTATTACAGTGATCCTCAGATGGGTTAGCAGGCAGAGAGCAAAAGAGGACGTGAAATATGCAGGGAGTGCAGCTTGTCAGGTACACACTGATGTGTACAGCAGACACACAGTAAATGCTCAGTCCTTTTTATACTTAAACAAATATGTATGAAAATGCTTAGGCTTTCCAATTTTACAACCCAGCTAGGACTACAAGCTTAAAAATGGAAATTGAGTTGTAACTAGAGATATTGGATCAGAAGCAAACAGCTGCAAAAGCAGTAAGACAAAGGCAAAATATTAACATGATTGGAATTTCACAAGATTGACATTGTTACTTAAAGTGCATGGGTTGATTACATTTAAAAGAAACACAAAGTATACATAAAAATTAAAGCAAAACAAAAAGTTTTTACCACATAAGTTATTATACAAATACAATAACAGACCAATAAAAGAAAAATAAATTAAAACAAACCCTTCTAAAAGATACTAGAAAAAGACAGGTACACAGCCAAAACCTGTTCAAATTTCTAGTATCCATTCAGCTGTAAGACACTGCTCACAACTATCAGACACATGCAGCAAAAAACAGATAAAACAAGAAGGGTCTGCTGCTAAGAGGCATCAAATCACTGACAGCTGCAAGCTGTCAGCTCCGGTGCCAACTACATGATGTTAGAACAGATGAGGGACTGAAATGTAACGTCTGAAAATATAAGACAGGTTGTGGTAGCAGTTTAGGATCCATTGTGTAAGGTGAATTTCAGTTTAATTTTGCTAGGTCTTTAATATTTTCATTGAACCTGATATGAAAGAAACTCCTATTGCCCTATTTTTCTTTAACTGCTAAAAAAGGAAGAAGACTTTTCATACATAATCTAGTACTCTCAGGTAACTAAATTGTTAAAATACAATTGACAGGAGTAATTTTGGGACCTAATTTCTAAAAGGTGTTCTGTTTCCTTGGTATGGTTTTTCCATCACTCCACACTCTTCTGCCTCCCTCTGCTGTGTCCCCAAATTAGAAATTCCATAAAATCCTGACAACCTGTTCTTGGAAAAATATCTTGGAAATATTGGAAATATTTTTCCAATAATCTTGGAAAAAGCTGAGTTCTGAGCTCATCCTCTAAGGTAACTGATTCATCAGCACTGCAGTGCTGTGGAAACACAGCACAAGACAAGAATTATTTTCAGCTTAAATAGAGAACATAGTATTTATGAATGGACAATGCATCTCAGCAACAGCATGGGAAACAATTGGAAAACTTCAATTGTTGTACCTAATATACCTAGAACCTGACATCATAAAATACAGTCATTTTAGGGAAGCACAGAATAGTATTAGAGATCTGTGCTAACATTTTGTTTTCTAGCTGCTAGCTGAAAAGAATTTATTGTCTTAGGTATTTTTACATTATTTCATAATGAACTGGAAAATCTATGCATAAGCATAAGAGAAAAGGGATTATGCTTTACTGAATCAACTAAAGTACTTTACCCCATATGATTGTTCCTGTGGGGGTCCCAGTTCTGTAAAACTTGAGTGAATGACAAAGAAGAGTTCCTCTGCCTAGACTGGCACTATTCATACAGCTGTGATAGACAGCTTTTGGACTGAAGCCAAGACATTCAGCACACTGGAGACTAAATCCAATTTAAAGAATTGTGACCACAACTTTGTTAATCAAAAGAAAATGCTCCCTAGTTTAGCTAGTGTTAATATGAACTGTGTATTCCACAATGTTGCAGAGCTGATGTCAGATTACTCATGCTGGACTGGCATGATACTAGTGATCTTTTCATGGGCTAGGGTGAATTAAAAATGCTTTTTCAGACTTTATTAAACAGCTTATTCTAGTAATTTTACTCTCAATAACTTACTGCAATTGTCTGTATGTTTTACAATCTAAAGCTGTATTGCAGTGGAGAAAACCAGTGATTATTATCCTGCAGTTTAGCATTTAAATATTAATTCAAACTATTAATATTTTAAAAACCAATTTTCACATAAGTCTATTGAAATAAGGAAAATGTTATCTAAAGTTGAACTGACTTTAAAATTACTTTTCATATAAACATGAGCCCTGAAGATTCAAATGGTACATTAAGAATATCTGTTTTGTTGAATCTTTTAAAACTAAAGAATGTCTTGAGAATGTTCAGTAGTAAACTGTGAAATACAGACCTTTGGACCAGGTCAGAATAATGCTGATCTAGAAAGTAATTTCATTCACAGTGAGGAAACCTTATCCACTTTAAAAGGCCAGTAATTTTTTATATTTTTATACAGAAACTCTGAATGTTTATAAATAAATCAATTAATGAGGGATTTACAGGTTTTGCTTTTCAGTGGAAAAGCTCCTGGGTCTCAGTGGGAGTTCACGTCTGCTGTAAGATGTCTGTCTTCTGTATTAGACAGAGAACATTTCATTCTAACATCAATAAAAGAGCTGCATCCTAATTATGCTTGTCTTGAGCCTGCATATCAGCCTTCATTCATGTGAATGATCTGTGTAGACCACTACTACCATTCACTTAAGTCCTCTAAGGTTACATTCTACATCTGTTTTCTTGCATTAGTATAATAACATGATAAATCACAAATAATCTTAGCTGAAAAGTCCACTTCTGTTTCTCATTCAGTGTAAAGTGCTACATTGCTTTAGTTTACAAAATGGCTGTTGATAAATCCAACTGAACTTCAGATGATGTTACAGTAGAAGCCGCTTCATTTTCACCAATATTTCATAAAAGATATTTCACATTCACAGTAGAGTACAATGAAAAACATTATGATCTTTTCTACAGAAGACTAAAATATGAGATGTAGCTGCACTTCAAAAGCCATTTCTTGAAATGGAGTGTTGGCCATAAAGTGTCAGGCAGGCTTCTTAAAGAAAAGGACAAAAAGCAACATTGACTGATAAATACATAATGAGTGAATAAAATCTAACAGGTAGAAATCAGTTTTGTGAGATGAGAATATTTCCTCACATGTACTAGAACCAACTGTCAGTCCCCATGAAGACAAGAAGAGTGTTTTTGCTGTTGATGTCATTGGAATAGGACTTTGGCTACTGAAGTTCAAGAATTGTATAATGGAGTGAGTGTCAAACTGATCAAGGTAGTTACCCAGCATTACCACTGACTCAAGCCACCATCAATCCCTTCTCAAACCCTATTGATACTTTCTTCTACATTTATTCTTTGCCAAATTCAGGTATTCAGGTGAATTCAGAAATTTTATTAGCCAGTGCATGACAAATGCCAGCCAAATTCGCCAAGGAAAATCACAAACCAAGCCTTTTGTACTAATTTTGAAATCAAGCACTCCAGAGCCCTATCTGTTTCTGTGGAGACAAAGCTTTGTCAAATATGACCAAAATATTAAGGATGATATATATATGATAGTGTGTACACTAGTGGTAGCTATGTATTATGTCTCTAAGAAATGGACTCTGTCTTGACAAATGAAAACGGGACCTACACAGATATTTAGAAAATTGCAGGATCAAGCTGTGACTTATGTACAAACAATGCTTATTTAAATGGACTGGATAATTTCAGTCCTGATGGATATGTTACATGTGAGCAGTGTTGCAATCTCTGCAAACTCTATCAATATAATTTTAACAAAAAAGATAAGATCAATCTTTATAAAAGCAATTTATCTCTGTATCATATGTGTGATCTTACTCCCTTTATTCCAGTGCTCTGTAAGTTCTGAGATCTCACGTCATCTGTACTATCTCATGACAAAGTGACTGAACATACAGAATTATTTAGTTCCAGTGTAATTTAAATTCTCTATGTGAATTTCACGTCTGTGGTTACACACTGAAGGTTTTTAACAACCAAAATTGAAATGATTTTGGAAGAATATCTTTTCTACAGCAGAGTAATATGTAAAAAAATCCCCTATACAACCACAACTCAAATCATCAAGAAATTGATATTTTTCCTTACATTTAAAAGGGATAAGTATATGTCAGGATGTATTTAAAGGAATGCTTTGTAAATCAACACACTCCAAACCATCTAGAAAGTTATAAATAATTTTGCCCAAAATGTAATGAACACTTTCATATAAAATACTACTCTAGCTGGATTGGGTTTAACAGTTGACATCCAAACCTTATTATCTGTAATGTTAGTCCATATAAATTCCACTAAAATCTGACTTCAATTAGCTCCTCAATCAGTCTTAAAAACTACAAACAACCCCCCCTCCTCTCTAAAAGAAAGTTCTAAATGTCAAAAATGGACGGTTATAGTCAACATCACATAGACCATTGAATAGGAGACAGTGTATTGTTGTTCAACCATCCGAGATGTGGTCTGTGCAAAAGTCAGTTCGGGGGAGCCATCACCTTCTTCTGCGTGCAGCATCCTTGTGCGCAATTATCACAGTTTGCCAAGTCACTCTCTTGACTGATAGAATAAAATATAGCCAGACTCTGAATTTTTTGATATATCAGAGGTCAGACCATAGAATTCTTCAATAGCTTGAGCATCTATTTTCTGCAAAATAAATATTTTTTTAATATGCTGTTAGGTAAAGCAAATACCAAACACAGATTAAATGACTGTATGAACAGAAAAGACAAATTCAGATATTAGTTTAGAGGCAGCAATTAGCAAATTCTGTTTGCAATTTAATCAGTGAAAGGGTAAAGATTAGGGGCTGACCCTTGCTGATCTCACTCATGAAAGTCATAGGCATGTTTCTGTCACTGAACCTAATTGAATTAGACTTTTTCCAATAAAAGAAAGACTCTTTGGAATGCAGTAATGAACACTGTTAAAACATAAATGTGACCATGTGATCCCATCTTTCTCAAATTTTCAGAAACCTTCTTCAAGACTTGCCTCATCCAGCATCCCAGTGCTTACTTTCCTTACCTCTTGGGAAATCAAACTCGAACCTTCAGTTTTGCCAGTGTGCCACAATGACATAAAGGGCTTGCATAAGAATGAATTTCAGAATGCTCAGACAGAATCTGCAATAGCTGTGGGACAGATTCTACTCTAATCTACCTTCAGGCAATCTGAGATCAAAAACACAATTCAGATTTTCTTGTAACTTCCCTATTCAAAACTGAAAATTCTACAGCAATGCTAGCTTTACCTAGTTCAATTTTACCAAGTGATAAGGTTTTAATGAATTAAATTGATTTTATTAGATATAGAAAACACTCAAAATTAAATTCTTCAAGTCTGGTATTATAAACATTTGATGTTGCTATGAAATGAAAAAAACCCTCTGCCACTGACAGAGCACAAACTACAGGATTAATAATTTTGTTTACAATCTTTCTTCCTAACAGAATTGAAATAAACATTATATACAAACTGTGGCTTTGCAGACTGGTAATGTCTACCCAGTTATGGATCAGAACTTTAACCCCAAGTAGGGAAGCACACAATAGTACAAAAAGTTGTGCTCATGACCTTCAGCATACTGACCTCTACAATGTCATCATCAAACAAGAGCCAAAATCCATGACTTTTCACAATAGTAATGTAATGCCCCCGATTCGGTCCACTAGAAAGCAAAACAAAACCCCAAAATATTAGAATATACTACTGAGTCCATTTTGATAAGTCACATTTCTTTATGAATGCAGAATTATAACTAAATGTTATGAAAAACATGGTAAATCCACCTGTGGTGGTACATTAAACGCTTAGTTTCCTTCCACCTTTTTATTTTAACTTGTTGCAAAGCTAATCAACTGTAAGCTAAATGTGTTGTTTTCATCGGTGCCAGGACCATTTAGCTAATTATCCTACAGAACACTTAACAAGTTGCTATGGTAGGCATCAAATACTTTTAAAACTTTAAGAACTGTGTATAGGGGGGAAACTGACCAAGGTGATCTGTTGTGGGATCAACATGATGATAGCCTTTGGCCCTCACAGAGTCCTAACTCCCAGTTTTTTAAGGGGTCTTATGAGGAAGGAGGCAGTTTCATCAATTTAAACCAAACTTTTGACTATTGGAGACCTGAGACATCATTTCTTAAACAAGTACTGATTTACTATGAGGGAGGTTGGCTAAATGGTTCAGCCCAAGACGCATGCAAGTCTGCACAGCAGCAGGCTTTAAGCACTGCCTCCCCTTCTCCCCACATTTTGTCAGGGATAGTTCTGCCCTTGGCAAACATCTGGCAATAACTTGTGATACACATGAAAGTACCTTACCTTCCACAGTGAACAACAACAGCTACCAAGTCGTACATCCGATCTAAGTTGACGGCATCGCCAGACGTGTTGAAGAGACGTAACTCCAGAGGAAACACTACCCGGTATGACAGCTTCGTATATCTGTGCAATTGCTCCATATACTTGAATCTCTTGAGGTGTAAGGCAAGAATCATTGGCAGTTTTTTTACTCTCATCCTGTGAAACCATTAAGAAACATATGATAAACACCTGACCTGACAGTCAAAGCCATTCTCTCTTCCCTTAATAAGCAAATGTCTGCATTATAAAAGCACTCTGTAAGTAACAATAGTCAGTAAGAAGGAACTTCTAGACTAAGACACACACCTTTAAATCTGTCTGTGGGTTCCCTGGTCCACACAGAGAATGCATTTGGGATGTAAGGTTTCTAGATATTTAAACAAAATAAATATCAAGGAATAAGTTTGCCAGTGCCCAGGAGGGGCATGGTGAAACAGCTTGCTCTTTGCTTACCTCTTCTGTGCCTCTTGTTTACTGCAGCAAGTTTCACAGTAGTATTTCTGTTCACTGCATAGTGTCTCTGTGTTACTGAAGTCTCTGTAAATAAAGACAATCATCAGTTCTTTAAGGATATTTACTGGTAAGGATATTTATGTACTGGTAAAATTTGCCTCACTTGGGCTGATGAACTGGAACCTGAAAGACACACAGGATGAAATCTTCACCCATTTCAGTTTTCTAAAGCATCTGAAGTGACTGTATTGGGGTTTGCAAATGGAGTTAGGGTATCTAGCTGCTATGACAAGTTGTATTAGGAGATGAGACCCCCTATATGATAAAAATGAAAGATCAATTGTCTCAAAATGGGATTTATATCTGGTCTCTCACATAAAGGGGCTGCCCAGACTTGGGTATAATCATTCAATCCATTCTGTTTCTTTTCAAATTATTTGCAGAATGAAGCAGCTTTAAGTGCACTTCTGCCATCTTCAAATATCTCACATTTTATGGTGTTCTTCAATAAGAGAGGTTTGAATCTTCTTACAAAGAAAAAATAAATTGAACTTAGTTTCCAGCATACTTTAAACTTCTGAACAGTCATACAGAAGGTTTTAGATTATACTTTTTAGTTTTCTAAAAAAGGAAAGTGGCAGCTGGTATAGAAAACTGTGTAAATCCTGATCAAGTAAATACACTTGGAGATATTTCTGGATTGAGCTTTTGAAGTGATAAAGGCAGTGGAAGGCTAGTTGGATAGCATGTCTCAGTTCACAGAAAAGATTTGCTGGAAGTCACAGTGCTGATGTGCTTTGGAGCAGAATTTTAGGTACTTAACACCATTTAACTGTATAAAAAACCCAAAAAAAACCCCAGTAATTATTTTTGTGACCTCTTGTGTTACATTACAGCTGAGCAGGTGTTTTGAGAACTGTGAATGCAGATATAAACACCTATCTTCCATTTTGAGCACATGGGGTTTCCTGTAACTTTGGGTCTTAAATAGATACATCAGAATTCCAGAACTGTCTTATTGAGTGCCCCTCCCTACCTTGAACCTGACAGGCTTCTGAACTCCAGGAATATTCAGACCCGTTCAGACCCAAATAAATTCCCTTCTACCATTGCAATTCACATTCATGGAGGCTTAATCCACACTGTCTGCAACTTCAGCCTGCTCTCACAGTAGGCAGCACCAGAATTGTCTTATAAGGCAAAGGGAGGATTCTGGATGCTAATTTCTTCTCGACATCATCATTACAGGGGTAGGTGGGAGAGATGAAGACTATATAGTTTACTAGGGCATAGATATTAGATGTTAATTACATAAAAGTTTTAAGGTTGACAGAGCATGACAGAAGCACTTCATATGACTGCATAATATTTTTAATAAACAAGAATACTTTTACTGATTTATTTTCTTTATAAGGTCTCAACACTGAAGAGAAAGTGATGAAATTTAGGAAAAAAATACATCTTTTGAAAGATAAATTACAGCTAAACTTTGATCATAAGTATTATTTTCTATCTAACAGAAAATAAAGCATTATTACTGGGAAGGATTTGCTTCAGTGGTAAACACTGATCTCAATACCCGATTTCACATTAGAATTTAAACACAAAATTAACTGAATTCAGCTGAATTTCTCTGAAAAACATGGTAACCTTTCAGGGAATAGTAAGTGAAGAGCTGAAACTTTAGAAAATATTAAAGATGAGTTATATGTGCAGGGAACATAAGACTCAGTAGAATATGGCTGTGAAAGTCTTAGGCTGGCTGTTAGAGAGTTTATTTTCTCTATGATGATGAGAAATGATGATGTTTATTTTCAAAGCCTACAGGCTCAATTTTAAAAAAAGCAAACAAATTTTGGGAATTTATTAGTTTTCTTCCCATCTCAAAGTGAAGCAAGGAAATAATATTTTTCTAACATGAAGAAACATGTGCAGATGGTAGAAATTTGATAGATACTGGTTTGTTCTATGCCAAATCTCCCATGGAAGTTAATTAAACTCAAAGAGTTTCTGAATTCTTTTAAAAATGGACTAGTTATTCTGATGCTATTAATAATATTATTAGCATTATTTATTATTAATATTTATTTATTTATTAGTAATGTCATGATATCTATAATTAGTAGTATTAGAAAAAAATGTTTCACTGAAAAAATGGCTAAGCATGAAATAATTACAACTTCAGTAACTCTTTCAGCAATCAAGAATTTTCAGCATGGCACTTCTAAAAGATGTTGAACAGTTAAAAACAACAAATCACTGACTGGAGTTCACAGAGTCTGATGTGCAAGAGCCACAGCCTTTCAGAACTCTTCTCTAGACCTTCAAAGCTAGTTTCAAGAAATGTCTAACTCTCTCCTATTCCATTAATAGTCCCATCAGCATTCTGCTTACAAGTTATCTTATCAAGAAAAAGGAATTTTCAAATACACCTGCTTAAAATGTACTAACTTATCATTGACCTTGTGCTTCTACAGCCTCTCTGCTACAGTATGAAAGATGCTTTCTACTGTTTATATGCATAAGTAATATTAATTTTGTGTTTTAAGAGATGAGAGAATTAATAGTGTAATACAAATTATTACACAAGTCAGGATCAAACTGACTGGTAAACTTTGCAATTCCAAGTGGAAATAAAAACAATGGATATATACTGCATTTGTTATTGGACTTTTATTGCTTCAGGCCCAACTGTCTATCCTGTGGGTTTAGAGTATGCCAGAGGCTTGTATTCTTCCTGTTCTTTGGACATCTTGAGCACGCAAGGACCCTTTACATTTTGGAAAACTACAGGAATAAAAGAACATTTGTCTGCAGTGGTAAAGAGATTAATTATACTTAAATGTTATCTTGCACAGCTTTTCTGTATTTTACCTTTTAAATGCAGCAGCCTTTTAAGCTATTAAGATACAGCAAAGCAGTGGTTAAAAAAAAAGGAAACAGGAAAGATTCCAAAAAGAGTGACAATTTGGATGTTCCTATTGTAAGAAATCACAACAGCACTTACATTTTGTGTAATAATGCATAATACCAGACAGCAATGGGAGGAAATCCATATTCTAACTAAATGTTTTCTAAACAGAGGTAGAAATATGATTATGTTGCTAACATAAAACACAATCAGAACAGATGAGAGGTGATAACTCTCCTGTTCAATCTGTAAACAGTAGCCTGTGCCTCCCACCCCAAGAAAAGAAAAATTGGGATTTTGCTTTCCTTTATTTCCAAAAGGAGCAATGAGTAAACTTCAAAATGCATGTCATGCTGTTGGAGTAAAGGCACTACACTGGAGTGCATAAAGAGACCTAAGGCATCCATTCTTCTCAGGGTTGCATAGATGTCTGTTGCAATATTATGCCCTGCTCTAGACAGTGGCACTTCAAGAAAGATAGATACCAAGACAGAGGTCCAGTTGGAGAGAAAGCTGAAGAGTAATGAACATGTGTAGAGATCCAGAGATGACAGCCTGAGAAGAAGTTGAATGACCTTAGGCTGTTTAAATTTTTTTTTAAAAGTGATTACATTCTTCTTGTATGTAAAAGACTACTGCTAAAAGGAATGGGGGCAACCCCTGGTTTATATCTAGAGTACACAGAAGAAGTAGAAATAGTCTTGAACTGAAACACCAAAGATTCATATTGCACAACAGGAAAAACTTAGTAGTAAAGAACAGGAAGAACTGGGATAGCCAATTGAGATAGTACTGCTAAAAAGATCTTCTGAAACAGGTTGGATATAAGCATCCTCTCTGACATGAAGGTAGGGGCTAACCTCTTTGGAGTCACTTTCAGGTGTGCAGATGAAGTTTTTCCATGTCTCAAGCTACAGCCACTGTCTGTTCAATAGAAGAAATGCTATTGGTATTTCTGCTGAAGCAATTACTCTGCCTTTACATAAAATGGCCATTCCTAACAAAATTTTTCCAAGAAGATAAAAAGATCAAGAATGTAAATAAAAAACTGGAGGAACCTGAAGGACAGATGGTAACTTCTATACAGCAGCAGTTTCTAACACATTCACCAGACTCAGCTGTAAGAAAACGTCAGAGCTCAGTCTCCAGTAACCATAAAACCGAATATGTCAGACTAGAAAAGGCACTGAAGCATCCTTGCAGCTCAGTGGGATTTCAAATTGACTTTGGACAACATAGGGAATGGTAAGTAGTACTGGCAGGTTCAGGGTAGTGGCTACAGTGAAGATCTACAGTGAAGAAAAGTGTGCAAACAAAAGTCTGTAGCACCAGTAATGATTCAACCACGGGTTACTATGAGGAGGCAAAGAAACTACAGGAGAAAAAGAGAATGCACTCTCCAAAGCCTCTCTTTGGTTTGCTCACTTATTCCAGGGAGGCTAATTAATGCAGTGTGGACTGCTTGAGGGTTAAGGACTGCTACATTATACTATGAGAGATTGTACAGAAGCTGAGAAGGAAAAAACTTGAAATTATAACAGAAGTTACTTTGTACAGTTGCATTCACAGAGAAGTCCCTGCTTTCTGATTCAGGAAATAGTATCTCACATTCTTCCTCTTTCTTTAACTCTCACCTTGGGATGACACACCAGGAAATCCCTCCTAGGCATTCCAGAATAACTGATTAATGCAATTTCAACCTCGATAGCGATTTTGGAGTTTGAAGGAGTTTGACCAATTGATAATCATTACTTTGGAACAGCAACAGTTTGTCTTTAATGTAGGTAGTGGCTTATTGTGTTAATGTCAAAACTCTGGACATTTTGAATCTCTCAGAATAATTACCCATGTAAGGCTGAAAATTTTCTTGATGTCTAGACTTCTTAAGTTAAGAATATACTAGGAGCAGAACAGAAATTTAGAGTAAAAGACTTCACATAATTTTAGGATGAGACACAGAATAAGAAATTTCTGATAATAAAATAGACTTCTGAAATATTTTGCTCTCTATGGACTCTAACATTCATTCTGCAAAACACACACTTAACTTTTAATATGCATATAAATCCTAATCAACAAAGCACTTGTGTAGAAGATTAAAGATAAGCACATTTAAATCTCTTTGAAGCCAATTATTATTCTGCAGCAATTTTTCCAGACAACAATGCAATCAATTATTTTCCCTGAAAGCTGATTTATTTTCCTCTTTCAAATACATACATTGAAAGAGAAAGTGAGTAAAGAAAAGTACATTAATATATAGTTTGCCATTAGAGGAAATATCCAGTTTAAAGTCTTTTTCTCCTACTTTGGGTAAGTTCAAATCTAAATGTTATTCTAATTTTGTCTTCTATACCTACTAGACCTGAAAAATCTAGCAGTTAGAACTATCTGCCAAAAAGATGCATTCATTTACCTTAGACAGTGTGTAATCGATGTGTTCTGCTCCACATCAACAGAAAGGTCAAGAAAATCTTCATCTTTGCTACTAACCTGTTGCAAAAAATATACACGTAAAACAGAGATGCCACACATCTAAATGCTCTTTCTATCTTTAGCAAATGCTAAAGATATTTATTTCTATAGAAATTGCTCTTACATAAAAATAATTAATTTCAATGCTTCAATTTTTTTTTTTTTAGTTCAGTGTGACTAATGTTCAGTGAGATATTTATTAGTAATTCTACCAATCCAGCTTTCATGTAATTTGGCTTCTGTCTATTCCACTTATCCAATCCCATCAACCAACCATGGGCCATTAGTGATGGCCTACTGTTCAGTGGAGGTGAACCATCCTCCCCTATATTATCTGGGATTGGTGCATTAAGTAATGCAAGTTATAATTCCTTGTTATGTAACACAGCCTACTTTCTTTTTTTATCAGAAATTTGTTTATACTTTGTATAACATATTACAATGTACATTCACATATTATTCTTACATGATTATTTCCACTATTAAGGATGCAATGAAGATAATTTCCAAATATGTTTCTGTCACAAAAGTCATATTTAACCATGTTATCCATTCTGTCTAGTGAGTATTGAAAAGGGTGGGTTTATACTTCTGGCTGACACAGCTATATTTCCCCATTGGATGTTGTTCCTGGTCAATATTTTGATTTGTAAAATGAAAAGATTGAAGGTAAAAATGGCTCAATGATAATACTCTGCAAAATCATTTTGGTATTGCAAATTTTTTTTTTAGACAGGACAAGAGGAGAAAAATTATAATGAAGAGTTTTTATTTTAAAAATTTAAGTCCAAATATTTTCAGAAAGACAGATCCTGATTTTTGCATTGAAAATAATTTTTCACTTAGAGTGTTTAATCTCAAAGGTGAAGTAATATTAATAAAAAAATCACCCAAATGGCTAATTCCTGTAATACTTCAACTGAGTCAAAAGACTCCAGAATTACTTGCTGCACATGAATTCAATCATATTCATAACAATTTTTTTTATAAAATGTTGCATGAACACCCCATATTTTGCCTGCTATGGCTGCATTTCCTTGGAATAACTAAATCAGATGAGAGAATAGTGAAGTTCAGATCAAGAACTTCTGAGAGGGGATGAATCCATTGCTCTGGCAGAAGTACCTCACGCTCAGATTTTGCGGTATTGTTTATGTGATAGTTATGTACCACCTTGAGCTCATATTTTTGTTATGTCAAGGATTCTATAAACTTGGTGAATGCAACCCATATCAAACCTGAATGCAGTGAAACACTTTGGCTGGATTTATTTTGATATTATTGAAGATGTACAGAGGCATAATGCACACCCAACTGAAATGAACAGCAGCTCTTCAAACAAAAATCCTCCCTGAGATATGGTTAGACCCACAGAGGACAGGAAACCACAGAACTGGCAGCAATCGACTGCAGTATAAATATACAGCTAAAATTTGAAAGACAAAGCAATAAAGCTTCAGAGAACATTGTGTCTCTACAGCTGGAACTAGAGTTCTGTCAGATACACTGAGTATCACGAGAACGTAAACACTTGAAAAAGTCCTTGGCGAGTACAGTGCTTCATCTGAATGCCTCAAAGAAGCTAGGAATTCTGTTATTGATTTCTGCACATCAAATATTTACTGGAAGGGAAGATGAGCTACTTAGAGCTAGAATAATACAGAATAAAACTAAAGGTAGTTGGAAAACCAGATTCAAACTTCACTCTTTGTAACTGTGAATAAGAATTGCTGAAATCTGAATGATTCTTCATGTACGACTTTTAAATACTTTAGCAAAGGAATAACTTTTAATCTGTTTTACTATTCTCCTAAGATTTCAAGTTACACTAATCCAAGGAAAAGAAACTGGAAAAACATCCTGAGTAGTACACAGTATTTCTGTATTCCGAGAAAGCTACAGACAAGCTACAATTTTCCATAAAGTTTCACCACTTTGAATTACAAGTACAGAATTGTATAGTAATGCTGTTACCCAAGGACACATCCTCACTTCACCACAGTTTCTCTGAGTAAACACTAGATATTGATTTAGAATTAGGCCACAACTACTTAGAGAAGCTTGTCAGTTAAAAAATAATTCCAAACTTTCACTTATTTTAACTTGCTATTACTTGAGGTTTTATTAATTTTCAGTATCTCTCATGTGTTCACTTATTCCAAGCTTGTTCCAAACTCGCTCCAACATCTTTTTTCATGTTGACAATTGTTGTATTTCTTCTCAACGTCCTCCTCTGACCAAGTCCCTGGAAAAGCCATCTATATTTTCTTGGAATACAGAGATATTCTTTATGATTATAAGTATCAGACTATGTTCTTTTACACATCTGGTAGGACCTGGGTAGAGTTTATCTCACCAAACTTCAGTTGTCTAAACCTCAGCTTGCTGTCTAAGATACCTTCTCTGGACACCTTCTTCCATCTTAATGCAGATAATCTAAAGTTATGTTTTCTTTGAGGAAGCCCATAATAGCAGCACTGATATGAGTAAAATTACATAATTTTTATGCCAGATGAGTTTGTTGGCCCAGTTCTCAGCACTGCTGCACCAACAATTGCAACAGCTTAGTAACACCATGGAGCCAGGATGAGCTGTATGGAACAAAACACTTGATGCTGGTAAAAGCTTTATTTCATGAAACAGCCTAGAGACAGATGGAGAGTTTCCTGCAAAAGTTCCTTCACAATCTACATCATCTGCAGGATCTGAGAAAACTAGTACATCCTTGATGCCTATCAACTTCGCTTTACCAAGCAAAGGTTAAGTCATGTTAATTCCAAGGTCAGTGTCGCTGTTCTCCCCAAAGGAGTTTTTTTTCCTGTCTGTGTTACTCTTTCATGCAAACTCACAGGAACAATTTAAAAAAATATTTATCTTCTCTTTCAACAGGAGAATGTGTTTGAAAAAGACAGTAATCAATAGGAGACTTGCAATCAGTTTTCCCATCTAAAATTAATTTTTACATATAGCTTGAACATAAGAGATTTCAAACTGCCATCATCCTCTAGAAAATAATAGGGAGATAAAACAGTTTGCAGATAATGAGCTCTCTGTATACCTGTCAGACTCTTAAGATGGAATTAAGACAAATTCATTTTAACGTTCCACTTATTATATGAATATGATGTGAATAATTTCTCTCAAAGTTACAGTGATAAGGAAAGGTATTGATTCACTAGCAAGGATTTTAACTGTAGAGATAAATATTAGGACAGCAAAACCTGGCAGAGATTAGCCAAGTAATGCTTAGAAAATAAATTTTTTGAAAAGAATATACTCACTTCAAAAAGTAAATTCTACAGGAATATCCACAATTCCCAGATGTCTAAAAAGATTCATATATTTATATAGACAAAATGTATCTATCTATTAATGGGCAACAACAACAAATAAAAATCTATCCCAATGCTTACAGTTTCACAGTTCAAACATCTAGTTTCGTTAGTCAGTGTTCCCTGAAAAATCTCATGCACCCAGGTGAGTTCTTGTTTATTGTTCTCTTCAGCTTCATTCATGTTGCCATTTTTCAGTTTCCCATTTTGCTTTTCTTGTTTCTTCTCCTCCTGCAAAATGTCTGCAATGGTGTTGAGCAGGTAATTTAAAAACTCATGTGCATCCTGCTGCATGTAGTTGTCAAAGAGATCTGTGAAGAAGAGAGTCAAGATTTGTACAGCTGAATATCCTTTCCTCCAAGAAAGAATTTTTTTTTTTCCCAAATACTTGTACTGGCCCTTCCTCAGCAAAGTATTTGGAATCATCCCAAAGAACAGTTTTGCAGTCAGTCACCCTGGCTTCAGTGAAGCCACTTTGTGAGAAAGCTTCATCTCACCTAACTTTAGCAGTCTAGAAAGTTACACTCACTGGAGTTGGTTGTGTAGGCTCCCATTACAGTCAACGAAGAAAGCAAGAGCGTGACTCATCCTGAATTATTTCCCCACACTAAACACTTACTGCCTAACTTCAGTTAGCACTGACTTCTATCCACATATTCCAAGTCCCTCAGGCACTTAGGAACATCACAGAGTTTTGACAGTAAGCCACGTGGCTGGGAAAAGTGAAGCCCCTGGATGCTGACGCATGCTTGTGTACTGTGTCTGGGATGGAGTTACCTTTCCTCACAGCAGCCCACAGGGTGCTGGGCTTTGTAGGTGTGGCTAAAATGGTGATGATGATGTATCAGTGTTCCAGCTGATGTGAGCAGCACTTACACAGCATCAAGGCTGTCCCTCTGACTCTCATCCTGCCCGAAGGCTGCTAGGCTGGGTGTGAAAGAAGTTGGGAAGGGGACATAGGTGAGGCAGCTGACTCAAACTGGCCAAAATCATATTTTATACCATGTGACTTCATGTTGATCACTAAAATCTAAGAGAAAGATGGGCAGGTTTTCATTATTAAGATATATCGCTTCCAAACAAATTTCTGCCTATGCCAAGGACCTATGTCCTAGGTAGTAGCTGTTAATCATCTGTTGATGGTAGGTAGAGAATAAATCTCCTTTGGTTTTCCTTTGTTTCTGCATATAATTTTTTTTCTTTTTTTTAATTAAACTACTTTGATCTCAACTCATGAGTTTTTTTTCTCTTATCTTCTCCCCCTGCCCTGATGAGATGAGGAGAGACAAGCTTGGTGGGCACCTGGCAGCCAGTCAAGGTTAACTCACTTCAAGTAGTAATAATAATAGTACCTAACAAAGCTCATTTTTCACACACAAGTGTGATGAGAAAAGACTTGTCCTGTTCAATACAAAATGCTTGCAGGAAGAGGGGAAAATATCCCAGTGGTGATTTAATACAGACTTCTCCAGTAAAGGCTAAACTTGCCCACCATGTCAAAGAAAAAAAATGTGTGTTCCCAGAAATGTTTTTTTTATATTTTTATATATTTTTATCCCCCACTCCTGGAAAAAGTTCATGTGGATTTCCTCAGAAAATATTGTACAGAACCCTTGGCTTTGTAGTGGCTAGCCTGGACATATAAGCAGGGTAATACACACAGACTCTGGCACTAATTTTTAAAAGCTGAAAATGTAAGATCTTTACAAGTGATCACCAACAGTGTGAGGGCATTTATCACTAGATGACTCAGAGTTAACTTTTTCATTATTCCAAATGTCTGCTCTGAAATGAGCAGTCTGCCCATTTATATGCTGTCACCAGGAAGCAATTTCTTCCAGGTGTTTGACTCATACTTTGTCCCTTTATTCAAAGCCTCTCTGTTTCTAAGCATACCATCCACACCAATACGAATCCAGGCCAAAATGGAGTTGTGACAGGCTTCTCTATCTCAAGATGTTCCTCATATCCCTTAGACAGAACCCCTACAAGATTAGGTAGGTATATGCTGTTGCCAGCTTAATGGTGAAAAGGGATCTGATCTTCACAAAGTAAGACTGCATCCACCACTTCCAAGAGCTAGAGCAACAGCTGATGTGTAGCCAGTTGACCACCCCACACCCACCCAGTTCCTTATCCTCCAGGGTGTTCTGGAGTTGGTGATCCCTGCAGCCTTCCTAGGTCACACAGTTTCTATACCGCTGCCCTCAATGTTTCTCTCTGCCATACTCCACAAAAAACCAATTTAAAAATTACAGCAGTGTCACCCTATTCCCAGTTCTAGCTCTCTCTAGAGTAAGGTCTGCCTCACCATGCTGTGAAAATGTCACTAATTCACACACCTCTGGGAGCCTATGAAATCTGGTATGGTTATTTCAAGCATAATATTGTATGCACAGATACTAAAATAATAATACACCCCACGAAGTACTAAAAGCAATTTACAAACCTAACCTATATTTCTGATTAATATGATCACATTGCTCAGCATTTATTTATACTTTTTTGATCAATGCATGAATACCTTAGAGGACTTCAGTTTTACACTTACCGTTCTCTTTTCGTAACCTCGATATGAACTTCTTTGGTGGAATAACTCCAACTTTTTTCTTCTGAGTAGCAATACTGTGGAAAAGATCTGCCAGGCAAGTCAAGAGGTTTTCCTTCTTTTTCTGTTGGGCCTTGTATGATAATACATTTTCCCGAAATGGCCGGCAAAAATACAATGCCTGCAGCACGGAGTTACAGTAGCAAGTGTTCCCAAACTGCCATGCAAAATTAAAAACAAGCTTAATCCCTGTGCATCACAACAAAACTAGCTGTTCATTCAAATTCTGACTCCTGTCACTGTCATAAACCAGCCATTTTGCCATGTAGTTGCAGTAGAAATATATTTCCACACCCACCATGACACTTCATGAAAAAAAATATGGTGTTCTAAATTAACTAGGATACAAAGTAAAGTTTCCACTTGTAAGAAAAATACTTATTGTAGTGGATTTCATTAAGTTTATTTATGTATCTGGTCTCTATCTTACTGCTCAGTAGCAGAACGGCTAAAGTTTTCAATGGAAAAAACTACATCATTTCTATGGGAACAAACAAGTGATTAAACACTCTTCTCACTCATTTTCTCCTTGGTCAAATAAAAAAGCTCCTCATAAGAGTCACCAAACTTATACATACTTTCACCACTTCCTCCCTCCTATTTCACATCTAAAATAGACTTTCAATTTTATTTAAGTGTATGTTCTAATCCCTGGATATATTCATAGAACTGTTCTCTCTGGGGGTGTATGAAGCCATCTTCATACATCTGATACAGTTTTGCAACCCACTCTGCCTAAAATTGCAATATGAGCAGCACTTAATAAAAGAAGAAAATCCTGCATCAGAATAAGATTGATAGAAGTAGGGAGAGAGAGGAAAAAAAACCCAAACAATCCAGGAAACAAAGCAAATTTCAGGTAACATCAAAATGGTACTTACATTGACCAATCCAAAGTAGTGTTCATTGATTGGAAACTGCTCTGGGCCAATGTCTTTTTCCAGAGCAGAGGCATTGGTGCCCTATACAAAAAATGGGAAAAAAGAATAATCAAAACCCAAACCAAAGAAAGAAAAATATTTAAAAGGAAGAAATTATTTAGAATATTAATATTCTAAAGTAAAGTTATGGACAGTATCAAGACAAAATAATTCTTTCCTTTTTAGCTATGATTAGCCAAGCTAACTCTGTCTTACTGATAGGCAAGCACAACAGTCTCCTGAGCCACTAAAACATTTACCAATCTGGATAGTGGAGCTGGCCTGGCATGGACCCTCTAGTAATAAATGACTAGAAGAAAACAGATCACAAGAGTGGTACTTCCTACACCCACCTCCCCCTTATTTTTACTGTGTACATGGTCATCTGGATCCCATTACTCTCTTGTCTTGTAAAGACAGTAGTTGATCTTAAGCACAACCCTAAAAACTAGTTCCTAGATGGAAGGCAGGTTTTCTAAGCATTACTGAAACTCCTCTGAATCCCTGTTAATTAATCATCAGCCTGTAACAGTACTTGAGCTTCAGATTGTCACCCAGTTCTAGTAACATCACAGATGCTAAAAGCAAATGTAATATACCTGCAACTTTGTCCTATCTAACATTAAACAGCACACTAATCCAAGCACTGTTAGATCTCTTTGTCACTGGCCTAGTGTGTCAAGTTATGCCTAATTGTATCTTCACTCCAACACCAAAGTCATTTAGGTAACTGCTGGTCTGTAAGTACAACCACTAATTCGGTATGTTACCTGTCATTTTGCCCATTTTTGAACAAGCTTAAATTACTAAGCAAGTATGACAGACTGCTGTCAAAGTAAATATCAACACTCCTATAAAAATTATAAGCCTGGCTCCATCCTCTGGCACCTGCACTTCAGATACTTATAGACATTGGTGAGTTCCCCTCTCAACAGTCTCTTCTCAGTGCTGAGCAGGCCCAGTTCCCTCAGCCTTTCCTCGTAACAGAGCTGCTCCAATCCCTTACTCATCTTTGTTGCCCTCCACTGGACCTGCTCCTGGGGTTCCACATCTCTCTTGCCCTGAGGAGCCCAGAACTGGACACTCCTGATGTGGCCTCACCAGGGCTGAGCAGAGGGGCAGGGTCACCCCCTCAGCCTGCTGGCAGTGCCCTCCCCAGTGCAGCCCAGGACACCATTGGCCTTCCCATCCTCATGGGCACATTACTGGCCCATGGACAGCTGATTGTTCCACCAGGACCCTGAGGTCCTTCCCTGTACAGCTGCCTTCCAGCAGACCAACCCCCAGCCTGTGCTGGTGCATGGATTATTCCTCCTAAGGGGCAGGACCCTGCACGTGCCTTCACTGAATTTCCTTCCTGCCCATCTCTCCAGCCTGTCAAGGCCCTTCTGAAGGGCTCACAGCACTCTGGCTGCTCCTTCCAGCTTTGTGTCATCAGTGAGTTTGCTGAGGTTGTCTCTGCCCCTTCATCCAAGTCATTGATGAATAAGTTAAACAATTCCCAATATTGAATGGTGGGGGACACCACTAGTGTCAGGCCTCCAACCAGACCCCATGTCCCCAAAAGTGACTCTCTGGGTTCAGCCAGTTCTCAATCCATTTCACTGTCCACTCATGCAATCCACACCTCTTGAATTTGCCTGTGAGGACATTGTGAGAGACAGCATCGAAAGCCTTGGTGGAGTCACATACAAAGGTAGATATTTGCTTAGACATCATCAATTAAAGTTTTTAAAGTAACTGGTAATCAGATTTAGAATTCTCATGTCCCTTCTCCATATTCTCCCCAAGGCCTGATTTCTGTTTCCTCACTGCACCTACCATCACCACTGCTCGCCAAATTAGATTGTTATTTCATGCCAATGTATTAAAAGAATTAGTCAACAGAATTAGCAGTGTGAAACTCAGCAGGTGTTCTCAAAGGTGCTCTTTGAGAATTTGCAAGCCTTGAAAGTAAAACATCTCCTTTAAGCTGGCAGGTTCCAGAAAAGCTCCCAAGATTTCATATTTTACATCCCTTTCTCAGATCTTTTTCTATTCTCTTTCTTTCTCTCACATACTCAGAGTTCATTGCTCAGACCAAGTGTATGTTACTTCCCAGAAAATCCCTTTGAGACTGCAGTACTTTACAAGCACAAATCTTCATGAGAAGCTTCATAAGGGATATATGTTCTCACCAGACTCTGCTAGGCCTTGGTGAGAAACTTGGAAAAAAACCTGATTGATACAAAGCAATTATTGGCTACTGTTCAACAGAGATGACAGTGTGATAATTATGTAAGTCTCATATGAAGATTAGTTTCATTGCTTGGAAAGTCAGCCTTGCCAAAGATGCACATATTCAGCAAAGCCTTCCAAGAGGGAAGAAACTGATAAATATTTGCCTATCTGATATTAGCAGTGAAGCAAACAGTCACTGTTACCCTCAAAACCTTGTCTGATACAAGAGAAACATGACTACAGCAACTTAATGAAGCTTCTGAGGAAAAACATTGTCATATTAATACTCATTGTACAGCATTCAGATCAAAGCAAAGGTTTTCTTTGAGCATACTTTCAGCATTACAACCAAGTTCCCTAAAAGAAAAATGAAATGGATGCTTTTTCAGTTTTGTAGGAAGAATTCTCCACACTGAAATAAATTCTTCTCTACAGTTCATGGAAAATACTATCTCTAAAAGTAACCTCCTACTCTTTCATAAACTACAGGTTAGTTAGTAGTATTCTGTTAGACAAGTGCTCTGATATCTAGTCACTCCTACATTACTCATGTGCCTTTTCTTCAGGGCCAGGGTTTCTTACTCCAGAGGATGCCAGATGGTCAGAC
Source organism: Certhia americana (assembly GCA_018697195.1). Taxonomy (NCBI): domain Eukaryota; kingdom Metazoa; phylum Chordata; class Aves; order Passeriformes; family Certhiidae; genus Certhia; species Certhia americana. The sequence continues at coordinate 40,040,436 of CM031860.1, read as the reverse complement.
AAACCCTTTCTCATATTTAAATTTTCTTGTAAATATTGTGAAAAAGAGCAAGAATCAGGATTTACCAAAAAAAATTATCACTGAAAACCAAACAAATTCTTGATGTATACTAACCAATCTTCATATAAAAACTCTACATTGCATAGAAATTTCCAAAGTACCTGCTGTTGAAAAAAACACTTGCTTAGATACATCTCATCATGGAGTTTTTTTACCTCTCCAAGACCAGAGGTTTGGCTGGTTGCAAATTTAAAATAAAGTACGGTGTGCCAATGACCCAACAAAACAGTAAGGCTAAATTCAATCTTGAATAAACTGGTATAACACACTTGGACTCCATTAGGAGTAGGGCCTTCTTGTATCAAAGGCAATTTCAGTCTGATTTATTCTGAGGTCTCCAAAATGATACTGTTAAATCCATTGAAAAAGAAGTCTAGGAACATGGGTAAGAAGCACAGAGATGCTTCCAAGAAGGATATATTCCTTATATGGAGAAAAAAATGTAGACAGGCTACTTACTAAAACTCAAACAATGACACGTTGCATATAAATTACTTGTTCTGCATATGAAGTCTCCTCAATCAGCAGTTGACATGAGGAGAGAAGAAGGAAATTTTTCCAAGAAAGTATACCAGAAACTGTACATCCAATCCAGGTTTAAACTGGAAAAAAATATTATTAGGGATATGTTAATGGTGAATTCAGTTTAAATCAACCATCAACCATCAATCAAATGGAAAACATATTAGGCTACTGATGTCAATTTATAGCAAATATCAGCCATGACTATTTAACATGGTTTCCAGTATGTTTGCATTAGTTCTCACTTCCAGGAAGTAATTTTGATCACTTCTACAGTGAAAACCTGCTCAAACATTTGAATGCAACCTATAAATAACCTATAAATAAACTCTTTATGGTTTCATAAGTAGAGAAATAAATAATATTAGAGAATAAATAATTATAGAATAAATTTTTATTTCAGCTAGGAGAAATATCCTAACACAGCTGAATCTACTGTAGTTCCATTAAAAATAAGTTGGACCAGCAGTGTAGCTACAGAGCCTAAAATGAGGAGAGGAAACTTAAATCAATGAAGTGGGATTTGGGAGCATTGAATAAAGTCGTATCAGAGTACAGAAACAGTAAAGGAGACTGGCTCCTTCTTAGAAGAATACACTAGAGGAAGAATTCTTCTTAAAAGAATACACTAGTGGAGTGACTGTGGTATCCAGACCTTAAGAGAGTGAGAACTAGGTCATTGTGGAAACTCCTACTATGTGTCCTGTGGTGTGGGAACCTTGATTTCTCAGTTTTACCACTTAATTCCACAATCTGTATTCAGCTCTCGTAAAACGGCAAAGACATACAGCTGGAGACATAGCCAAGCACAGGTCAGCTCAGGCCAAGATTTTTGCCACAGCATGGCTCCAAAAACATCCGGCCCATATGATCTATATTTTTTTCTCTTGTTATTTTGCCCTAGACCTTCCAAAGTATAAGACTGCTGTTTTTCTTTTCCAAATTTCTGATAATGTTGCTAAGAGCTTTGTTTGTGATGTGCATCACATGAAACAGATAAGGTAAAAAAAACCCTGCTCTTCCTTTACACTTCAGCATATATATATATATATATATATATATATATATATAAACTTCAGGAGAAAGAAGTCATCAGATTAGTTCATTAAATCACATGCAGCAAGTAATCAAAATACAATTATTCTACGGAGCATGAGAAATGGACAAGAGTTAATATGAAAGATAGCATCAGCAGAAGACAGCAAATCAGACCAAACTTTGTACTGTGACAGAGCTATAAAAATGGCACTAACTTTCTAGAAATATACATGTGTTTAATTTAAAGTAAATGAATACAGGAAAGAAATTAGGACTTTTCATAAGCCACCTATTAAGTCTGGGTATCACTAAATAAACAGAAACGTGGTATGAAAAACATAAAATTAATTAAATTTTCTTTGTACAGAAAAATACGTCTGTACAAAGACAAATAAAAAGAAATGAGAAGAAATATCTTATTCACAAGAAAATCTAAAAAATACAAGGGAAAAACACGTAAAAATTTAATAACTAAACCAGAAACTTAACAAATACACAAAGAGCAAGAGATCAATGAAGGAAGACGGCTGGTTCATGGCAAAGCATTTTGGATCATATACATTTATAGACTAGATTTCTATTTTCTTAGTATGCAGGGCAAGTGAGAGCAGCATGATAGTTTCCTGAAGGGAGAAACTGAAGACTTAAGACAAACTAACAGTGATGTTTGGGCTGGTAGAGGAGAAATTAGATTAAAAATAGAAACAGCTTCAGGGCTACGCAGCCTGAGTTTAAGGAGTTTGGAAGGCACAGCACATGGAAGGGAAGGAAAAAAGATGAAAGATGGGGAAGGCCTCCTGGCTGACAAATGGCAGTGATGGATAACTCAAAAGAGAGGAGGCAACTGTAAATTAAACCTGAAATTAGCTCCCAGAAGCATCACAAAGAATCAAGAGTAAAAGGAGATCTAGCAATAGCACAGCATGCAGCATACGTGCAGCTGCTTTCAACAGATGCATCACCTGTCCCCAGTGCTGGACTTTGGCTATCCTCAAGAACAATCTCAGTTTACAGAGAGATATGGTGAGTAACTGAAATAGCCAAACCAGCCTTCTTAAAAACTCATAGATATTAAATGCTAAACCTGGAGCATTTTATTCTGTAACATTTTGAAGTATAAGTCCCACAAGATGGTTGAATTTAACCCCATTAGTTCTGTCTTCATTCTGCGAAGAAATGCTTTCTGTTCCTCCAGCAAAGCTATTTTGGGTCTTTTTTTGCTACAAGAAGAAATAGGAAAGAGACGTTTCTATAAAAACACACAGGGGATCACAGTAAACAGCAACAGAACTTTGACTGAAAAACCACTGTGTATTCAAATTTTTTTAGGAAAGATGATTTATCAAAATATATCTAAATAAATAATTTTTGTGTGTTTTTTCCAAAGAGTCTTCTGTCCATTAAAGCAAATTATAAGAGCTTGAAAGGAGAGATCTAACTTTTTTTCTTGCTAGGTTTGGTTTTGTAGGTTTTTTTTCTCTTGCTCTATTTACAAATCTAAGTATCGCATATACCACAAATAACTTCAGCCCTTTATTGTGTGGTTTTTTCAAGAAACGGATTAAAAATTGCAAGACCTGAAATCCTGAACCACTTAAAACCTTGGACAAAATTTTCAAGGTACTCAGTCTTACATAGCTGATAAACTTGGTTTTCTCAAAGCACAAAGCAACCAAGTACTTCAAGTGAGGTTCTAGCGAAGTGTTGCAAGTCCAGTGTCTATATCTATAAGTAATTTTGTTTAAAAATTGACCTTTAAACTTTCCAAGATTAGACAGCTTTTACCAAACTGCGACTCAATGTTCTCTTGTGAGTCTGTCTGTATCCCCAGTTTAATTGTTCTTGGATTAGTGGCATCCAGACTTTTGCTGGAAGAAGAAACAAAACCATTGATTTTGGCCAGTTTTCTTCTTCAGAATGCATAGCACCAAGATGGTCTCATGAGTCAAAACAAAACTAAAATTTGCTTACAAACTATTAACTTCTTCATTAACATTTTTGTCTAGACCATCTAGACTGCAGATGTGGTGTCTCAGAGCATTTTAAAAGCAAGGCACCTTCTAAAATTCATCACATCTGCACCAACATGAATACTTTGATAACCTGGAGACAGAAGTAGGAATATATTCATTTAATCTCCATATGAGGTGAGTAATGAAGGCTGCAGGTATGTTGCAGGACAGTTTAGAGATAAAAATTATTTTTTGACAGTATTTTTTTTTAGAGAAATCCTCTTAAGGAGCTGAGACAAGTGCAAGATTCTGCACACGAAGAGAAAAATCACCATGTACAAAATGGGAAACAGCTGACTAAGGTAGTACAGTTTTAAGAAAAAAAAAGAAAGAAAAGGGAAGTCTCTGTGTAGTGGAAGTTGAATAAGCCACAGGTATAGAGTGTTATTTTAAAAAATCTCCAAAACCACAACAACAAATGTTGACAACATAATGAATTCTGGCAGGTGGTAGTCTACAAAGATCTTAAAGAAACTTTCTTGTTTAACTCATCAGTGGTAAGACATCTTACACCTAGGTTTGGATGCCTGAAACATAAAGGTAACTGGAAAGAATCCAAAAGAAGCCAGTCAAAATGGAAGACTCAACTCTCGAGAAAAGTGACCTATAAAAGAGAGTTCAGTGGGGTTGTGTTGCATATGACAGAAGAGGCTGCATAATGCAGGAAAGGGCATGACAGTATTTTCAAGTCTACAGTTTGCTACAGAAAGGAACTAGTCTGTTCTCGATCTCAGCAATGGACAGGATGAGAAGTACCAAGCTCAAATTACTGTAATGTAGATTCCAGTAAGACATTAGGAAATGTAGTTCCTATCATTGGAAATCTCCAACTTTGGCTGACCTACATCAGAAATCACACAGGTTTATCATATTCAGTGGACAGTTGGAGACTTTATTGTCCTAGGATACTTTATAATTGTGAAATAAAAAAACCCAAATTAAATAACTGAAACATGTGATATCCAGTAATGGCTGATTTGAAACCCTTAGCACAATCCTTTTCTGCAAGGGCTGAGCATACCCAAGAACATGCTTACAGAGGAGTCCTGACGGTGGGGATGCTTCTTCCCCAGAAGCACTGATATCCTGGCGTGTTAAGTACATAATGTACATAAATGTGTGTAAGTGTATCTACAAAACAGCCAACCAAGGACAGTTTCTGAGGCTAAAGGAAGGTCAGCAGAAGAGCACTGGCTCACTGCTTCTCTGACTGGCCAGGACTTAGGCTCCACAGACTGTGGCTCTTCAAAGCCTCATTCAGAGCCTCATCTCCTGTGTGGCACTTGCCCGCCACACACAGTTAATCAAGGTCCAGAGTCTGCTTTTAAGGTCATCTCTTCCACTATTCAGATTCACTCAGCCTTGCTGAGCTGTAACTAACAGGTACCTTTATTGAGGTGTTTAGCATAAACACTGGTTTACTCTTAATCAACAACATGAAGTCAAAGTTTCCATATATCTGAAAGAAACAATGTACTCTACACATTGTGTTCATATGTTGTCCTTTTGTGCTTACTTTCTAAACAGCTAGTAAGTACATAATCATCACTTTAGCCATTGAAAGGTATTCATGCAAGACAAGCTTTAGCCATTACTTGAGGTTACACTTCGGGAATGATATATTAGGATGTTTCTCATTTTGCATATACTCCTCTATCCAATAAAAAATATCTTTTGAGGACTTCAGTTCAACTTTTGATGGAATGCACACTTTCTGTCTCTTAGTCTAGTATCCATTTGTCAGCCATACTCTCAAGTTTCTCATTATTCAGAAAGTTTTTCCAATGATTGGACTTCATATTCTCCATACTTTTAATATTTTTGTTTCTATATTTTATATGTCATATTGAAATTGTGCACTCTGGAGACTATGCTTCTAAAACTGCATTGCTTGAACTCTCTAATGTTATCAGATGTAAAAATATATTTTTCTTTATCAATCTAAATATGCCTTCAGATAACTGTTTTTATTGTCTGGCATGTATTATTTTGCCTTTATCTGTATTTATGGGAATATATATAAGACACGAAGAAATATACAGTGCAGGTTGTCCAAATGAATAAATCCAGCTGAAAATCATAGTGATCAATTCTGTACCTAATAATAGTCTTATCATTCCTGTATGAAACAGGATTTTAGTATTTTCACAGCATTAAAATTGTAGGGGTTTTGGGGGTTTTTTTGTATAAAGCATTTTCCAAATCTGTTTGTAGTTTGAGTCTTCATTTTGCCAGTGTCCTATATTCAAACAAATCCTGCAATAAGTCTCTAAAATCATGCTATTAAATAAACAAAAAAAATCCAACATTTATTCTTATTTGTTTCCTGAACGTAGAGACCCTAGGCTTGTATGTTTTTTTGTCTACAACCAATTTCTAAGATGGTTAGGAACTCTTTGTTTGTATGTTTGCTTGTTTGTTTATTTTAAAATGAAAGCTGCAATTCACAGGTGTTCACATAATTCCTGATGAATTGTGTGAATGTTTTCATGCAGAAAACCAGCTATTTTTTTGAAACTCATAACTGCGAGACTGGGAGAAAAAAGAGTAATGTGCAACTCCAAAATTAGTCCAAGGAACTGGAACTTTGTTTCCAAAGGATAGCTGTACAACTACCACGGGTAACTGTGAGGTATCTCAGATGATACCTTGTATCAGACAAATCTGAATGTGTTTAGATTATTCTGTTTATTAATTGTCAGAACACTATGAAGTTCAAATTGGAATATTTGAAATACTATTACAAAATTATGAAAGGGGGGAGGAATTAATACCTGTTCTCAACAGAATTCTAAAAGAGAGAAATATGGTCCACAGAGCTTGTTAGGCAGATCAGTATAAATGTATGTCAATACATTCTGAAATGGTTAGATGTCCCTCACTGCACATAACAGTAATATCCCTAGGCCACAGCTGCAGCATGAGCTTAACTCAGAACTCAAGGCTGTACCTAAAGCTCATCAACAGAGAAATATACTGCAGAGGATTTCAGTAAGCATAAAATGCCAGCATGCCTGTCTATCTTTGAACCAGCATTTAGTACTTGAGTCATTGGATTATTTCACAGAAGCAATAACCAAAGATAATTACAGCATTGTAGGGGCTACATCACATCCCTGTTTGGTGCCTGCAGTCTACAAGTGTTGCAAGGCTCTGGCTGTTGATATTCTCTCAAACAGAGTTTTTTCAATGTATCTTATGTTTCTTCACATCTATTGCACCTATCCTATATAAAAGATGATAACTGCCTATTGTATACATCCCTCAGTGGGAACATGGTGTGTGGACAGAATCAATGAGCTTTTACAGGGGCTGAAGGGCAGGTAAATTGAACATCCTGGAGACTAGAGCTCCCATCTCAGTGAACATGGCCATCATGCCCATGTAAGAATCCCACTGATTCCTTCAGGCACAGTTGCCTTCATCCTCTCCAGCCATTCAGAACAAGGTTTAGGTCTTACTTCTCACTAAGCAAATCAGTGAATAATAACTAAAACTATTGCTATTATTATAACTTAGGGGACAAAATTGGCAAAAGACAATAGAGGAATTTTGTTTAATTCTAGAAAGTTGTGCATTTAAATGTTTACTACAAGTAAATGTGCCAAGTGGAAACTTCCCCCGCCAAATATTTTTCTCTTACTGGCTAGCTCCTACTGTGTCTGTCTCAGCATGTGAGAGCTTATCCAGTGAATATATAGTATTAAGTATCTTTTGCAAGTGAGTTGTATACTGTCCGGTCTTTCTTGCTTCACCACACTTGTTTTAATCCTTCCTGAAAAGACAATCTCTACCATCTTCAGGAGATCAAGATTACAACCCAAGATACCAAATATCATGCAGTCAACTAAATAGCAAACATACGTCCAAAAATGCTGGCTAGCCAGGTTTTTAAATTAATTCAGCTCAATTTCAGTAATTTTTTTCCCTTCGGGACATGAGAGTAAACATTGGGCAAACACACAAAAAAAACTGTCAAGAAAGGACTTCCAAACTTAAGTTGCATTCAGGGAGGGACAAGTATTTCAGGACTAATTGCTGCTTGTCTTTCTTCCCCTACTCTCCCCGCCACTCCTGAAAATCAACCAGACATCATTGTTTGGATTTTGGAGGCTTTTGCTTGTTTGTTTGTTTTTGTTGTTTTGGGTTTTTTGGGTTTGTTTGTTTGTTTGTTTGTTTCCAAAACCCAAAAGCCCTCTGGAACACTCTGAAGTGGAATGGGAAAAAACAAAGACCTGAACACCTTTTCTTTTAATTACTGAGTTCAATCAGGTTAAAAAACTTAGAAACCTAATATTATGTAGTATTATATAGAAAAATGTATTATATTACCTAGGAACTACACAGCTATTTATTAGTCCACAAATTGTCAGCAGCTCATTTATAGTAGTTCACTATATTATAGTGCAGGAACAAGGTCTGAGAATCAGCATCTCAGCATCTTTCTAGATAGGTTTCTACAGATGTCCTAAATCAAACTAGCACTGCAAATATTTAGGTTTTTAAAAGGCAAAAGGTTTACTTTTATACCTCTAGGCTTCTGGAAGGTTGTCATAGCTCCTTCTACAGATCAAGTAGTTCAAGTCCATCACCTCATCAGAGTGGACACATTTTTGGAGGAGTGATTTTGGAGTGTTGCCAACACTTGCAAGAATTTGTATTTCTCTTATAACCCCAAATTCCTTTAGCTGTCCAAAAACTCCATTGTTCTTGCCTAAAAGAACTTCCAGACAATGAGGGTTATCCAGAAAAAACTAAATGTGACCAAAACAACATAACATCTCTAAAAGCTAAGTACACAGACATCAAGGAATATGTAGCCTTACAAATTATTAACATTAAATTGACAGCACCTGCTGTCACAGTACCACAAGCTAGAATTGCCTTGGAGTATTAATCCTTGTAAGCCTTTTCTGCTTGGGGCTCTCCTCCTACCCTTCAGTCTCTCCATCTCTCAGATGCTACTTTCGGAGGATATACTGGCAACAACAGCTGAACAGCACACCATTACAACAACCTCATCAGTTCTGCTGTGGATCTGTTCAGTCTTTGGGAGAAGTGTGCTGCATACAAGTGCATCTGTCTGAAGCATATGAAAAAATCAGAGTTCCTAGTACTTTATGCCAAGGTCTTTCATCCACCTATGAGTTTCCAGCTCCCCTTCATGCAGTGCTCTTTTATACAGTTTGCAAGGCATCATATCCACCATTAATCAGCAGTAAAAACTGGAGCCTGCCTCAGGGAGAAGGTAAGTGCACCAGGGTTTTCTCCTCAGTCCTGATTCCTGAACCTCTCTTTGCAGTATTTGTGGCTTACTGGACTGGAAATCATCAAGAGCAAAGAAAAGTTCAGAAAACTACTGTTGGTGAAGAAAGGCGGGCACCCAGGTTATTATACCTCAAAGCTGGATTTTGTAAATTCTTTCAACCCCAGAACTAACTCACCCCCTCTGCATTTCAGAGCAGGCATTTCAAAGGGAGGACTGAGGTTCAAATCAAAACTATGCATGGGATTTCCCAGGCATCTCATTTGCAACAAAAGAGCAATCCCACTTAAGTGGAAGTCTGGACACGTGGAAGGGGAGCAGGTTTGCAATCTGGACTCCTTCACTCAGACCCCTCAGGAGCCAGGCCTCTGGGACTGTGCCCGTTGCCTTACCCTAGAGACAGGCTCCATTCTCCAGGGCAGATGAATGGTATGTGGGGCATCAGCAGCACAAGGCATGCTAGGGCACCACATGGAGAGCAGCTGGCAACTGTGTGTAGCTGCTCTTGAAGAACCTGGAAATAAGGGTGAAAAACACAGGCTAAAAAACCAAAATGAACAAAAATAGGATTCTCTTCTGTTTGCATTGGAATGCTCAGCATGCAACTATTTGGTAAATCTGCTACTGCACCACTGTATTAAAGAGTCTTTGACAAAGTCTGAGCTTTTCCTTCTCCCACCAAGAATTTTCAAAGACCTAAATAAAGTTAGGTGGTCCAAGTTTGTTAGAATTAAAATTCAACCCAAAACAATGCAGAAAGCATCGTTTCAACTGTTCTGTGGGGAGAAAAGTAGCAAATTGAACATAACAAACAAAAATATAACTATTTCCTTATTCTCTCCTAACTGTCTTGACTGGTTTAGAGAAAGCTAAATGATTCAAGAGTACTTTACAAACACCAGTCCTCGTCGAGCAGCATGCAGTGCAAGTTAAACCTTGTTAGCTCTAAAGCCAAGACTTCCTAGAACAGGCGCCTAGCATCGGGATCCAAAAGAGTGTTATTAGGCATCTAAACATCCTCCTTTTCTGTGTATTCTGGGGAGCTCCTGGCCCTAGGAGACCACAGGGCGCCTGCCTGAGAGGGCTAAACAGGGTCACTGATTTAATGTGGATTCAGAGCCCAACTTTGGTCTTTTCGCAGTATTATTAGGGCAGGAGGAAGGGCAGGCGGAGGAAGGGCGGGCCACGGCTCCGTCTGCAACGCGCCTCGGCCGGGGTCAGACCCGCTCCGGGGCCCTCGCACCCGTTCCGCATCTCCGTCCCTCCCCGGCCCACGCCCGGGCTGCTCCAGGAAAACTCCTCGGGACATCGTCACTCCGTCGGCCAACTCCATCCCAGGCACTTCCCGGCGCAGCCTGCCCGGCTTCCCCCGCCGCCAGGGCAAATCGCGCAGTTGGGCTGCGCCCCTAGGGCAGCCCCCCAGCCGGCCCCCGCAGGGGCTGCCGTGCCGCCCGCCCCCCGTCAGCACTCACCATATTACAGATGGAGGCGATGTTTCTGACAGTCATTAGTCTAAAGGTTGCAGCGATCCCACACCGCCATCTTTATAAGGTGAAAACAGCCCCGCTCATGGTGGGAAGAGCGCAGGAAGGGATAGGGGGCGGCGGCGGCTCCTGCTCCGGGGCTGGGATAAAAGCAAGAGGAGGGGACTTCACAGGCACCCTTTGCGCCCGTAGAGCAGCGAGAAGGACGGACCTTCCCGGCCTCCCTTCTCCGAGCGAGTGACCGGGAGCTTCAGCAGCGCGGGGAGAGCGGCCGCATCTCCGCTTCTCCCGCCTGTGCCTCCCGCACGGTCCGCAGGGCCCCGGGCTCCCGCTGGAGCGCTCAGCCGCGCCTCTGCGCCAGCCGGCACCGCGCTAATCTCTCCCTTCCTCCTCCTCCTCCTCTTCCTCCTCTCCTGGCGGCTGCCGTTGCCGCTCGCCGCTCCATCGCAGCGCCTCGCCCGCTGATCCGCTCTGACAGCGCCGGGGAAGGGAAGGGAAGGTCAGGTCAGAGGCAGTGCCCGGCACAGGGCACCCCAGCGGGCCCGGCGGGGCGGCCGCTGCCGCAGCCAATGCGCTGCGGGGCCGAGGGGGCGCGGGGGGGCTGCGCCCGCCGCCCCTCCGGACGGGTCCTCCGAGAGGGGCCGTGGTCCTTTAGTCGCCGGGCCTGGAATGGCTGAGAAACCCGGCCTCAGGGTTTCTACCGGCAGGCAGCAGGATGAAGGACAGGAAGGCAGAGTGAAGGCAAGAGGACGTGGATGTGCGGCAGTGACGGCGGCACTGTGCTTTGGGACATGCTCACCCCACCTAATTAGAGGTACACAGGAACCCAGGCACTTGTAAAATCCAGACCAGTAGGCTGGAATGTAATTTACTGCCCACAGTTGGCGCTTTGTATTGCCATTCATGCAGATAACATTTATCTTCACAAATGCTGTTCTGGGACTGTGTCCACACTACGTGTGCAAAGGCTCACTCACAAATTCACATGTGGCATTTATACAACATAGTTAATGTAATAATCTCAGTTTCTCTTCAAACACAAACAAGCTGAGGCCCAAGCCTTTCTCCAAGGTAGAGCAGTGTGAGTATATTAAATTTACAGACGTGATAATAGGCACAGGTTGTTAAATAGCTAACTTGAGGTCACATAGCAAATCTCTGAGAGAAGCAAGAACAGAGTTCAGCTAGGGCAATCCTCATCTTAGAATTCCCCTTTCCTTAGCAGATGTTGCTTTTTTCCAGCAGGAGCTTAAGGCCTGTTTATTGTTCCCCTGCTATACTGAGGAAATCATTCAAGTGAAGAGAGAACTACTAACATTTCTACAGACACCTCTGCTCCTAACAGAACCTGAAGTGTGGCATGCTCACGCTTGGCTATGCCTTTCATTTCATGATGCCAGAATAAAATAGTTACAGCCTATAGAGCCTGGATCCACAGGCTTTATTTACAGGGAACTTTCTGAAGTCAGGTTTTTGTTGTTTTGGTTTCTTTTTGTTTTTTTTTTTTAATTGTAATTTCAAAAGAAGATCTGTGATTACTGGTAAAAATCTGGCATCAGCAGTAACATCTAAAGATAAATTCTTGCCCTGAGGATACTGTTAGGTAAGTGGCCTTAATCCAGCTCACTGTGGATAAGTGCCCACTTTATAAAAATGGTATCAAATTTAGTATTAGTTGGTATCCTATTTTGAGTTTCAGCAAAGAAACTCAAATTGTCACAGAGACAAAAATTTCTTTCCTCCATAAGTTGGATTAGTTATATTAAATCATTGCAGACATTCAAAATACAGGATGGAGAAAGATTTTTGGACATAATGGAGTGACGTCCTCAGGGCCACTAAACTGCTTTATAAATCCACAAATCACTATGCAAAAGAGCCATTAAATAACAACACTGAGAAAAGAAATTATCTTTGGTATAATTCTATTAAGTTCATGGTCTTACACTATGTGTGAATTTGATCCCAAATGTTTAATTTGCTTAAACTCAGAGGGCTGGATTACACGTAATATGACAGGTTTTCTCAACATAACCAGGGATAATGGGAATTAAGCCAACCTGTCAGGAATGGAGCAATCAAGGTCTGATTAGTTTCCAGTGCATTTCTAAGTAGCCTGCAGAGACTGGACAGTACTGCACTGTACCTGGTTTTTAAACTCTGATGCCTGTTTTTACACAAGGCTAATAATGTATTCTTTGCTGCAGCCTGCTTATTCCAATTTGCTGTAGAGAATCATACTTGCTATCAGTGAAAAGTTATGGAGCAAACAAATGGGTTTGAAAAATGATTAAAAATTTAAATAAAACAAAATGCAGTATCTAATAAAGCCACTTGCCTCACATATATTTTAATGTCAATAACATTATTTCCCAGAGAAATCACAGAAAGTGTGAAAACAAAAAAGAAAAAAGTGCTATTTTCATATTTTTTTTCTTGGATGCCAATTACTTGTCTTCAGGGTAAGTTTTCAGCTGTTCCTGTTCATTAATTTTTTGGGGTTTTTTTGACACAAAATTAAATTGCTACTGATTAAGCACTTATTGGTTGTTCAAGGAAATATTTATAAACATGCAGATACGTTATTCTGCGAAGAATTCAATACCATATTCCTTAATGCTAAACATAAATACCTCCATTTAAAGGTGGACACATTTCATGTCTTATTTCTGAAGATTAATAATAAAAATAGTGAATAATACACAAGTGTTTATGTATCGGTTTGACAATAGTCTAGCACTGTCTTTTTTTCCTCTTCAGATATATGAAAGAAACTTTCATGCTGGAAAAGGACTGGTGTCTGTTTCTGTTTTCTTCTCCTGTTGTCATTTTCAGGAATAGAAACTCTATTTCTGTAGCTATTTGAAGATAAAAAAGTGCTAAGCAGTGCAACAAATACTAGTTACAAACTTTATAGAAACTATAAATAAAGAACAGTGCACAATTGTTTCCACTCTAAAGCATTGCCCTATCTCTTTACAACAAACAGCCAAGCCTGTGTTTCTTCTAAGTATTAGACAAAGAGAAGGAAAACAAAGGACTATTTATAACCTAAGAGTGCTTATATAATTTCTGTTAAAAGGTCAAAAAATACCTCCTGAATTTAATTTTAGAATCGTCTTGGTCTCATCTGGTTTTACACTTGAACATTTCTATTTCACTACATAAAATATGTACCTATTGTAAACATCCTCCTTGGCTAGCAGAGGCGTGGACTTCCATAAAATTTTCCATCAGACTTTTTCAGAGCATTTTGCAAGCATTCACTCAGAGTTGTCAAATTATTGGGTGGCAAGTTAATATTAGCTTCTTTTACAAAGCAAGAAAATTGCCAGCAGAAATTTTATGACTTGTCCAAAGTTACATAGGAAAATTGGTAGCAAATCTGAGACTAGAATATCTGCTCATTCTGTACTACAAAGAGGATATCACATTTCCTCTCCAGAAATCTTGGAAAATTCCACAGAGGGCTCATTTATGTTTTTCTTGTAATAAACTTGGGTCCAGAAGTGGGTAATCATCAGTCAGTTTTGCTGAACAAATGTTTGGAACAGATCAAATTTAAGATATATTTCCTAGCAATTAAAAGGTCATTTTAATGGAAAAGGGAGTTAAAACAATACTAAGGTTTTCTGGAAGCATGGAAAATACATAAGAATTATTAGAGTATTCGGATATATGAAATACTTGCAGTGCTAACAATGTAGGTTTAGAATTTTACAATTTTTAAAATATGTATTTTATCTAATATTAAATTATGTCCCACCAAAAAATAGCTTTAACAAAATGGCAAATGTGTAGACACAAGAAAGAGAAATCAGGATTTTCCATGAAGCTTGGCCTCATTTCAGAAAAGACTGGTGGCTTTAGTACAATGCCAAATGCCAGCTTGCAGCCTATGGACTGAAAATGTGGCACATGGCTCATAGCAGGTCCATGGAAACCACACCATCTGCACCTGAAATTCTAATAGTAAGAGTGAGTTGTAGTCCATGAAAAATTCATGGAAATCCATTGAAAATGTGGAGAGTCTAAAACTAAAAAAGCAACCTAAGTGTGTAATTACTATTCTTCTTTAAGGCTGTCATCTTCAAAGCAACCCCTATCCAACATTTTCAAATTATCTGAGAACTTATTTCTCTTGATTCAAAACACTGTAAAACTTCTTGGTGACAGTATGAACTTGTCAGGATTCTAAAGATAAAGCTGCATTAAATTGATCCCCAAATCTTTCCTATCTTTTGCTAGTTTAAGCATTTTATTAGCTGGCAAGTAGAAAATACCATCTCTTCATTTTTCTCAGAAATTGTTACAGTTTACAGAAGAAAACAAAAAAAATTTACAGCATCTGACATCATCTGTTCTTGGCCAGACACCAGATCTGAAAGCCAAAAGACAGCAGAACAAGGCATGCAAATCCTTTGATATCGATGTACCAAAAGCTGACTGAATAGATACAAGGAGTCTAATAGTTCTCTAGTAAAAGCCATTAAATTCTATTCCATGAATAGGCTGTTAAAGCCTCTGCAGTCAGTCCAATGTTGTTAATGGCTTAGAGCTGTGATTGTCTCACAATATCTTACTCTTGCCCTTTTCTTTCTCCTTGAGTTTCAAATACACTTATTTGAAGTGTTAAGAGCTTGGAACAGTTACAATAAGAGAATTTCTGTGTATTGCTTCACCAGTTCAAATAATACTAGCCTTCCCCACACTCACTAAAAACATTCCCACCTTTCCAGAAGGAGGAATCTTGAAGAATGGCCTCTTCATCAGGTACATTATTCAGCAAGGGAGTTCAGTAGCAAACTTTACTTTCTTACCTATACAAAATGTGTGTTCAAGTGGAAAGATACTATTTAAGTCCTAATCATACATATTGGATGGGAAGAGATAGCCGAAAATTTTAACCATGGAAGTAATTTATCAAACAATAAGAGACTCGCTGAGCAAAAATAACAGAAAATTGTTTTTTAACAGAAAGGTATTGTTATTTCTGCCTCTGAAAAGGAAATAATGATTCTGGCTTGCTTTCCTTTTCTCCAAAGACTTTATTTATTATTTTAATTTTATTTTACAGGCTCCAATTTTAATTAACAAATATTCTGAGGAAAAAAAAAAAACACACAAAAAAAAACCCCAACAAAAAAATGAAGGACAGATCAGATGTAAGTGACACTTAGTCTATTTTCATCATGAGTTTAAAATAGCCTTTATATTTTATTAAATTTTACATAAATTAAATTACATTTATTACATTATCATCTCAAAGTTTTAAGCAAATTACACACACACACACAGAGACGCACACACAAGTACATATATAAAAGACTATTACACTCTAAGATTCCAAACCTGACAATTATTTAATGCCACTGAGTACTGCAAAGACTGATGGTCACAATGAGGCTTTACTTGATTGATTTTCCTTCACATCAGTGTGGAGAAAAACAGTAAAATTGAAGTGAAACGTTTATGACAATTGCACATTGTGGTAAACTCATGATGTTGTTGTTTTCAAGAGTCTTTCTTCTGTGAGAAGCATCAAAGCAGTGACTTTGAGACAATTCTTGCATCTAACAAAGAGAGACTTGGATAATTAGAGCACCACTCTTCAAGATTTGAACAAGTTAGTTCAGCTCATCCAACTCTTTAGGAAAGCTCAACACTAATCTACAAAATAACCAAGACATCCTGCTGCCACTTAATAAATTTCAAAATGCCCCCATGATAACTAGATTTCCTACAAATTCTGCTCATGACCAAGCCTGTACTTCTCCCAGTTAGTGATCCAAGGTAGTCTCAAAATTAGCCTGTACCCAGATCCACCAATATTGTGGTCTTTCTCTCAAGTCCCCAAAGTACCCAGGTTGTAGGCAGACTCAGTGCCCGGCTGAGAAGTTCATTCAGATAAAGGTTGTATCCCATACCCATGGAAACACCTGCCTACAGCCTTGTAGGTAGCAACTTAGTAGTTACAGCATTTTTCTGGCAAATGGGAGAACTAACCTGCCAATAATGAGGCTCAAATCCACATCTGACCCTTGCAGTAATTTATTAAAGGACAGTTATTTTATTCTATGGGGGGGGGTTGTTGGAAAGGGACCGACAGGTTAGGTGGACTCTGCATTCCTTCTTTTTAAGTTGTGCAGACACAAAAGTTAGTTCCACAGTGCCAGAGAGAAGGCAAACAATGCAAACTTTGTATGGGGAAATCAGAAGAAATCTTGTGAGGGGCAAGAAAAAGGTGTAGGATTATGTAAATGATTAAAATGCTTGCCTGGGATGGATACTGGTCACTGGTTTGCTGTTTTTTCTGTGTACCAGAGATGCCAGTTTACATTCTGTACTGGAAAAGAAGAAACCAAGCTTGACATAAATCCCACTGTCATGAGTGCTAAAAATTTGAAGGTTGGATGCCACTTCATCTTTCTGACTACATTACAGAGAAGATCTTAGGTATCTGACTGAAGAAAATAGTCATTGCAAAGAAGCCTACCCAAAATAACTTAAAATTACATGTCTCACAAATTTAACTCTAGAGAATGATTTACCTAGAGTCCTGAGACGGGTTTTGAATCTTGATGAAGAGACAATAAACTGTCACAGGGTTAATCTGCAACAATGTTTTGACTGTCTAGAATTAGACAGAAGAGGTAACTAGCAGGGGTTGGACACAATTTCTAGAGTCATTGCAACTATGTGACTATTTGTTTCAGGCTGCATCAGGTTGGTTTAGCTCTAGTTGAGAGTAATTTACACTCCGCATTCCAATTAGGGGTAGTGGCCAACTTGTTATTTTCTGTCCACACACTTTATAGCTGCTGTGCTGGTAGTAACTCGCCTGAACCACGACGTTTTTGCACTGAGACAGGAAGGCATGAATTATGAGCAATATACACACCTATTTGAGAAGCAGGGTCTTCCATTCAATTCAGTTTGGACAATGGTCTCAGGCACAGGGTGTGATTCTTGGGGTGCCCCGTGTAGGGCCAAGAGTCGGACTGGAAGATCCTGATGGGTCCCTTCCAACTCCTCAGTATATTCTATGATATGTCGTGATTCCTACCTACCAGCTTTGCTGGGCAACATACAAAGTCTCTGTGCTACAAAGTCCTAATTCCCTGTTTGTGCTAATCTGCTTGTACTCACTCTAAAAGCTCTCAGTAGCATCCCCAGACAGGCAGCCCATTTTATCTGGGGCAGAACAGCAGCGGTGCTCTGCACCCGCAGGACAGGCCTGGTGCCACCGCATGTGCTGTCCGTCAGGGCATTAGCGAGGCTTTACCTCACCATCTTCACAGACAGCTCCTAAGCCCCTAAGCAGGGCTTAGACAGGAGTTTAGACAGAGATCAGCGGTATTTAGTGCCTCAAAACCGTTACGCAGCTGCTACTTCGCACCGAAGACACTTTTGTTTCCCTGTGTTAAACATCTTCGGGCACCCAGAACTCGGCCTGGGCAGGAATGAACGAGCACGTTCCCATGAAAGCCGTGATCTGACCTATGGGGGCGCAGCAGGAAGCACAGCTGAGCAATCGGGCCGGCCCCACAGCTGCGGCCGTGGCCCTGCTCTGGCACAGCTCCTGCGCCCTCTGCCTCAGCGGGGCGGGGCTGGGCCGCACCGCCCCGCCCCGCGCGGGGTCACGTGCGCTGGTCTCGCCAATAGACAGCGGCGGCTGGAGCCGCGTGAGGTCTCGCGGGAGCAAGGACCGGTATTTAAAGCCCGGCGGGGGCGAGCTCTTCCTCTCTGTCCGCCGGCTGTGTGCGCGGTAAGGCGGGAATCGCCCGCGCTCCGCACTGACGGGTTGTGGGCTGGGGGGTGGAACCTGCGTTGCTTTCCCTTCATATCTTGCCCTCTCGGAGCTTGGCGGTGCTTCGGGGAGTCAACACAGGGGGATAGAGCAGGTCACCCTCACTAAAACCCAGTGCGGAGCCCTTCCCTCCGCCCTGCATCCTGTCGTGAGGCACAAATGGCCCGTCCCTCTATTCCCCCCTGCACGGTCCCCTCGCTGCCCGGCTAAAGCCTTTCTCCCTCCGCAGTGTGTCCCGAGGTACCGGCGAGCCCTTCCAATGGTGCCGAAGGGCAGGAGGCCGAGCGCGGCAGGCCTGGGCAGGAGGAAGCGCCGGCCATCTGCGCTCACGCCTTTGGACGCCTATGGGTGAGGGCACACCGAGCACACCGCCCCTCTTACAGCCTGGGGCTGGTAAGAAAAGGCTTCGGGCTTCAGAAGGCAAGGGCTTTGAGTCCTGAGACATTTTAAAGACAAACAGATATAGGGGGGTGCTGCCCTGTGTCTCTGAGCCGAAATAACTGTCTACGTTTACACTCTTCTGCGATTCTTTGAATCGCAGCTTTTGAGCTGCACACACCTTAAATCTGAATCACTGCATTAATTTAGTTTTTTTATAGGCCGCATCAAGAAAATTGTAGTTATAACCTGCGATGTTTAGGCTGTAGGCACTTAGGACCTGGGCTAAAACGGGCTTAATAACTGTTCAAACAAAGAAAGAACCCTCACATCTTGGGCTTTCCCTGCAGCCTTCTGCAGTCTTTTGATGTCTCTTGGTTGGGTGCTGTATAATTTGTAACAACCTACGTGTCTCTTGTGTGTGTATCTGTAAATATACACAAGGTAGCAATGAGTTGTCTGGCAAAGATCCAGTCAAATCTACATGTTTACAGTTCACCTCGGCACTGTCAGCACTAAAAGGAATTTAGGTTTAATAAACTTTCCGTTGTTTGATTAAAAGTATACTTTAAGAGATGATAAAAATATGTTCTATGTAGTGTAAGTAGTGTAGTGTAGTGTAAGCTAATGAACATGCCTTTTCAACAGATTGAACCACCAATTGCCTTTTGCTCTAGGTTTAGATTTGATAATAAACTTCTTGTAAATGGCTTATTAACTCCATGGAAAATTATTTTTTAAAAGTGTTTACCAGCATAGTAGCAACTCTGTAGAGTATGGCTTTTAGAAGGTCTGTAGTAAAATTATATTAATTATAATTTTGCGATTTTTTTGTGTGTTGTTTAGAGGCCTCACATAGCAACCTCATGCTCGAAATGTTTTAGACATGGGTAATCACACCTCAATGTGAAGCAATTCTCAGGACTTCTTAGGAATAAATAATGCCCTCTAGTAGGTAAGTGTGCTCTAGTCTAAAGACAATTGCCAAAGGTTTTTAATATCCCTCTTTAATAATTTACTATTTTCAAGCAAATTGTATTATCTCTTGAACAAATAGTAACTTCAAAAAGTAGATCATCCTAGTTGATAAGAAAACAATATAATATACTAAAACCTACTCCCCTTTTATGCTTTGCCCTCTTAAGTCTGGCAGTGTCTTAAGTGGCCAACACAGAGGGGTATAAAAGTTCTCTCGCAAGCCCAGAGGTGAGGTTGAAACTCTTCTTTGGATCATGCTTAGGAGGAACACATTTGTATAACTGCTGAACTTCAGGAAGCTGCTGAATCAACTTTATTAATAGCTTGTAGAAAAATTTTGAACTGTCATCTTATGATACCTGAATCTTAATATCACAGGTTTCTCAAATCCCTGTGTGCTTTGTGAACCTATGTGATGAATGTCTCAAATGAAAATTTTCTTGTAAATTGTTTGGACTCCAGGTATGTAATTGTGAAAAGATTTATCAGATAATAGTGGATGCATTGTCTTCTATTCAGGAAGGAGTTTAATTTACTCCTTGCTGGAAAAATAATCAGAGGAAAGCAAATGGTAGTTACTGGGTCTGCTTATTCTAATATGACTGGTCCTCTGGAGTGGAATCCCATCCTGTACAGATGAAGTAATTTCTTTTGAAAAATGGCTCTGGTCTAAGGGTAAAGTGTCATGTAGAAGGCTCAAGTAGCTCAGCCTTAAGAGCAGTTACCTGTTTTGTGTGTGCATGACTTCAAGTTCTATTTAACTTCTTTTACAGGTATGAAAACAACATGTGCCAGGAACTGACATTAAACATCAGTTTATGATTTCCTGAGTGGATGATTTTTGACTTCATAAGAGATTATTCCAGTTGTCACCTCTAAGCATTGTCTTGGAAGTAGAATTGAGACAAGTGATGGCTAAAATTATGTCTTCCATGATCATGTTGGAACAGGTTTCTTAACAAAAGCTGCTGTAATTTGACTCTGTGTGGATTAATTGAAATAAATTATAAGTAATTGAAATAAAAAATGAATATGCTACCAAAAGTTTGTGTTCTGAAGGTTTATTGTTAAGGTATTTTCTATACGAAGATTGCTTCATGGATGTAAGCAGTTCTGTGCTGCCACACAAAAATATTCGCTTGCCATGTCCGAACTTGATAAACTTAATCTTAAATTTATGAATCAATTGAAAAGATTTCTTAGTCTTTTTATCTTGGTATTTGAGTATTCCTGAAATATTTTGTAATGCAAAAGCACTGAGATAACCAGCTAACTCCTGATTTATTTCATTAGACTGTGTGTTTGCATGTTCACTACAAATGGATTGTCTCAAACTGTAAAGAACAAGGTACCAAGAATCCCATTCCTTGCTGATTTTAAATTAAGGAAAACGTTGCAGTATTCTATGTAAAGCACTATCAGTGCTTTAAGAGGTCCTTGAAGAGCAAGATCATTATTGTTAAACAATTGAATGCTTTTCAGTAGCTTATGTCTTAATATTAAAAGCATTTTTCTTAATGGTTGGCCTTAAAATGGAAGTAATGGTGGATCCTATTACTGGCAGTGCTTCCATAGAATGTACAAGCAAGGATATCAAATAGAAGTGGCTGTCAGGTGCTCTCCACTGCCTAGACAGGCGAGTGAGTTGGTGTGGATTTAGGAACGAACATATTTACATATATATGGTCATATTTAACCCCTGTATAGCCAGGAAATGTTACTTTTTACCTTTGCTTAAATATACATTAAAAGGGATGAGTAATGATGTACTTGTGGCCTTCTAGGCTCACCTAAGTCTGCTTTAATAAGAGACAAAACTGTATTTAAGGGTACACAGAAGTACTTTCTCTTCTTGATATTAAACTTGACAAGTGTCCATTTCCTCTTATGAGAAACAATTTCTTATAAGCTGTCAGTTATATAGACCTTTGTCTTCTGTGGCCTTGTGCAAGGGTTAGGTTTTAGTCTATTCAGTCTTGTGTTACGGGGTTGTGGTTTTATGTCTGCCCTGTGCAAGATTTCTGGTTAGCCTCTCACTTTCAATGTCAATTGGTGATATTCAGTATAGACTGATTTCTGAATGTTTACTCCTGTTTTCTGTAACTAGTAAGCTTGTTTACATTTGATAGTTTGGCATGATGTTTTCAGTGAGCTGTCTAGACTTCCAGAATTTCTGAAGGAATCAGAAGCTATCTTAGAATTAGGGTTGGAGTTTTCCTTTCCAGATTCATTCATCATGCAATAAATGGCATTCAATTCCATCTGCTGCTCTGTCCACAAGGATCTTGTCAGAATCAAGATCTTTTGGCATCTGCAGCCAGGGTTAGTTCTGACGATCTGCTTTTTCTTTTTCTCTTTTTTCTTTTTGTTTTTTCCTTTCTTAAAAAGAGGCGTGTCTTAGGTTTCAAGAAGTATAATAAAAATGTTCTAGGATCTACCTCTTTCTATTACTGACAACTGATGTTTTGTTTTGTGTCAGTATCCCTGATGCAGAAGATAAATTTTTCACGTTAGTGGCTTACACAGTATATTGGCACTATGGTGTAAAAGCTTCCTAATAGAATCACTCTGTTAGTGAAGTCATAATTTGCTGCTGCTTTTGATGGAATGCCTACATGCCACTAAGTGACAACGCTGCATGTAAGGTGCAGCCTTTGCTGTGCTCTTTTTATGACATTTGGTTTAGAATGAAAAGAGTCCGTTCTAGACATGATCTACTATTCGGATTTCACACAGCATAAATTGCCTAACTTTAGTGGGTTTAGCACATCTGGAGAGAGATTAAGAATGAAATAAAGTCTGCTTGAGACTGCATGGTGAACACTAAGTTTCACTTAAGTTTGACCATTCTTGTTTTTCAAATAACTAGGAAAACTTAAGACATTATTCTTTAAAACCTGATCTCGTTTAAAGGAAAATCAAAGCAGGGATTGTATTTTCAACTAGAGAAGTTATCAAATTATTTTATGTATTTATAAGCCTTATAACTTTTTACGTTTGGCTATTTGTTATCATTAAGTTGGGATCATTGCTCTATGCTGAAAACTTGTTTTAAAGAAACAGTGGTTGGAATGATAAGTTACTTGAGAATACTTTGTTCTGTGACTTCTCATGAGTGTTTTTAAGAAATCTCTCCTCAATTAACTTTGGCTTCCTCCTATTCCATCTACAAGCTTTTTGGAATATAAATATGTCAGTTCAGGCATCACTCACCTAACGACATTTATGATGATATATCATGTTAAAGTAGTGAAGCAAAACAAAGGGATTAGTATTAGTCTAGGTATATGAAGTGGGTCTAAATCCAGTAACTTCATTGGTGTAAGTGAGCTCATTCACCCTGACCACCACCCTGGGGGCCTCTGTGCTTGAGGCTGTGCAGTTCACCAAGAAACCTGGTTTCTTTGATAAATGCAATCCTCTAAACGGAGTGATAACATTACAATTCTCCCTGTTACTCATTGGAAAGGTGAAGGCTATTGGAAGAAAAATAGCCAGGTTTGCCCAAGAGTAGTCAAGGGCTACAGAGTTGGCTTACAGCCTTGTTATAGGCTGAATGACATGAAACCATACACTGTTGTTTTATAAATTTTTGTATGTACGCTTTGTACAGCAGCGATTATATGAGAGATTTGGGGAAAATAAAGAAGAGGGAAAGATATAGTTTTCAATCTGTACACTTCTCTTTATACTGGCTATTGATAGCAAATGTAGGAATGCTGCTCTGGGTTTTCTTTGACCAAATCTGCAAGAAGGTTAATCTGTTCACTGAAGACTGTCAAACAGAAGGGTGAATAGTTACATATCTATGTATTTTTTCCTGTTCTCGCAGACAGTTGAAAAGCATATTGTTTCCTATTGCACTTCCTTTTAATAAGTAGTTACAATTGTTGAGATCAAAGGAGTGAAAAAAAAACCTCCTGAAGAATATACTTAGAAAACCACTCAAAAATATGCTTAGCCCTGCAGAGTTTCCTGTACACTGGGCTACATGAAAATGACGCAACATTGTGTTATGTTCTGTGCAAGGGTCTGGCAAGGCATAAAAATGTTTGGTGGCTTTTGTTTTTGTTTTGTTGGGGTTTTTTTAAATTGGTAAAAATTGTTGGGAGACTACCTTGGAAGTCTGGTACTATGCAAGAATTTTAGTTTTGAGAAGCTTGTCAATATCAGAACCTGTGTTACTTCTGCTTTGTAACAGAGATTTGTGATCTCAGGGGTTTGTAGTGCATTGTTTTTAATAATCTGCAGTTTGGATGCAGGTATTAATTCATGCTAGAATAAGATTTATGAGTCTTTTGTGGCCTTACATTAATAAATCATTCTAACTGATATTCAGTGGGAAGCTTGGAACAATTACATTATTCAAGTAATAATGGCTACTTGTTGTCCTAGCTATTCTTCTAAGTTGATGGTTAGTTGACTGCATCTTCCTTACTTTTCTTCATGCTTTCTCATAATGTTACAGTTGTATCCAAGATCCTTCAGTTCATGCAAAGAGGGATGAGAATATTGGCTGAATGCATTTGAGTCGAAGAAACAATGTGCACGCACTCCACGCATTCTGGTTCGGATCAATGCAGGCAGACATTTCTTACCACACCAGAATTCATGACATGGAAAAATCCTGTTTATGGTTGTTACATATCAGGTCTATACAAACCACATTTTCTTACAATCTTCTACTTTTGATTTCAGATGTAAGTCTCATTGGATTTTTCCACACATCAATACTTTTGCTTACCTCAGTAAAGGTGGCCTGACATTTGTTGATGCAGAGGGGACTTTTTCTGTTCAGTGGACTTTGATGTAAAGCTCAGAGATTTCCTCCTATGCTTTGAAATAAAATAAATAAAATTCTACAGCTTTGACTCAATGCATAAATAATGAACACTGTAAAACTGAAAATACTCATACATTTTCAGTTTAGAAAAGTATAGAAGCTGTTAACAATGACTTGCCATCTTCAGATTGTACTGTGTGTTTATTGTAAGACACGAAGTTATTTAATTGATTGCACATTCTAATAGTACATCTCAACAAATATACTTTATTAAATGTATGAGCAGGAGTAACTGGAAATAGGCAGAGGTCTAGAAAGACCAGTGTGCATAAAACCAGGGAAGGAGAAAATGCTGGGGATTCCTGCTTTTAGCACTGCCTGGGTTTGGAGACAATAGGTCACGCAGATCTCTAATTTATTTAACATGATAGCAAGTGAGGTCATTTTATTTCCTTCTCAATGGTATATTGCACAATAAAGCAGAAATGGTATGTGGCCTATGATTCAGTGTGCTTTTCAGACTTTCTGCTTCTAAGTGAAGACTCACAGAGTTTGGAAAACGAAAGAAAATTTATAGCTCTGCAGAGAAAAGTCTTAGCAAGCTACTCAAAAAGATTGCCAACTGTAATGTTGTCAGGATTTTAGTAATGGATCCTACTAGGCTCATCACTTCAGGATTTTGTTCCTCTGAAGTGTAAACATAAAATACACACAACACACTTTACTGGTAAACTGAATAGAAGAAATAAAGGCAAGTACAGCATAGAGAAGGATGCAGTTTGTTTCCAGAAATAATGTGTTCTCTTCCACATGCCCAGACTGAAGGTACTGATTTCAAGTCAAGTATGGCATAAGCTTTTTAGAGTTGCTGGAGTGCCCTGACATGCCATGACTTTTTTTCTGCATACTTCTGTAATTAAATTAACTTATGCACTCAATACTTTGTAGTCCACAATTTTATAAACTCTTTTCTTGAACTTCTTGGTCATTTTCTTTGGAAATTTCTGGGGAAAAGAAAGCATGCCAAGAATTCATCATAAAGCCTTGAGAAATTGAGTATGTGTATTTATGCTGTTAGAGAGGGGTTAATGGACTTCCTTTTTGACTAGAATTATGACAGCTGAATGCAGATTCAGTTGTCAGATGAGAGCTCTCCATATTTGGATACACGGTTTAGGTATGAAATAAAACAGTGAAGAAAAATAGTGAGCATATTCTACACCCTCCTGAATGTACCACATATCTCAAGCTGCTTCAGCAGCTCAATTATTGTGCTGCTGTTACTTCAGGAACTGAAGTAGAACCAGCAATTGTTATGAAGTTAGTAACAGCTCCCATGTGACCCTTGGACAGGACCTGATTTATCAGGAAGAAATTACAGGTAGGGGACCACCATAGCGTTGCATTTTCTTATTAAATGAAGATGTCATTACATGTAAACTGTAACATGATGGAAGAGCTGCTCTCTCAGCTCTCTCTGGCTTTAGATCTATCAATTATAATTTGAAAAGACTGCTAGGATCTAGCTTTGAATCTTCCAGAATATAAGGTATGAACACTTAGCTGGAGGTCACTAGGACCTGTAAGAGAACTAACACAAACGTAGAGCAGATCTTTTCAGTCTCACCACCAAATTTCAATTAAACCCGTTTGTTTACCTCAGCAGAGAGTCAGGCCACCCCTCCTCTCTACACACTTTAGTTATCTTTCTGAGATATGTCTAAGAAGATTTGAGGTTCTGTCCTCAGTCTTGCCTTTTTCTTTTCTCTGTAGTTCACCTCACCATTCCTGCACAGTGCTGTGCTGCCAGGTGCCCAGGTCTGGGATTATATAAAGTTGGGTTATTTATACCGTTTCTCACTAATTTTCATGCTGTTAACCTGAACTCATCTTTGATCTTGTTCAGCAGGGTGTCATAAGTTTCTAGCTTGACTCACACAGTTTCTCATGTATTAGCTTTGTGTTTCACATTAAGAATTATAAACTTTACTCTTCCATGTGGTTGATCCGTCCTCCCATTATGACTTCTGCACTTCAATTGTAAATTATTTCCATTACACTAGTTTTTGGTTCTGTTCAGAGTAATTGTATTATTAATGAGTTTACCTTAATAAGGTCATAATAATGTTTTGTATGTTTATGTGAGCACAGAAAAAAAAAAAAAGCCTTGCAACTTGTAATCAGATTCATTAAAGTAGTTATAGACTGTGATTTAAGTGTCCTTGTTTTTATTCAGTTAGATTTTTCCATAGTTTATATATATTTTATTGCCTTTAGATTTGAGAACAACTTGGACTGCTTGAGAGGGTCTCCCATAAAATTCAGTAGTACAAAATGCTGTTGCCATTTTCTTGTGGAAAAATAAATGAGAAATGAATATTTCATGTATTAAAAAGGGAGTGGATAGAAATTGATTTTCCTTCCAAGTAAATTATTTTCAGTTGTCAGATTGCAAAACTCCAAGTAAGAATATCATATGGATCATCTGTTTTCTTATATCCCCAGCTGCCTTTCAGATCCATGCTGGCAGAATTTCTTGTGGTAGATTTTATAAGTTGCATGTTTTGAAGTAATTCAAAATAAAGATTTTTAGGGTAGGGTTTTTCAGAAGCATTCAGGACTGGATTCTTTCCAGACTTTCTGAAGAGTTTTACTGTTGCTATCAGTAGAACAAAATTTGGCCTGTGCTGAATAGCTTTTCAAAGTATTACTAAAATAAAAATCTTTGGTATTCCTTAATCTCTTCACGTGGCAGGGTGTGTTTGCTTCAGCCAGGTAATTTGGATTTGCCACACAGAAACTCTTGTCCATACTTATATCATGAAGCCAACAGGAAAAAGCAATTATTACCCTGTGAGCACTGAAGGAAATACAGAGCACACAGATGCAGTTGTAGACTGTCTTTCTAGAAGTGTTAGTTCATGCTCTAGGTACTGTCAAATACATTAGAAAATATAAATGGCCTTGTAAATATGAAATATTTTAAAAGGCAGAAGCTTGACCTGAGAAAATTTTGTTACTCACAATGCAGTTTGTTAAGAATCTGAGCTAGTCCTGTGTAATCCTTAACTCCTTGATTGAATTTTGTTTCTTAAAATACAGTTCTAGAGGTAGAGTTATTATTGAGAGCTCACACCCATGGTCAGTAACATACTGCAGTGCCAACCTGTAAATCAAAGCATCCACAGAGATTAAGATTTCTAGGGAAAAGATAGATACATACAGAGAGTCCTATGGAAGACTGGATCTACAACACAAGGACAGACTCAGACTGTAGTGTGCATAGTTCAGTGTCATCATGGGGGCATCACAGGGTAAAAGAAAATCCTACTTAAACAATAGGTAATTAAAAGCTAGATAGAACACAGAGTTACAATTATTAAATAAATCTACTTAGAATATAATAGCTCGAGGAAGCACCATGAGAAGCACCAGTGAAAGAGCATTCATAGCCATCCTATACAGCCATGTTTAATTCCAATTTTACTTTGAAATTAGAAAGCTCCCACAAATTTGATTTAAGTTTTTTAGGCTTGGACTGAAGAAAAGTAGTATGGTAGTGTGAATGCTTCCAGAACAACCTACCAACCAACCAAAAAAACAAAACCAAAAACAAAAAACAAAAGGAGGAAACAAAGATTCAGTGTTTTGTGTTTTGTATGCTGGAATGTTGTTAAGGAACCTTGAAAGTTTGGTTTGGTTGCTCTGGTTTAGAATACTTCAATAACAAGCACTATTAACTGAGTATCTCTTAGTGTGGGAATTGTATTTTGTCAGTGTCCTAAAAACATTAACTGAAGGGAAAAAATATCAAAGTAACTGCTAAAGAGATGTTAAATATTTTTTGTGACAACGTAAGTCTAATGGTCTGTTCTACCCATAAAGTGTTGATATAAAGTGATTCACAAAATCTAAGTTAAAATGAGTATTAGTTGGTCCAAAGCTCATCTAAAGCTGATACAAAATTTGGCAGAAAGAGAACAAAACACAGAACAAAATGCAGACATTTTGTGAAACTGAGTATGTCTAGTGTGCATTGAAGCTAAATTAGTTTATCTTCTTGTTCGATAGTTCATACAGCAAAACCATAAATATTTTACACACCTCTCACATTTCTGAATGTTATTTCTAATGTTATTTCTGATGTTATTCTGAATGTTATTTCTATAAAATTAGCAAGAGGTGGAATATTCAATACAAGTCTTCCGTTATCAGCATCTGTAGAATTGTTTTTTAGGTGTCTGAAATACACTTTGTTCACAATAATAATCTGCTAAAACAATGTCTAAAACACAAGCTATATGCTTAAGTATATTATGTAAAACCAGTAATGCTGCTGTAAAAGTTCAGTCTAGTATAATTTCCCCTACCTCCCCCCCCCCAACAAAACAAACCCTGTTTGCCTGATTGCAGGCAGCTTGTCCAG
Organism: Certhia americana; assembly: GCA_018697195.1. Taxonomy (NCBI): domain Eukaryota; kingdom Metazoa; phylum Chordata; class Aves; order Passeriformes; family Certhiidae; genus Certhia; species Certhia americana. The sequence goes on along the minus strand of CM031860.1, from coordinate 40,011,679 downwards.
AAAATGAGTTATTCATTTAGGTGATTGCAAAACTATCTTTAAATTAACAAAAAAACAAAACAAAACAAAACAAAAACAAAACAAAAAAAAATTATTGGTTGTGTGATTTCTGTGCTTATCTAACTAGAAATAGAGGCATTTGAGATCAGACACTCTTGGCTCCTTGTTCAGCTATTGCTTTACTGAACCCAGTGCTGGTGGAGTGGGTTACCCCATTTACCTTCTGTTTTTTGATCCCAAACTCTTTGGAGCAAGCCTGTTCATGTAAACAGGAATATGGAAAGGATCTGCACTCAGAATGGGTAGCTATTCAAGATGAATCTGAGCAAAGGTAAAGGATTTATCAAGTGTGTAGGTCTCAGCAAGCCCTGCATCTATGGGATGTTACCTCTTCAGAGGGGAGTTAGGGAGTGAGGAGGGAACATAATGGAAATGGATGGGCCTCATTACAATGGCATATCTGTGACAGTATTCTCTTAGACATTTGTAGAACAGAAGGGTACAGTTTCCTCACCCAGGAGTTTGCTTCCTGTTCTTTCCATGGAGCTGCAAATCTACAGAGGGATGTGATCAATGCAGTGTGAAAAAAAAACCCTCCACTGTAATTTATATAAAATCAGCCCTTGTTGTGGTAGCAGAGGGGAACATGGTAAACAAAGCTATAGGGAACACAATAAAACTGCAGCCCTCTTGCAATATGCAAATTAATCTGCTTAGACCTAATTTTGTGGGGGAGTTTATGTCATGGAATCTGGATATATCGTAAGTGGCCTTGTTCTCTGTAGTGGTGATCATTCAGCAGCAGTGCAGGATGTAGAGTATTAATTATTTTATAAAAAAGATAATTTTGATCTTCTGCAACTCTTTCATAGCTGGAAGTATGTATAAAACAATCGGACCAAATTCATCTCCTTATAATTATATTTCTATAAATAACTGATTTTACTGTATTGAGAAAATCAATTTGTTCTGGCATTATCCATTACCTCACTATACCCTCTGTGCCACAGCCAGACACCTTGGCTACCTGAGGACAAAAGCTGGTTTTGTTTAAAGACGTGTTTGTGCCCCATTTTTTCAGGGCATCATAATTTTTAGGTTTGCTGCACATGGCAGCAGAGATGCTTTTTCCTGAGTGATAGTTTACAGACTCACAGCAACTTAAAAGAAGCTTTCCAAAATCCCAGAAACAGTAACATTCTAATAAAGTGTTACATATAGGCTTTTGAAACCTAATGAATTGTAACAGAAAGGCTTTTTGTCTTGTGAGGGAGATGTTCATATATCAAATCTAGGATATTTTTTATAAGGTGGAAACTTTGCCTTGGTCAATATGGGTTAGATATGGGTTGGCCTGAAAGAATCAAAAATCTGAAAAAAAATGAGTGACAAAATGCTGGACAATACTAACGGAAAGCAAAACCACTGCATTGTATCATCAACAAAATGGACACACACACACCCTTGCCCCTATTACTCTAAATTATTATGAAATTACTTTTCTGTAATCTAGGTTTAATTTTTATTCAGTTCTTAAAATCTCAAACTTACATGAAGCAAAGGAGCAAGGGAAGAAAATTATCCAAAGGGTTGCATTAATGTTTGCATGAGCCCCTGTAGGGTCCAGATCCACTCTTTAAACAACTAAGGTTAATAATCAGCACTGAGGTAATGTGAAGCTGGCAAGATTGGATTGGAGAAAAAGCAACTGACTTTCTCCTCTTTGCCTTTATTTTATTAAAACTCAAACTTTATTTTTTATTAAAACTCAAAAAACCTGACAGCTGAGATATTTCCTAAATAGCTGCTAGTAACAGTAATCTCATTGTAGAATGACTGCAGGTTTATGCCAGAACCTGGTGGTTCTTTTCTTGTTGAGACAGGTAGCTGGTGTACAGTTTTGTACTCATCTAATCTCTCAGTATACTCAGAACAAGCATACAGGTACATTTTGTTCTCAGAACAATTTTTGAAGAGGTTTCAAAATCATTCAGGAATTATCCTTCACCACTGGTGTTCATGCTTGCCTCTAACTTACTCTTACTCTTTGCTACATATACAACATTTAGTAAGTAAACACAAAGAATTCTGCTGAACCTTCTCTTCTTGCTCCAGCACAAGGGCAGGGAATTCACCACCACCATACTGTAACACTTAAAATGATTTTCAGCTGATATTGAAACATCAAGAGACAAAAATAACTGCATGTGAAGTGTCATAAAATCATACCTCCAAGGCCTTTTGTTACTAGAAAATAGGTCAATTTGTGCTATTTTTAAGGAAGCTTGTGACCTTTCTGGTAACTATCCTATTGGCTTGGCAATATTCAAATTACGACTCTATTTGAAAAATAACACCTGGGTGCATTTGCTGTTAGAACACCTGGATGGAGGACAAAAATCTTAATGTACTCCTAATTGAGTGAAATACGGCTGGCCCACATTTTTGTTCCTGCTGATCAACTGCTCTGGTTTAGCAGCTCCTACAGCTGCATACAAATTTGGGTTACCAGAGGCCCTTTTCAAGGATCCTGCCAATTCAGTTTGATTGCCTAAAATTCTTGTACCTTTTCTATGTTCCTAATTTAAATTGGCAGTGCTTGTGAATGGTATCAGGTTGTCAGCACTAGGGAAAAGAACCATTTCTTTTGTTCCTAGAACTAGTACAGTGTGAGCTTTCTCATCTGGTGACACAGGATGACTGGGATGAAGAGGAAGGAAATAGTCCCAACTTTCATATAAATTTTTTTTTTTTTTTTTTTTTTTTTTTTTTTTTTTGAGGACAGGGCTGAATGACTAAATCCCTTCTATCACAGAGCAAAGGTTCAGTGTAATATATACCCCACAGTACATCTGGACTACCTTACTCAACTGTTAAAGAGCAAATAATTTCTCATAGAATTGTCTTAATTTTAATAATGTCATCAAGATCAGACTGGCCAAAAAGCATATTCTGAAGTACTTGCTGTCAATCAAATTCTATAAATCTGTTATCAAGGTTTCTTTATTTTACTACCATGGCTTAACCCCAGCTAGCAACTAAATACCACACAGCCCCTAATTTACCTCCCTCCATCTCCAGTAAACTTTGTGGGTTAAGAACAGTTTAATAATTGAAACAAAATATTGTAATAATGCAAAAAAGAGAGGGAGAGGGGGAGAGAGGAATAAACCCCAGAAGAAACAACTGATGCACAGTGCAATTTCTTACCCCTTGATAACTGATGCCCAGCCTATCCCTGAGCAGTGACCAGCAGATCCCAGTCAGCTTCTCCCTATCCAGCTCCCGGGCATGACATCCTATGCTGTGGAATAACCCTTTGGCTAGTTCAGGTCAGATGCCCTGGACATGTTCCCTCTGGCTTCTTGTGCACCTGCTCACTGGCAGAAATGGAAAACTGGGAAGTTCTTGACTTAGAGTAAGCGCTACTCAGTAACAAACAAAATATCAGTGTGTTATTAACATGACTCTCATACTGAATCCAAAACACAGCCCTGTACCTGTTGCTAACAATAAAATGAACTCAATCCCAGCCGAAACCAGGACAGTATCCACCCCTTATTCCATATCATTTACATCATGCTAGGTCCCACGCTTTCCAATGCACCATTAACTATCCTGTCTTTTGATAGATGCATACGCAACTATCATTCCTTTTGTCTGTTCACAATGTCTGTAAAAGTCTATTGGGTTCATTTAGTTTGTGACTGGGAGCTCCTTCCATCATGGGAGTCTGTGGTGGGTCATTTTGGACTGTTGCATGTTAATGCCAGTTATGATTCTGTCACTGCTGCACTTACCCAGTTTTATTAAACTTCATTCTTTATTAACATGATGATCAAAAGGAAGTCATCCCTCAAATCAGGAGTGATGTATACAGGCACCTAATGTGGTGATGAGCATAAATACACCATAGATATTATAATGTGACACATTATACAGCAAATAACATCATACATTTTAATTCACTGCCCAGAATCAAATCCCCCTTGAGGCACATACTGGACCGCTCCATCCTCCTGCATTACCCACCAAGTGCACACAGGTCCTTGAACAGAAGCAATCTCATGGACAGGTTTGCCTTTGCCCAAGGCAGAAATAACCCAGACTGCTTTCCTCAGCATATTTTTAATGTACACTGCAGGAATTCTATGCCCTTCTACAGTACATAACAGTTTCATTTGAGCAGAGCCAGCCTGATTGGCAGATGTCCTAGTGTTGACTAAGGAGGTGGCCTTTGCTAAATGTGTATCCCAGGGTTTGAAGGTTCCACCACCCACAGCTCTCAGTGTAGTGTTTAACAGTCCATTGTTTTCTTCAGTCTTCCTAGAGGCTGGTTCATGGTAGGGAGTGTGATACACCCACTCAATGCCACACTCTTTGGCCCAAATGTCTATAATATTCCAGAAATGAGCCCCAGTGTCTGACAATTCTCTCTGTGGTAACATGTCTCCTTAAGGCTTGCCTTTCAAGGCCCAGGAGAGTATTCCAAGCAGTAGCATGGGACACAGGATATATTCCCATCCAGTGGCTTCTTCCACAATTGAAAGCATGTGGTGCTTGCCTTGATGGGTTTATGGGAGTGTGATTTAGTCAATCTGCCAGGCCTCCCCCATATTTATATTTCAGCCATCATCCTCCTTACCAGATAGACTTTAATCACTTGGCTTTCTTAATTGCATGTTTCTCATTCATAGATAATCTGTGTGATAGTGTCCTTGGTTAAGTGCACCCGTTGGTCATGAACCCATTTATAAATTGCATCCCTTGATGGCCCAGGGTGTCATGGACCCGCTGAGCTAGGAACCATTCATACTTATGTTGCCAATACAAATCCACCTGAGCCAATTCAGTCTTAGCAACCTGATCCACCTGTTGGTTATTCTCCTGTTCTTCAGTAATCTGACCCTTGGGTACAGGAGCATCTATCTACATGATAGTTATCCATCTGGGCCACAATATAGTAGCCCAAATGGCTTTACCTCTGCACTGCCAGTTATTCTGCTTCCAATGCTGCAACCACCCCCACAGGGCATCTGCAACCATCTGTGAATCAGTACAGAGGTGAAGTATTGTCCATTTTTCTTGTTCAGTGATGTCTGAACCCAGCTGGATGGGTTTCACCTCTGCAAACTGACTTACCTTGTCCTTCAGCAGTTTCCATGTCTTGTCATAATGGATTTCATACAGTTTTCTTCCACCTGTGTTGCTTTCCTAAAGCAGGACTCATGATTAAATAAGACATTTGCTTGTCACTTACAGTTTACATACTGAGCATGAAATTTTATGGGGTAGAATATCCCTTTGGCCAGTTTGGGTCAGCTGTCCTGGATATTCTCTATCACAGTGTCTTGTCCACCTGCTCACTGGCAAAGCATGGGAAACTGGAAAGTCCTTGAATAGGAGTATGCACTACTAAGCAACAAAATATAGTGTGTCATCAAGATTATTCTCACACTGAATTCAAAACACAACCCAGTACCAGCTACTGAGAAGAAAATTAATTATATCTCAGCTGAAACCAGGACACTTACCTAGAAGAGGGAGTGGTTTTGGCAACTGCTGCTGATGTAATTACTCTAATTCAGATCTAAAACATTGTTCATGTAAAGGAAACAAGTTTCCTGCACCTCCTCACACGAAACAAATTCTCTGTATAGCTTCTCCTTAGCTGGCAAGCACCCTCCTGTACCCCTAGATCTCCCTGCCCAGAGTTGTCTCTGGGTTGCCTCCCCCAGTCCTGGCCTTTTAATATGATACTTCACCTCCATCTACATCTTCTCCATCAGGCCTGCAGAGAAGGGAAGGTGAACAGCAGGTTGGGTTAAATTATTTTCTTTACAAAATATTAGTTCTGTGCCTCTGACATGTCTTCTTCCTGCTACTCACTGTCATCTCTCCTCTCCACCAGGTGAGCCTGGGAAATCCACAATCCAGCTGCTCAAGGTACAAAACATTTAGAAAATAAGCAGAGTAATATGGACCCATATAAATCAAAACACACCCCGTGTACCTAGTGCACTATTTACATACCAGTTGTAAATGATTTTATTATTTACTGGTTCAATTGTGTATTTTTCACATAGGCTCTCTCAACAAATAAATATTTCTGTTTAGATACTCAACAAAGAAATGTTCCTTTTAAAATCTATTGTCAATGGTGAAGCAAAAGCATGTATTGCAAAATCAGTTTTGTTAACATTATAAAATTATTTTTTCTATTATTTGTGGACTTTGGATCAGAAATCCTCTGTGTTGTATGTGTTCTCCAATAAACAATGCTGTGTAATTAGGCCCTGGTGTTTCAGCAGAAAAATGCTCTCTAGCCTGCTGCCAGACCAGCACGCTCCCTGCTGCACCTGCACAAATCTTCCTGATAAGATTGCTCCAATTGGCACCTGAAGGAATGTGGTGTAGATCAGCAGCAAGTCACCAGTACAGTGGTTCCACTGTATCCTCAGTTAAGCTGTAACTGATATACAAATAGGAAAAAAAGCTGACTTTTTGTTTGTAACAAGCAGTGCATAGAGTTAGAGAGGATTAGATTTGTATTTTGGAAAGAGCAAATTTCAGTGGCTTTCAAACACTTGGATTTAGTTCAGATCCTGCAACAATGGGAAAGGTTTGCATATCTAAGCCCAAGCAATCTTAGAATTAGTAGATTTTTTCTGTTTAACCTGCATTACATCTCATAGATAGGACCAAATGAATAGCTTGCCCCTTTATTAAATATAAGTAACAATTATAACAGTTCTTCCAAAAGTCATGTATCCCTTCTATCACTTTCTTTTGAGTATATGGGTTGAAATTATTTGTCATTAACACTTAAATGATCAGGTAGGATCTAAGCCACATTTTGCTGAATGCTGCACATAGTTGTCATGCTCAGGCAGTCTGCATTTTGGTAAGCTATTGAAATAAAACATACTAATAGGAGGAGAGAAATATAAATAAATATATAAATATATCCTACCCAAATACAGGTCACTGTAGAATCATACAGACCAATAGTTTGGCCAACAGAATTCAGAGGGTCTGAATCACTATCTTATTGCCTGCTGCTCTTCACTCTCCCTGTTATATCCTGGATCTTATCAAATGTTACAGGTGATAGACCAGAATTGGTATCCACGGCTCCCTTCATTTAGACAATTGGCTGATCAAGATAGATATTCCAAGGAAGACCAGATTAATCCTTGAGGTTGTTTTTCTCAGATATCCCATGTACTTCTAGCTGAGCGGTTATCAAGAAATCAGAAGAGACTAAGGGCTAAAATGGACCTTGGTGACTGATTCTACAGCTTTTGGATGGTGTGGCTTTGTTAGCATGTTGTGTGCCATGTAATGCTCATTTCTTCTATGTCCTGCAGTGCTAGAAAATATGCAGAACAGACTGAGACATTGCATTGTCATGGCAAAAACCTATGCATAAGAGACTTTATAAAATCACAGCCTATAAATTGCTCTTTCCTTTTCTAATATCTGAAAACCAGATAAGGTCTTACTGAAAAGCTTTTAAATATCCTTCTGCTTCAGCTCTCCAAACAACAGACCACTGGGACAGTGTTGATGTGAATAGACCACATCTCTCAGTGACTTGAAGAGCTTTCCTGACTATAGATGTTTTCCTGACTCACGTCCAGACCTGTGATAATGCAGCCCCTTTTGGAGCCACTTTTGCTGAGATAGCTGAAGCTTTGAGTCTATTCATCTTCTCTGTGATAAAATCCCCCTCCATTTTTAGCTTTGTTCTTAGTACCTGAAGTGTCATTTAATGTGTTTTGCAAAGATTTAATTATTATCCTTTCACCCAAGGTGAAGGAAGACAACAGAGCATAAGGTTTTCAGAATGTTATTTAAAAGATTTTGTAAGATCCATCCTCTGACCCAGGCTGTGTCTCCACCTTGGCAGGATGTACTTTTGAGTGTGGGAACCTATAAAGGAGTCCCACTGTGACCTGGTCTCAAGGTCACCATGGCTGTGATCTCAGAACATGCAGCTCTGGATAAATTATAGCCTTTCAGACCTTTCATGTGGCACATACATCACTGCTGCAACAATGGGCTCAGAGTGGTATCAGCACTGGAGGAGATGACCATAAATATGACATAGCATGTGTGCTACATGCCATTTATGGTGGCACCAGTTCCCACCAGGGAGGCTGGTGAGAGTCTCAGGGTTCTTTTAAAAAGGTTAATGAGGGAAGGGAGACACAAACATTGCAACTGAATTTCAGAATAACTTCTAGCAGATTACTCATAGTTCTCTTACTGAGGCTGTGGGGGTGTATTTGAAGTGTTTCTACAAGACCAGATACATCCTACTGCATTATTCATGGAATAAAACTCACTTACTTTACCCTGAAAGACATGTAGGAGGAAAGCTCAGTTCAGTTTGTTCACAGCAAATGAATTTATGAGATTACCTTAGATTCTTACACAGGCTGAACCTGTGAGCTGTTCACAGGGCATGATGCACTCCTGCCACGTGTGACATACTCACACAGGTGTCAGCAGGGCAATGCTCACGTCCTTCATTTGTGAAAAAGGTGAAACTAAAAAACCCAAGCCTTTGCTTCAGGACACAGTACGACAGAGTGAGCTGTGTACCAATCATTTTAATTTCTGATACTTGCCATGTGCACATCCTAAAAAAATCCAACTTCCCTCAGTTTTAGACTTGCTGCCTTTTTGAGTAGCTGAGATGGGAAATTCAAGGGCAGATCCAGCTCAGAGCTCTGGCTGATTTATGTGTAGCCCTGAGATGCTGTCAGTTTACAGACCACTACTGTAACTTTCTTTGCTTGAATCCTTTCTGGAAGATGGTCATAGATGAATTTGAGACAAGGCCAGTTTCAAAAGGCAAAAAGCTCTGGAAAGGTGTTTTCATGTATTTCCTTCCTTAAGCTGACAGGAGCTTGGATAGGGGAGCTCGATGAAGAAGGTGGGGTACATTCAACAAGTGTTGTCTCTGAGTTACTAGATATATCTTTGCATTGCTAGCCAGTAAAAAAAAAATTAAAATATCTTTCAATTTATTTGTTTTACTTGCCCTGTTTATTATTTTGCACTTCATTATCTCAGTCTGGGCAAAGGAAGAATTTTCTCCTTTTCCATTATTATTGTTAGTAACAGAATCCTCAGACATCCATCTTCAAAGTGCAATATTCATTAATGTAAAAAGAAGTGTTTTTAAAATGAAATGGAAATTATTCATACCTGGTTTTATTTTGCTTGTGGGGTTTAAATTTAGGTGAAGTTAGTCTAAATAATACCCTTCAGACAATGACAACCTGGCAAATATCTCTTTATATTATGTACTGTTATCCAGTGTGGCAGTCAATAGATACACATATCTATATCCACTTTCCCTATAGTTAAATAAACTTTCAAAGAAAATACTCCATTAGCTCCTGATCATCAATCTTCATGTAATAATGGAGCTGTTTAAACTCAGATAGGCTTGTCCCTGCCCCCCTCCCAACTACCACCCCATTCTATTAAAATATTTACATTGTAATAACTCAGTAGGGTTTGTGTTTTGGTTTTTTTTTCCCTAAATTGAAGGCCTGTAAGTGGGTGAAAGTATTTTAAAGCAGGGTGAGACTGAAGGGACGTGACATGTTATTGAATTAAGGGCCTTAGAAGGTGAGGGTTGTGCAGTCATAAATTCCAGGAATGCGGATGTAACTCTCTGAATGTGTATATGAAGTTGACAGAGTTTGACAGCTACCATCTGTGAACAATAATGTATAGAGCAGCAGGGCTACATGATGCAGACTGGAATGTACCTATCAGGCTCTAAGGACTATAACAATTTACTACTCATTATCAGCAACCGTGGTCATGATTAGCTGCAGGGGTTGGAATGGAACTTGGAAATTATGAGAACAAAGTTCCCCTTGTTAAAGCAGAATAATTAGTTTAATACATATGAGGAGAAAACAGGCAGGAGACATCCTTCTTTTTCCTGCTCATGAAAACTAAAAAATGCACAGTGAAAATGGATCGACTGTTACCTCCTTCTGCATCACTTGAAATACGAGAAAATGGCGATTTTGTATTCATTCCCTTACTGTTCCAGGACTTTCCACAACTCTGCAACCTTTGCAGCATAGAATGGTAGTAACATAATTATGTGATAACTGTGTTAATGCTACATTCATTTATCAAAGCTGATTTCTTGTGATCTATGCTTTCCTGTGCTCCATCAGAGCATAGCATTGCAGCCAAAATATACCTTTGAAGCACAGCATCTCATCATCTCATCTTACAAGTAAAATCTCTATCAAAGAAAAAAAAAAAAAGAAAAAAAGACAGGTTTTTTTTCTGTTTTCTCAGTAGTTTGTATTGCAAGCAAATCTGTGTTTTCCCACAGGTTTATATTTTTCTTGGTAGACACCTTAAAATACAGTGCAGCTGGAGTCACAGAGAAATATTGTGAATTCTCATTTCAGGCTGCCCAAGTACACTGTGTTGAGACTGAGAGATATTTTATTGCTTAGCATAAATGCACTCTGGAAATTGTTTATTTAAGCTGAGAATCTGTCCCAGGAAATCAAGGAAAATATCAGATAAGAAACAGAAAACATGCAGTCTCCACAATGTGTATCTCAATGTCCACAATAATGTATATTCATTCCCATTCTTTTCCTGCAAACATTTGCTTTTCTTACAAAAATGGCATTAATCCTAGTCTACACACATTAGTCAATAGTGAATTCTGACAGCAGTTTAAGACCCAAAAAGGTGCCTGGATTCCTAGGAAGGGCATTTGACTTTGAAAAACATCCAGCAAAAACAACACATTGAAAGAGAGAAACAGCAGGAAGTCTACTGAGCAAGAACAATATCATCCATCCTCTTTTAACTGAAAGAGAAAGGTTAAGGTTGGTTAAGAAGAATGTGTGACCAGACAAGAAAAGTATAGTAAGCAGTTCCTGTGATAGATGGTTTAAATTTAGCTGTTCTGCCTGGGGTGGGGTTGTGGGGTTGGACTATGTGACCTTCTTGGGTCCCTTTTACAGATATTTAACAGGAAAGGATGAGGTTATTTCTCATATGGAAAGGTTGTGTGCTTTTTCATTATCTGCTTTAGAAAAAAGTACACCATGAGGTTATCAATAGAAAGCCATTAATAAAGACACATCTTATCCCTGAAAAGTGACTGACTTACCCAGAGCCGACTTAAGATGTGTCTGTCACAGTCACAGACATGAATCTTAGCTCTTAGATAAGGGAGTGCTCAGTGGGCACCTCTCTGGTGTCCCAGCTAACTTGGTGTGTTTGTTTCTGCCTTGAGCTGGCTGAAGGCTGAACATGCAATGGCAAATGGCTCCAAAAAGTGGGACAAGGGGAGACTCCTCGCACTTGTGTTCCCCAGCTTGATGGGAAATTTTGCTGACACCAGTCAATGTGTACATAGCCTGACTGGCAGATCAGATTGTTTTCTGAACAGATTATTTTCAACTAAATAAAGTGAAAAGAAATCAGTTTAATATTTACCTCAACATTCAATTTTTTTTTTTTTCTTGCAATAGATTTATCTCAGAAATGGAAGAAAGGTGTGTAGGTTAGGTTTTTGATGGAAATGTTTTTTATTGCAATGGAATAAACCCTATGTTTATCCAACTAGCTGTAACTACCCATGTATATAAACAGATCCTGGACAGAATTAACATGCAGTTGACTCTGTTACTGGTGTGGGAAGGAGCAAGGAGTGTAATGATTCAGTGTTGTAATGAATTATTTTGATAATGACAAACTTGGGTCTTGTTTCTTCTGCTGCTTCTTCTGGTGCTATTGATGTGTCATTTTGTGCCTTGCTTTCTTGTTCAGAGGCTGCCTAGGTGCCTGTGAACCCAAAGTAGTGGCATCGACTTCATTTCCCCCCTTAGAGTAAGCTTCCCTATTGCTTTGCCCAATTTGCACAGCACCTGCCCCAGCGCAAACAACAGTCCTAATGAAGATTGTTTAAAAATAAGTTAAGCAATTGGCAGGAGATGTTAACCAGACCTTCTGGTCACTACTTGCTAGGCTGGATTTGAGACAGTCTAAAGACAAAGAGTTTTACTGATTATTTTTGATCTTGTCTCCAGTTACTCCTTAAGTGGTTTGAATCACCCGTAGAGAGACAGGCTGCCAAACATCTAATGAAAAGTACCAATTGGGAGCCTTGGGTCTTCGTGTTCTGGAAACTTCCATCCCCTGTAGATCTTTTCTAACCGGTCTGTTCTCTTAGTATTATAGTTAACATGGATGTGATATACAAAATAACCCCCCGGCTAACAGTCTGTGATAGAGTTTGATGTGCCTCAGTTTTGTCCATAGCCTGTTCAGATTTCAGTGGTTGAGGGAGAGCTCTGTTAATTAGGCTTAGTTATCATTTGCATCTACTGCCTGTAAGACAGAAAACATGCCTACACAACATGATGGACAGACAAGAATTGTCTGGAGCACAAACCTGCAAATCAAATATAAACTCTCCTGGGGCAGTCTCTGTAGATGTTACAGACACATGCTGGTGTGAAAAGCCCTTTCTACCTGCTATGTTTTTGATGCTATTGTTATCTGTAGTAGGAAGATAAAAGCTTGTTGAGGATTACCACACTATTTTGTGCCCTTTATTTTGCTGTGTGGACATTTCCAAAGGCATTGAGGCCTTTGAGGCTATAGCATCCTGTAAACGAAAACCATTTTCTAAGCCTGCCATTTTAATGCAGGTAATCTACTGCATTCCTTCAAAGCAGTAAAGAAAATAGCAATGGGACTGAAATTGCCTGTAATTTTCCTCCTAGCATTTTGTAACAGGAGTATTGCTGTGTAATTTTACCTCTCTTTTTTATGTGGCTGTAATTTCTGAGTCTTTGGGATCACATTCCTCTAAAAAGTCTTTCTTTATTTGCTTTAAAACATCAGAATTACATTAAAGTTGGTAGAGAAGCTACCAAACAACTTAATGCCGAGTTACAAGTATTTCTTATCTTTACCAGTGTTTGTTCCTCTCCCCATTCCAGCAAGCCAGTAAAGGTAGTGAGTCTGAGCAGTCTGATCTCATTCTCTCCATTTCCTGCTTGCTCAATTTTAAAACCTTTGAGCCAGAAATTTGTATTACAAGTTTCCCCAGTTCTAGTTCTCCTTTGCATTCAAGCTGTCTAGTAGTGATTAACCAACTTGTAAACACAATATGAATTACTACCAAAAATGGGTCTAACCTAAAAGATGGTAATCTCAAAGGATTTTGTGGCTACTTCATGCCCTGAATGTTCAATCTCAACAGCTTCCAGAGTTAACACAGTTAATTTCTGTGATGTGGTTTTGAGACATTATGGGGTCGTTGAGATTTTTAATCCATCTTGTTGCTTTTGCTTAAGCAATAACTTTCTGAAGATATTTTCAAATTGTGGAACATCAGTATAACTCAATGTTTTGATTTTTAATCTTAACCAGTTTTTGATTTTCATTGATTTTCACTATTCCATGCTATTCTTTGCCTCTGTTCCCAAGACACTAACCTGTAGATCTCTGAGGTCCAAAAGTTAATTCTAAAAGATAAGCTACCTTATTGTTGCCTGCCTTGCAAAACTTATTTGTAGTTTTACTGAGTCTTTCTTTCCACTGAACACAGCTTTTTAAAGCATTTTTATTTCCATTCAAATACCTGCTATAAAACTTAACCTTTATGCAGGGTTCTAGTATGTTGATTATCATTATATTGATATGAATATATATATTGAATATATATACACTGGTCTTTGAAAATAAGTACAAGCACCTTTTATTTTGTGTATTTTTTTGTTTTATTTAACTCAATTATTTCTGAGAAGGTATTTCCCAGGTTTCAGGTACAAGGTAGATTTCAAAATACAAGTATCGTGGTTCCTGTGAATTTAATGTTTAGTGACATCCCTGAGTACACAGAAAATGGATTCAAGAGTAAAACCTAATGCTGTCCTTTTAATAAGAAATCTGATAAGGAACAGAAAGCTTCAGCCTTCAAAAATGGGCTGGAGCAGCATTAAACATCTCTGGCAGACAGTGCAGCATTAGCAAGCCTGGGGTGCAAGACACATGCAGGCACACTGCACTGGCCCCATACCCTGGCTACTGGCTCCCTGCTTATCAAATAAGAGATAATTGAACTCGACCTTCACTCCCTCTGAGCATTTCTGAAGTCTGGATCACTGTCAGTCTCTATCCCCTGCTGTTCTCAAAAGCAGAGTTGGAGCAGGGAGAGAAAAAGAACACCACAAAATCCATGCACTTGCTCATGACCTTAAAAAATTTTACCCATCCCCCTAAAGTGATCACTGTTAGGCTGCCTTGCTGCTGAGTAGGCAATTTTTGAGCCCCAGTTATCACCAGTGCAGATCTTACATTGTGATTGTAATAGTCACAGGACTGGTGTGTGAAATCATGTCTTTGGACTAGCTGTGATTCCACCTAGCATGAGAGGGCTCCAGGGGAGGTCTGGACAGTTGCCACAGTGCATATTGACTCATTATAATAACACAGGTTGGCATACAGTTTGTGCTCTAGTAAGAGATAAAATATTGCATTCATCAACAGGACAGCAGCCACTACCTGTCCAGCCTAAAGTATGAATGAGTCATTGGTTTGCCTCTGCTCATATGGGATACGGTATTCTAGCAACAGTCATTGTTGCTAGAGAAAACTTTCATTTTTCAAGAGAAGGACTGTTCATATTAATTATTCTTAGAGCTGGAATGTACGTATACAGCTCATAAAGTCCTTTTACCATTCAGAGTTAATAAATGCCAATGACGACTTCTGTATTTCATTAAATAACAACTACAGTTTTCAGTTGTTCATTTGGGTTTTTTTCTCTGAATATTTAGTGCTGCAAAGCACTGGCTGAAAATATATAAACTCTTCTGAAGCCAATCTCTCATTCCTTCAGCTGAATGTTACAAGGGAGGCACTTCCTTGAATGTTCTCTCTCTCTCTCTCTGGCCCTCTGAAGCTTGTTTCTTGTCTGTGCTGTCACTCTGCTTTGATAAAAGAGGCAGGGAATGTCCCGTCTCCATAGAAGTTTCCAGTCCAGATATTGGAAGAGACCCCTGAAGAGAGCAAGATATGGCTTTGACTCATGTCAGGCTGAGGAGAACACTGAATGTAGGTCTTCTGCTTTCTGGATGAGCCCTTCAGCTTCTCATCCATCATGGGCAGTCATTGGCAGTCTCCATCATTCTGCCCTCTGAAGAGAAAAAAGTGAACTGAAGATCTGCACTCAGAGAACTGACCTGTGCCTCTGAGCATCACTGTTCCCAAGTGTCTTAGTAGAGCTGGGTCTAAAAAACTTCATAGCATCAGTGTTCATACAACCAAGATCATCATGTGACCTTCTGGACATAAGGACTGGCTTTGTTTCCTTCCTACTAACTCTGTCTGATAGCAAAGCCCTTGTGAGGCTCTGCTGGGCCACAGAAAGTCCTGTGGATATCCTGCTGAAGCTGCTTTGGCTATCCTCCAGGAGAGGATGACCACCACTGACAACAGGGCAGGCAAAGCCTCCAGACTTTTTGCCTCATCCTTGATTAAGCTGTTGGCAGGTGGCTCTGCCAACTTGCCAAATTGATTAAAGTTAACCCCTCCTAGGGAATCACGGGACTTAACTCCCAGAAAGCTGTTCCAACTTTCATCCTTAGCCAGCACAACCTGGCCACACTTGCACTTTGAAAGCACCTGCACTTTTTGTTTTGCAAGCCACCATTTTCTGAGGATGCATCACACCTTGATAGTGCTTTTCATCCACTCACCTTTTTGTACTTGACGTTGATGCGAAAGATTATTGCCTCATTCCAGAGATGGGTGGGGAAAACGGAAAACCAGGCAATTCAGCTTGCTTTTGATATAATTCAAAACTGGAAGAAATACAACATTGCAGCTAATGTCTAGATGAGTGTTTCAATATTTCTGGTCAGTTGGAAAGGGCTAACTATATATATTTTTAGTTAGGTAAAGAGCATACCATGTTTTAGAAATGCACACTCTGTGGCCACAACTAATACACCCCATAATATCTATCAGCAGACTTAGAGGGTGGGAAGGAAGAAGAAAGGAGAGGGGGAACCATGCTGGCTTTCTTGAAAACAATGATGTGCTGTCTTGAGTTTTCTGCAATTAGGAAAACACCTACATGTACCCTTTTTTCCCTAATATTGTTCTTGTGTACAGCATGCTTCCTTTTGTTAAAGCTGATTGGAGACTGGGGATTTCAAGAAGCAAGTGCGAGAAAGTCACTAGCAGGAGGACTAAGAAACCTTCTGGAGCAATGGTGCTGATTCAAGAACTCATATGTTTCTTGTACCAGTGGTCTTGTTTGGGGTTTCTTGGAAAGCCACACTAATCTTACTCTGGCTCTCAAAAAAAACCCCCAACATGCACCACAAAATCATAGCCTGCAAGTACTTGTTACAGCACATACAGCTTCCATTTGTCTCCTTGAAATATACTGTATTTCTTTACCCGAGGTTTTTCTTCTCTGTGGGCTGGGGTATGTCTGAGCTGGGAGGAGTTTGCCTTAGCTGTGACAGTGCTGTGTGCCATCTGGGTCTGCTCTTTCTTCATAAAGGGCTGCAAGGCAGAACATGTCAGCTGAATTTGGCAGGCAAACAAAAGCCATTTGGATACTATAAGGAAAACAACTGCTTCATGGTTTGGAAGCTCTTGATGGATCGCACGGTGAATCAGAGCGTGTCCCTTACTGTTTCACAACAGCTCTGCTCCCAAGAGCAAAGCCTTGCAGCAAGTCCAAAAACAAGCCTTGTGGCATATGGATTTTCATCTTGTAATAGCAGCTTCATTTTCCAGGCATGAAGTACGTGTCCTCCAGTAATATGTGATGAAATGTAAATTGCACATATTGTGTATCCAGCCTCACTGCCCATGCTGGCAGCCTCTCCTTGGGAGCCTCAACAGCCCTGCACACCATCATGCTTGTTTCCTCACACACCCCCTGACAAAGCCATTCCTGAAGCCACAAGTCTCACCTACAATCCACTGGCATATCTGACGTGATCTTTATGGCAATTAGCCAGGGTAAAATATGTGGACAGATGTTGAGGGGACAGAAAAAAAAAAAATCAGGAAAAACCCCCTTGTGAGAGTGAACAGACTAACTTGCTGTGAGAGACAGGACTTCTTGACCTCAGACCCAGGCCATACATCTAATTTACAGCATCTCTGCAGTGTGCCAGTGCCCCTGCCACTGGTAAGAACATGATCAGATGTGAACCCCAAACTGCAGCTGCCTCTGCCTTCCTCTTGGCACCACTGGGATGGCAGCCATCTGCTGTCTGGGGTGTCCCATCAGCACTGGTGGAGGATGGGGGAAGCTCTGGCTTCTTGCCTAGCAAGCCCTCAGGTGTGAGGGTGGCCTGGCACCAAAGGCAGCAGGAACACCACCAATAGAGGAGGGGCCATGCTTTTGGCTCAGGATGCCAACAGACTGCTCAAGGCACAGGGCAGGAACTGGCAGACAAGCATGGGGTCTGGGCTCAGCATGTGGCTTTGTATGGGACAAAGGTGGTGGTGAGGAGTGGAGTTTGGTTGAGTGGTGGCAGGGGAGTTTGGTGAGGCTTGGCCTGGTGTTGGGCTGGGTGACAGGAAGATGGAGCAAGCAGATTGGGACATGCTTCATCCTGAGGTGTGATCAGAGACAGAGAGACAGACCCCTGATCACTGCTGTTCAAGGTGTTGGCCATCTCTGTGCATCTTGATACCTACTACTGTCAGTGGTGGCACTCAAGGTAACTTTGGGCACTTCAGGTCTAGGAGGGCACTCACACCCCGGGGAGCCTGAGGTGAGCCACCGAGTTCCAGAACCTGATGTGATGTCAGTAAGCTTCTGATCTGGCCATGGACAGGGACTGGGCTGAACTAAGCAAAAGAGATAGGTTTCTTACTTCTGCTCATGGCAACAGCTACTCTGCTTTCTGAAGCAAATGAATCCTATTTGTTTCCCTCTGCTGCTTGGATCGCAGGAGTCCACAGCTGCTGGCAGAGCCTGCAGGTGACACAGGCTCATCTCAGTCCACAGATGATGTTGCACATCATTGCTGTCACTTTAGGTGACTGACAGAATGCCAAGGATGTAATGACAGAAACAACTACCTGCAAAAAGTATGTCTATATGGCTCTGTTTAAGAAACCTATGCATTATGGACTACAAAATATTATAGTGTGAATACATTCTTCCCACAGCCTCATTTTCCACACTCAGCCTGCACTGTCTTTCTCTTTCCCCGTCACAAGTGATGGCTGCGATTCACTTCCTTTGCAGAATTTGTTTTCCATTCTCTACTTGTTGGATGGTTTTTTTTATCATATTGAAAGGATTTTTCCCTGAGAATATGTTGGGCAATTTTTAAAGTGCTATTGGAGCTATAAACCAAAACTCACATAATTTCCCTCTGTATTTTATTTAAAATGATAAGAGATGACATATAAAATATCCTCGCTTAGTACTTCTTTGCTAACTAAAAGACAGCTTGTCCTAATGTGAGGAAAAATTGTAAACTAAATTGGCATAAATGAGAGGCTGTACAGCTTGCAGAGAGTCTTGAAAAAAAATGTTTCTTTCTGCAAATGCAATCTTTTATTATAACTTTGAACAAACTTTTCCACTTCTACAAAAAATTTAGTAGTCAAAGAAAATGGGACATCCATTAGTAAATATATATGTTGGTCTAGAAAATACTGTATGAGTAGAGTTTGAGAAAATTATGCTTTATGGTAGCAGTTTTTTCTGCTTTTTTTCTCTGGAGTATTTTTTACTGAGCATTGACTTTTTTTTCAGGAGTTCTTATTTCAGAGTTAACATTACAATCTCTCCCAGGCCAGTAATAATGTAGTTGTACTTCTTGCTGAGAGGACAGAAGAATCAACTGCAACTTCAGTTTTTTCATTGCTGATTCATAGACCAAAAGAGAATGAATCTTTTATGTACCACTGCCTCCTGGTATTTTGAAAGAATACATATTTTGAAACAGCTGAGATTGCAGTTACTGTTCAAATACAAGTGAAAAACATTCTAGTTACTTGTTAATGTTTTATTCATTGCTATATGTAATATTAATGCAAAATACTTCCACTTCTCAGTTAGAAATCCTATTATCAGTTTGTGAGGTTCCAGCTATTTCAGATGTCAAGATGTTTGAGAATGTGGGATTTTAAGCAGTGAGTCAGCTGTTATCTACATCTACAGCTAAGTAGTATGGCTGGAATAACACCTATTTGACTGGTTTTCCTAATTATTTGTGTGCAAAACCTATTCCATTTCACTCCTGTGGGAATTAAGGAAATATGCTGACAATAACTACTGGGGAGAATTACTATTTGCAGTTTGACCTGCAGATACAGTGATCCTTTGTCTGGAATGCAGTAAAAACCTGTAAGTATCAAATTTCAACATCACCTAATTTTCCAGTAGTTGATTCTAATTGGAACTGCTCTTAAGTCTGACTAACTACACCATTCTTTTCTATTGCTCTTAGCAAGCATATAGCTTCCTTTACAGCTAGCTTGATGCTGATTCTTAATATTCTATTTGGCAATTTGAAATAATGTCTTGAGTCACAAGTCAGTCTTGGCCAAAATTCCTTTCAATATAAAAGAAAAAAAGCTGTTTTACAAACACAACTGTGAAAAAGCATAACTTTTCCCAGACTTTCTAGGTACTTTTTTTCTCCAACTTCAGACTATGGGAACGCATTCTGTAGTCTGTAATTCTATTCCCATACAATGAAAATTAATGTAAACTTTTATTAATACCAACAGTGGAATTAAACTTCTAGGAAAACACATATTGCATTAGTAGTACAGTGGAATATAATGAGGCATTTTCTTACATATTCAAATAAAGAGATTAAGGGTAGTACTTTGCATTTAAATGCTCCTTCATCTTAAATTTAAAGTGCAGTATTTCAGGTTGACACTTATGGAGACTTTAGCTCCAATCCTCCTTTGCCAGTTAATATGTGATGGCAGAGGAGTCCTGAGGTCAGACAAAGCCCACTGGTAGCTAAGCTGTCCTGAAGCCATTGCTCTGCAACCTGCTCCAAGCACTGGAAGATGTCCCTGATGTAAAGGGCACAGAGTTGTTCTGAGGTCTCATCAGGAGCAGTACTGAAATAAGCCACTGGCTGTCTTTATTGTTTAGGTTACATTTTATGTTTTGTAACAACAAAACCAAGTCCAGTCTTACTTGGACTGGGGGAAATTGCTGTGGTGTATTTGCATGCTTTCTGTGGCCATCCCATTACAGGGACTCCATGGAAACCAGAAATTAAGGAAAAACCCACATTAAACCAACAGATCCAGATGGAAATCCCTCTGCCTTTAGCCAGCTGTTTTGTTCTCTGGGCCTCATACTCTCAACAAAACTTGCTGCCCCAGCATGCACCCTCCTTTCTTAGAGGAGCGAGTTTAAGCCCAAGTTTTCTTTCACATCTTCAGCTGCGCCCAACAAGGATTAGTAGTGACGGGCTTTATTTTGGACAGTGTGAACAAGAAACTTCCGCTCAGGTTGTAGTTCAATCTGGTTTAAAAGACGAATACTTCCTAGGCAGCTGGATAAAACTTCCCCCAAGTTATGGTGTGTCATGGCATGGGGTACCGAGGCACAGCCTGTCTGAGGCTCTTACCTCTCCAGCTTCTAGCTAGAAGTTAGACAATAAGCTACTCTGTGAGCATTTTTCTTTCTCTTTTGGTGGAGATTTCTGTAATTTATTCAGAAGAAAACATGATCAATGTATTCCTACATTGAGACTTTTTACATCTGTGTGTTTGTTTCTGAGAAATAAGTGAGACTGAGTTAAAGGTAAGTTGTAGTTCAGCCACAGAAACATGTCTACAGGCTATTCTGGGCAGACAAGACTTCTCCTTTTCAGAATAGAATTTTCAAAATATTTTTCTGAATATTTTGGGCAGAAGGCAAAGTGCTCTGTCATAGCTAAAGAAACGCATAGAAATATTTTCCTTCTATCTGTAATTGATGCTTTTCTTCCTTCCTGTTATTAATACGGCATTATACCTTAAAAGGTGCAACTGAATGTGCTGCAACAGCAGTGTGCTTTGACTTGGGCAGCCCTGCAATCGCCCTGCAGGCTGCTGGGGGAGGCCTGCCAGGGTGAAAGGAGAAGAAAAGCTGGCAGGACCAGGGCCCCATTTCCCTCCTCGCCTGGGGACCCATTCCAGCCATTCCATGCCCAGCACTGCAGGTAGCATGGGACAAATACCTCTGGGCTCTGAGCAAGAAAGCAAATACAAAAATGACCATGAAAATTGCCCAACCGGTTAAATCTGGTTCCAGCCGGGAACTGAAGTTCTACCTTGAAACACTTAAATCCCATTTGGACGGCATAGATTTACATTCCAGATGAGGAATTAATGGCTTTTGCACAATATTCTCAGCAGAGATGCCCCAGCATACCAACCTCTGTGTTCTTGGTAGATGGAATTTGTAATTCCTCCAGGAGCTGCATTCTTCCAAGTGTTACTTCTATTTTTGGACTGACTACTTGCTTTATTTAGGAGGGAAAAAAAAGAAACCAAAAACCTGTGCTCTTGTCAAACTGTAGATGCTGTATGAGTCATCTATATAATAACACTAAACCATACTTCTCTGTTGTGGTGCAGTTCATCATCATCACAAAGGGTTTACAGAAAACAAACATAGTTGACAGTCTGCTCTTAAGCTTCCTCTGTTTAATCCTTGTGCGTATTTAACCAGCTGAACAGTGTACTGTTGAAAAATGGATTGTTATTAAAATGTTGGGTGTTGCAGTAGCTGCAAAGTCTCATATTTTTTTGCTAATAAAAAATGAATGCCATTCCTCTGACAATTTTTGGCTGCTTATCTGTAGTCATCTGCCTGCACAGTAATTGTGTGAATGTTAATGATGATCCTGAAACTTTGATGAATAAAATGTTTTTAAGACTGTTAAGACTGCCTTGTAGACAGCAAAGCCTGCTCATTTAAATGCTTTAAAACACATCCTTCAGTAAGTATCACCGTGGTTTTGAGCCTCGAGCATAACAGAATATAGAAATTTATGATACAGAAACACAGTGAAGCAGAATATAACCTCTTTCCTGTAGTCTGTATGACTATATAGCTTGTTAATAGCGTTTCCCAAGTGGGAATTATTTACCTTCCAATTTTCCCTGTTACTTTTTTATTGTTTATCTAGTTTGGATATTGACAAAATGTTTTGAATCACCTGGTTCCTTACAGAAATCTCAATAGTTTCAAGCTTTTTGGAAAGCTGTTACAAATCGTCAACAGCAATTGCATTTGTAAAATGGTATGCAGATCCATTTCCTACTGAAAAGCAAGATGAAGAGAGCACCAAGTTCTTTCAAGCATTTCAGCTCTGCAAAACCCACTCATAAGAAAAACCCTGATGAACTGCTCTAAGGAGCTCTGTTCTTCTCCATGATCCCTCTCCTGTGAGCTGGCAGTTCCTCTCACAGGCACCATTTGCTAGGCTAAGGAAGTGTGTCCTTCCTCCTCTCTTCCTGTAAGACTCATTTGCCCCCCTGATTGCCCTCACAGCCCCTTGCTGCGCCACTTAGACCTGGAACACCTGAGCCTGGTACTGCTGGGGAGCTCCCACCCACCCCATCACCCTGTCCTGCCAGGTACTTGGCCTAACATGATCTACCGCCACACTTGCTGCCTACATATTCAGGTTGTCTCTTTTCTCCTTGGTTTTAGGGAAGCCCTTGGCCCCAGACTGTGACAGGCTATTACAGAAGAAGGCTCAGAGACATGGTCTGGCATGTTAGTTGAGATGTGGTTCTCTCAGTCTTCCTGCTCAAGTTGTTCCAGTGTCCTGAGGGATTTGATGTTCATTCAGGTAGAGAGAGAAGGACTCCTTCCCTGTTCCAACTGCTCATCCCAGAAACTTCAGGACTGCAGACTCTGCTTCAAAGCAGTGTGTTTATGGGACTTTGCCACAGAGTATTTGTGTGTATAAAGTGTCAAGGTGCTTCAAGATGAGGTAGCAACTGGAAGGAATTGGAGTGGCAGGTACATGCTGGGCTTAGGCAGCCTAGTTCACTTGGAGTTTGAATTTTTCTCATAAATCTTTGCTATACACCATGATAAGCCTATGAAAGAGTTAGTAATTCCGGTACAAATGGAATATTTCCTGTGTTGCAGCATGGGCTGATTAATTGAGGATTTAAAAGAAATGCAGAATAACATCCAGATCTTCAAGTGTATTTAGGTTCCCTGTTCCTATGGGCAAATAGAAGACAGACTGCCAGTATGACAGGAGACAGTGTAATGGTAGGACATTATGCAATTAAGGCTCTAATAAAATGCATATGCCTGTGGGAGGAAGAGTTAAGGTTGCCCAGGCAATCTTATTTCTGGCATTATCTATATTTTCTGCAATTGACTTTGCAACCTACACATTCACGCATCATAACTTTCTGTTGTAGTATGCAGCTATGACTTGAATTTACGTCCCTCTTGCTAAGGAAGTTACATTAGAAATGTAAAGTTTTCAGTATCTTATGACTTCAGCACAAGGCCAGCTCAAGCCATGTTCAGTGAGGGTGTGTGCCATCCTGGCTGAAACCCTGAGCAGGGCAGGACAAGAGCACCCAGGGCCACTCAGCAGCTGCCCAGTTGCTGTATGCCCAGAGATGCCAGCTGAAATCTGGGGAGGGCATAATCAAAACACTGCCTTCTCTCCCTGCAGTTTCAGGGATGCAACTTCTGGGTGATGACCCCACAAAATTAAAGGATCTGCAGAGGTTAGACTTGCAGAATGCATATGCAACAAGCTCTTTATTTACTTAGCAACTGAGAAAAACTGTACCAGTCCCAGAATTCCTCTGCCAGTGTCAACATCATCATACAGTTGGCCTGGCACAGCAGGACTTATCACTGACCTTCCCTAATGCAATCCAGGCATTAGACCCTTGATGAACTAACTGTTGTAGCATCAACAGTGAGATTGAGAGAGGCTGGTAATGTGACTTTAATCCCATAGTTTTTAGAAGGCTTAATCTAGAGCCTGAGGCACTCCTAAAATGGCAAACAAAAATCTTGCTATGTTTTAAAATGGCAAACAAAAATTTTGCTATGTTTTATCATACACATTTTTGAATGAAGTATTAGAGATTGTATTAATTCAAGACATTTTGCCATTGGGACTTTCACCCCATGCTTTTCAGATCAAATCAGCACTCTGTGTGCAGAACAACTGCTTGTACTGTGGGGGCACAAACCAGCACAAAAAAATACTCACAGCAGATGGGCAGCCCTGAATGAAAAACAAAACCTTTGAGCTTTTCACTTCTTAGATTAGAGTTTGGTACCATTACATAAAGAGGAAATGGGAAAAAAATGCAAGCTTAAAAGAAGATAAAATCTGATTAAAATGCAGACTAATATAATTGCAGAACATTACTCAGGCTTTCTTGTGGAGAGAGAAAAATGTCTGCTATTGTGCTGCTATAGAAACCACATAGGGCCTGTGAGTAGGTGAGAGTGCATGGAGCATGTCGTTCCCTCTCTCCCGCCTTTCTCTCCCCTGGAATGAAGATCATATCTTGCTCTGTAAGCTTGTCTTTTGCTGGCCAGGAGATCTCTCCCAGTACAGAGAGAAGTTGTTTTCCTGCTTATGTAGTTTCTTTTAATATCTCTGCTCCCTCCCTCTTTTGTTTTGCTCTTGGAAGGTGGTGCAGGGCTGTGTCGGAGGAGGGATAAGGTTCAGCCTTCTCAGGCTTTTCACAGGGACTGATTCACTTGGCTTTAAAAGGTGGGAGCATGGAATATGTGTTGTGCCATGGAAAGGGAGCTTTCTTGTATTTACATTTACAAAGCCACAGAAAGATCTCACAGTGCTCTGGAAAGTAAATCTGGAACGAGCAGCCTTTGACCATTTTTCTGCACACCATCGACAGCACTTGTTTCTCTGAGGAACTGAATTAGAATTACCAAAGCACTGGGTAACGAAGTAAGGTTTATTCTCTGGCTGTTGATGGAAGTGTCTTTGTAGAAAGTGTAAAACCACATACAAACATAAACATACCCTCTGTCCAGTAGCATAAAATAAGCTCTAGGAGTGTGTTCCTGAACTGTGGAATTGTATTCCCACCAGCTCTGTCCCATGACCATCTGGGCTAAGGCCTCATCTCACAGCAGCAATTTCTGTCTGAAAGAATGATATAAGAATTTTTTTATTAAAAAGACTGATGGATTAGAAAGCCTGTCAAGACCACATTAGAACTCTTTCGGTCCATAATACTTAAGAAATTTGTGCTAAATTTGAGAAGATTATTTACTGCTGCCAATGAATTCTAAGGTAGCATAAAGTACTGAAAAATACATCCCCTCCTTTTTATTACAGATTTAATTTTAGTTCCAGTGCCTTCCTACAGAAATTGACTCAGAGGCTCAAATATGCATTTTACAAGAACTTATTTTGTATCTCAGTTTTTCCAGAAGTTCCACCTTTCAATCTGGCTGATTGTTTTGCTTTTGATATTCTAAGATAGAGGAAGAAGATTCCATTCTCCAGTTATTTTAGCACTTTCATCCAGTCCCTAATTAATAATCTCCTTTATAAAACCAGCTTACTGAGGTGTTGTCTCATTTTCATCATCCTTTCCCATTTCCCCTTTTTGTGGTTTCTACCACATCCCTTCATGTGTTGAAGACACCATGGCTGTATGCATTGCTATATGTTAGAATATTTATTTATGGAATTATGTTAGAATACTCTCTGTAGACCTCCAGAAGGGATCACTGAATCGCATTGCCACTGAAGTCAATCACACCACATATTTCTTTCTATAAAATCCTCCAGCTCAATTTTACAGAAATTAGGCTTGATTTTGCTCCTTCCACTCTTGTTAGAGATCTGTTCTGGTGTTCTGCTACTCTGACCCAGTTTATACCCACTAATTTTCATGCTGACATTGGCCATCAGTACTGACTTTCCTGGCTCGTCCATTTTCTAAGCCCCACTTTTGTATATTTTATTTAGTCTCAACTATTGAACTGTTCTTACCTGAGCCATGAGCTTTACTTTCTCTCAAAATCTCCTTCCAATAGAAGCAGGCAGGGGGGAGTAAGCAAGCAGCTGTGTGGTACTTAGTTGCTGACTGAGGTTAAACCACAACAAGCACTGATTTACTCTTGATTGGATGACAGAATCACACAGTGTACTGCAGATCTTTTCTGAAATTACTTTTCTGACATTGCTAGGTTTGGACTTCCCTTTTAAACAGCTCCTACTCATCTCAAGATTAACTAGTGTCTCTTATCCAAATGCTGATCTTATATAGCCAATGGAAGAAATTTTTTTATTAATATCTGCATGTCATTAATGTTATTGAAGGTAATTATATTTTCATTAAACTGTTCTAAGTGACACACAGTTTGTCTAATATACTAACTACTCCCAGTTCTGTCAACAGCAGATTTCATTAGCTTGCTTCTGTTCTTGATGACACCATTGTAATGAAAACATGAAGGATGACAGGAGCATTGATGAATCACACAGAGCACTTTCCTTCAGTCTGACACTTCCCATAAAAAACACCTCTGTCATTGTCTCCTGATCCACATGTTCTTCTGCTTCAACAGCTGTTTCCTGTCTGGACAGCATCAGGTATTATTGATCCCAAATAGACTACATCTACTGCATTTCATTTCTTGAAGAAAAGGGGAAACAGAGAAAAATATCCTGCTGAAGCAACATCTCATGTAATTGCATACTTAATTTTTATTCCATTTCTTCTCATATCTTTAATTATTCTTTTCTTCAAAAGCTGTCCAGATTATTGTAAATTATTTCCCTCCCTTTCTTCAATGCAAGTATTCCAGAATCACTTGAGTGCTAGAGTGAGTTTATGTTCCTTGCACCCTGATCTCCCCACACTTGGCCTGTTTGCACAGTGGATGAGATCGTTTGTTTTCCCCCACTGTAGTAATTACTGATGGCTTTCTTCCCATTACTCCTCTTCCTTCTGCATCCATCTTTCATGTAATAATCTTTCTTAAAACTAGAAGCAAAATGCTTCTTGGTTTTCTAAATATTGTCACACTTCCTTCGATCTGTATGCCCTTCTCACCACATGATTGCACTGCCCTGTTTCTTTTTCCCTGGTTAAGGTGACTACTTCTAGCTGACATTATTTAACTTCTGCATTTCCTCATCTTGAAGACAAAACTTTTTTAGGAGAGTGATCCTCTCCACTTTCATCTTTAGGTTTTCTATTAGCAATGACCTTAGTTACCAAGATGCCAGATAATCTTCTATTAAACCCTTTTCCTTTGCTCAAGGTACAATGTCCAGTTCATTTCTGCTGCTCTAGCATAAAGAAATCCAGTCTTTATTTGTATTTGAGTCCTTCAGCCTTGTTGATTTATTTCTAATTGTGTCTCTTACTCTTTCCCCTTTTGACTCTTTTGACTTAGAATACCTTTCTATAAATCTGTTTTACCCATCTTATTTATTTTAAACTGCACCTATGAAACACCCCCCCCCCCCCCCCCCAATGACTTTAGTAGCCTTACGATACATCCACTACTCACAAAGCTAATCCACCATCACCTCTGGTGTTGGCCTGGTGGCTGGCAAGGAGAGCAGCTCCTCTATTGTATACAGCACTGCTCAGCCCCAGGCATGGTTCAGACTCTGCTCTCACCTCTCCCAGCAAGGCAAGGTGCAGTAAGGCAAGGTAAGGCACAGTAAAGCAAGGTAAGGCACAGTAAAGCAAGGCACAGTAAGGCACAGTAAAGCAAGGCAAGGCAAGGCAAGGCAAGGCAAGGTAAGGTAAGGCACAGTAAGGCAAGGCAAGGCAAGGCAAGGTAAGGCAAGGCACAGTAAGGCAAGGCACAGTAAGGCAAGGCAAGGCAAGGCAAGGCAAGGCATGGCATCCGGAGGTGGGTGGCAGGATGTGTGGCGCTGCAGGTGCAACCCAGACTAACACCCACAGGACCGATGCGCCCGCCAGCCTGGGAACCAGGCGGGTGGCTGAGCCTTCATGGACGCCGCGCGTGTTTCAGTCAGCCTGGCGGGATTTTGGGAGAAGACGGCGGCGCTGAGATCTTCGGAAACGCTCGATCCGTCGCCGTTAGGGTGCTGCGGGTGTTTGACCCCCGGAGAGCGGCAGGTCACACACAGACACAGACTGTGTGATTCCTGACATCCTTCCCCACCCACCCCACTCAAGGCGCAGGGTCCGCCGCGCCCCCCACAGCCGCTCACCCAGCCCAGCATGGGCGGGGCGCGGCCCGGGGCGTGTTTCGGGGCGTGTTTCGGGGAGTGTTTCGGGGAGTGTCGGGGCGGTGTTCGGGCGCTCTGAGTGGCCGCCAGGGGCCGGGGCGGGCCGCGGGGGCGAGAAAAGGGCCGGGGGCGCGGTGGCGGCAGCGGCGGGCGCGGGTCGCGGACGGGATGCGCCTGACGCAGAGCATGTGCACCATCGCCGAGTGCGCGCCCGGCGGCGACAGCCCCGCCACCGCCCGGCCCCGCCTCGTCAAGATCGCGGTGGTGGGGGGCAGCGGCGTGGGCAAGACAGGTGAAGGGGGCAGCGTCCGGGGCCGGGCGGGTGGGGGGCTGGCGGAGCGCGGCTAATGGTGCCTGTCTGTGCCTGCCCGCAGCGCTCGTGGTGCGGTTCCTCACCCGGCGATTCATCGGCGACTATGAGCGGAACGCAGGTAGGTGGGCGGCGGCGCGGCTTTGTTCCCTGGAGGTCGGGCAGGGGGTACCGCGGGGCGGGGGGAGCGCGGCCCCGGCCGCTTTGCCGCCAGCGGGTGCCTCCCCTGAGGGTGCCTGGGCTGGGGGGCGCGGGGCGCAAGCCCTGAGAGAGAGTGTGCAAAGCCCGGCGCTGAGCCGAGGCACAGGTGGGAGGGGAAGGGCTCGCTCCCCCCCGCACTGCGGGGCTCTCGGCAGGTGCTGCCGGCGGCCCGAGGTCCCAGGGTTCAGCGGCTGCCGGCTCCTGAGAGCCGCTTCCCTCGCCGGTCTGCTCGCAGCCCTCGGGAAGGGGCGCGCCGGACACAGCCACATGCGGTTTGTGGTCGCAGCAGCTCTAGAGATGGGTTGTACTGCAGGTCCCTGAGAGAATTCAGGGTGGTGAAAGTACCTCTCTTTTGAAGGAGTCTTTTAGCTAAAATAAGAAAACATCCTATAAACTTACTGTTGTATTGTTCTTTGCAAACTGAGTGCCAGCAGCTACATGGGTTAGGCAGGGCCAGTTTAAAGAGGAAAATTGGAGAGGTGATGTTACATACCTCATTGAGTGAGTACAGGGCAGTGTCTGAACTAATGCTGGTGTAAAATATACAGCCTTCTGTTGAGAAAAATTAGTTGAAAAAGCCAACCAAATGAAAGAAAAACCCAACTAACACAGAAAATCTTATAGGCCAGCCAACTGGGAACTTCCTTAAGTTGTGGAAATACTAAATTACAAGAAAACTGCTTTTCTATATAATGAAAGCTTGTTGTTTTGCACTCTTACTTTTATCATCAAGGTAAGACACTCTTTAAGACTGTCTTAAGTTCCAAATTGCATACCATTTAATGCCCAGCTTCAATACAAGTCAATTCATGATTTAATCCCCTGTTTCTGTTAATGTCATAAATATTGTTCACACACAAAAAGCTTGTAATGCTGGTTTCTTGCTTCATGAGTGGTGATGTGATCCCTATACAACTAGTGGGCAGCAGAAGCAATGTTTGTCTGTAGAGTGGTGACTGTACTTGTGAACCTGTTGGTGTTCTTGTCAGGTAATCTCTACAGCAGGCACATCCAGGTTGATGGAGAGATGTTGGCCATCCAAGTGCAAGATACTCCAGGAGTTCAGGTGAGCTATATGCAACCATGCTACCAGAGTAGCTCTAAATGTTTATGTGCTTGCATCCCTCTGTGCAGCATCTTGTTATGGTCTTTCTGTAAAATATTTTGCTGTCTGTTTCAGAGTTTGGTGTTCTGTGTGGAAGAGGTGGTGACTTGTGTTTTAACCAGTCAAGCCAGCTGTGTTGAGAGATAGTTTTAATGAATCATTTGTTCATTGGAGGCCCATAACTTTTGAGTGGCTGAATTACTGAAGTGCCTTGTTCCTGTATATTGGGAACATTAGGCACAAACCCAGAAACAATTCAAAGTGGTATATGTGAAATATAGTATATGAGAAAATAAATGTTGTGACCACTGCTCAACAAGCTTCATAAATGTGTGTGAAAAAGTGAAGTCTGCTACATTGTGGCTGTGCTTATTAGTGTGTCTCGAATTGAAGTTTTGAATGTATAGACCTGAGTAATGCTGGATTGTTGCCTTTTTGAACTGGGCAACACTCCAGGTCTAAATGCTTCCAGCTCATATCTTTGCTTCCCCAGACTTACTGTCTAGCCAGTTAATTTCCCATTCTGTGGAACTACAAAATCTTTCTCTGCATGCAGAACTACTCAGGTCAATTTTCCATCTGAGTGTAGCAAACTCCAGTGTTAAATTCCAGCTTTTTGCAGCTGAATCAACATCTGCATTTATTCGCTATGCTCAGATTAAGTTCATACTTACTATGTGAAATCCAAATATATGTCTGAAGCTGTAAAATGCTATTTGGCTTTACAGACTCTTGAAGACAGGTTCCTTTAATCTTTTATTACTTCAGCAATCTAATTTGAGACCATTCATTTTTCAGATCCACGAACACAGTCTGGATTGTAATGAGCAGCTGAACAGATGCATTCGCTGGGCAGATGCCCTTGTGATTGTCTTCTCCATCACTGACTATAAGAGCTTTGAACTACTCAGTCACCTCTACCATCATGTTCGACAGCTGCATCCAGGGAACATGGTTCCTGTCGTCATTGTGGCAAACAAAGCTGATCTCTTGCATATCAAGGAGGTGGAGCCTCAGCAGGGACTTCAGCTGGCCAATATGCTGGGCTGTACTTTCTATGAAGTATCTGTCAGTGAAAACTATAATAATGTCTTCAATGCCTTCCATCTCCTCTGTAAAGAAGTCAATAAACAGCAAATAACCAGCACCCCTGAGAGGAGGAGAACCTCCCTTATTCCACGGCCAAAATCACCCAACATGCAGGATCTGAAGAGAAGGTTTAAGCAAGCTTTGTCTGCCAAAGTAAGGACTGTCACTTCCGTTTGACAGTACAGCCCTTGATCTGCCCAACATTTAGCTTGAGATTGAAACCTGGGGTGTTTAACACTGGCACATGTAAAATCCAAGGCATTGTGAAAGAAGGATGGTTTGAGTAGCCATTTGCATGGTAGAAGTCTTTAACCAGTTGCTTAAAACAGGAACAGTATCAGATTAGAAAAGGGAGAAAAAAACCCATAAAACCTCCTGAAAAAGTTTCAGGATGTGACTTGCTGAACAGGTATTTTCATTTGGAAAGGGAACTTTTCAGTAAATGAAACAATTTGCCTTTTCCCCAGCTGGACAGATTTGGCTTTCATTTGTGCAGAAACAACCTTTTTGCTGCAACTCAACTTGAGCAGGGAAGTGCCCTGAACCACAGGTCCCTGTTCAGAAGTAACCACTTGAGTTTTGTTCTCACATGGATGAAGGATAGCATGATGCAACTGTTTAATTTTATTGCGCAGTAGAACTGTTTTTTTCTGTGTATTTCAAAACGAAAAAGCAAACATCAAATGGTTCTGTAAATAGAAGTGTAAAATAAGTGGACAGGACTAAGCATCAAGACTGTAAACAATGGTCCTTTATTTTTTACTAGCCATATTATTGCTGACAACTTGACCATACTCTTTGTATGCCAAGCTATTGTCCACAGGGTGTGAACATATCTAATTACAAACAACTCTTTTATTGTGGTAAAAAACTACTTTCCAGACTAAATGATCAAATGTGGAGCTTCTGAGGAATGTGTGTGGAGTGATAGTCTGTTATAGATGCCATTCTAAAACATCCTTCTTTTTCTCTGTCTCTCCTGCGTGTAGTAGGCACCAAAAGAACAAAAGGTGTGAAGCAAGGCTGGCTCTAGGCAATGAAGCTGATGGCTTGTTCTGAGCTGAGTCAGAATCTCTTCATTCTTAAACACATGGCAGATTTATATAAATACTTAATTTTTTTTTTAATATTGAGCCAATGGAGCTTAGAGCCTAAGGGCCTTATACACATGCACTTTAAAAAGCCAGTTGTGCTTTTGTTTAAACAGTAACTTATTTATTTCCTGTACAGTTACTCCTCCTAGGGAGTGGACTTTTCATTCTTACTGCCTGGTACAACATTAAATT
The DNA here is from genome assembly GCA_018697195.1 of Certhia americana. Classification (NCBI taxonomy): domain Eukaryota; kingdom Metazoa; phylum Chordata; class Aves; order Passeriformes; family Certhiidae; genus Certhia; species Certhia americana. Next base: position 39,979,411 of record CM031860.1, on the reverse strand, counting down.
TTCAAATTGCATGTTTCCTTGTGTGTTCTTTGGGGGTGAGAAACAAGGAGTAACAACCAGTGAAACAAAGTAATAGCTTTCTTAAGGTAGTTAACATATACTGCAGAAACTGCAAGGTGTCCTTTCCTGCCTAAGCTGTTGCTTTATTAGCATAAGCCACAGGGGTTTTGCTCTCACAAGTGCTTTACAACTTCCTTTTGAGAAATTCTTTTAGGAGAGGAACTGAATAAGGCAAAGACTTTTCAAATTAAAATGGGATTCTTCATTTCCACTTGTCAGAAATACTTTGGTCTGTAGTGAGAAAGGAATGGTGTGAGGTAGCTCAAAACCTGGAAGAACATGAAGTGTGAGTGACTGCCACTTTCTTGAAGAAGAAAGATATCTATGTTTTGAGCTATATCACCATGAATAACTTAATCAAATTGCAAGTCTTCAACTACCTTTTTCCTGTTTAAAGTAGCTCTACTAAAAGCTTTCCTGACGAGGATGTTTGTGCTGGTACTAGGCTGTTAGCACGCAGCTGCATTAACTGATACAGGGAAAGAGATAGGGTCCTGCTGATGATAATCTTTTGGACCATGAGTCACTAGTAAATGACTTAGGATTGGAGTTGCAAACAAAACTGAGCTTACATCAAGTGCTTAGTTTATTAATAGAGAAGTAAATTTCCCAAGGGTAGCTTTACATTTTCTTTTCTTGCTTGGTGTTGTAGGTAGAGGACTCACTCTCTGATGTGGTCTTGCACCTGCCCATGCAACTTTCTTCTGTGCTGTTTCTACTCATGTAGAACTGGCAGGAGATTCCCTCATCCCTCAACCTTTTCCCCAAGCACAGGGTCCATGTAGCTGCTACAGATATTTCAGATATTTCCAACAAATAAGCTGACTATTGCACTAGGGCCACTGGAAAGACTCCACTGTACTTGTGGTCTATAAGTACTTAAGTATGAGATAGTGGCTGAGTTCCAGCATCAATTACCACTGCTGTGGCTCCATGGGCTGAGAAGATCCCTCCAAAGTGTGTGTGGGCCTGGAAAACTAGTCTCTGTCTCAGCCAAAGGAGCTACTTAACCCAGAGGAAGTGCAAGATCACCAGTGTCTGCTTAGACTCACCCCCTGCCTTCTCAATACAGTAGGTCTTCAGATGGCCAAGTCAGAGACCTGAGGGCATTTGATGAAAGAGAGGTAAGGGAGTGAAGACCACAGCAGCCTCCATCAGCTCAGGAAAGCAGCAGCATCTCAGAGGTGTGAGTACCTGAGCAAGGGCCAGTAAACACAGGCAAGCCTTTCTGCTATGAGCAGAGTGTAGGAAATGTTCTAGGACCAAGATAGGCCTAGATTCCTAGGGGCAATCAAATAATGCGAAAATAAAACAGGTTGCAGGAATACACAGTTCTGACATGTATAGTTCTGCATACTAGGAGAAAAGGAGATCAGGTTTGGCATTGTGAGAGCATTGCTTTATTGATTACCGAATTTATGAAACAACCATATTTTAAGAAAGATTGAACAGTACAGAATGACAGCAAAACCAAGAGACCAGCTACTTGCTTTCCAGTTGTTCTAGTCAACTATTCCTTGAGCTTTTAATATTGCAATCTCATAGCATTTCTCATTTTTTATAGCACAAAGTTCCATTCTATAGTCATTCTTATAAATTTCTCTTCCATAGAGGCGACATTGTCCATGCTTTATAATCAGTCCATTGTTTTCTTCCAGCCACTCAAAATTGAAATTAAACCAAGATGCACCCTTTTCTGAAGACCATTATAAACATTTAGGAGAACTAATGCTAGCTAGTGAACAAAATTTAAAAAACTACTTCCCATTTAATCTTTGGCATAATAAAGAATGCTCTGACAGAGTGAATGTCACTTGATTTGACATTCTCATCTCAGTGTAAGCTGTAGTCATATCACTACTTGTATGAAGAAAGAGGATGCAGCTTTAAAGCTCCACCATTTTATGTTGCAATTCAGAAATCTCGGCGCTATATGCAATTAAAATCTCCATTGGCTGCTGCTCTTTCATCACAGATTGTAGCAAAGTTTTATAAAGAAAAATTGCATAACTGAATTTGATTGCAGCTTTTTCATGATCATAAATTAAAAATAAAAGCTGTTTTCTAATCATGCTGTTCAGAAATCTAGCTCAAGAAGGAATCTGTGAATCTGTGCTGTGGCCTCTTGAGAATGGGATCATGCCCTTTTTTTTTTTTTTTTTGTTCTTTCTTTTTCTCTTTTAAATGCATGTGAGGGGAGGATTCTTTTGGGGTTATCATCAAACCATCACAGACCATATGGCCTCCTGTGTAATCTACAGAGAAGTGTGCCATCAGAAACTGCCTTTTCTTCTGGGACTGTGGGTGGAGAAACTAGAGCAGGAAACAGAAAGCTGAGGGAGAAGCAGCCATGTAATGCAGCCCTTGAGTTTGGCTCTCTGCTTCCCCACCTCTAACAGTCCTGCTGAAAGAGCATCACCAAGCTGGGAGCTGCTGTGCCAGCTAAATCAGGGCTGTGTTCCATGATCTCTCTGGAGTCAGGGACAAAGTAAGAGTAGAGGCTGTTAACATTGTTTAAGGCACACATTTTGCAAGGTAGCATGACAGAGGGTGGATTTTGTTAGTTTCTCACTCCATCAGCGGCATTTCCCACCAACCGCAAGCCCAGCAAAACCATCAGGAAAAATGGTACTGCTTGGGGACTGCAAATTGTGCATCACCTGGTTCTCAGCTGCTCCTTTTCTAGGCAATTATTACAATCACCTCACCTCAGAATGAGGCTGGGAGTGATTCAGCACTGCACAGTGCTATCGTCAAGGAGAGATTTGTTGTCGGACAACCAGACCATTTTGAAGAGTTGCCCACAAGCTGCAGATGTTTCCTTGCATCCAGATACCCAGCTGTTTCACCTGGAGCTGTAATTGCAGCAGCTGACATGTCAGTTTTTGCAGGGCTATTGAGAAGAGTGACAGAGCAGGGATTTGATGTTTCCAGGCAAGGCACTCATATCCACAGCCTCCCCTTTCAGATATGAGCGTTAGGCTGGAGACGGTCTGGGGAAAATAACAACTCAACAGCACTGTGTGGTGTCAGGAGTACAGAGGAGAGCACAATTACCTGAAAGAAGGGGAACAAGAAGCAACAAGTCAAACTGAAAGGGATTGAGACAGTACTAATGAGCCATAGATAGCAACTGTTTGCTTTACCCACCTCTAGGCAGGCTGTCTGTTTCTGGTGTTTACTGACAGGGCAATACAACTTGTCCAGCGAAACTGTCTGCTCGCTAATAACTGTAGTTAAATTGCTTTAAGGAGCATAATGACTGGTAGCATTGTGTGCTTACTGAATGTGTGCTTTGACACATTTCTACCCACATCTTACCTGGTGATTTATTGTGACTGCCAGTGCATTTACAGCAAGGCACCAGCTGTGGTTCCATGAAGAAGCCATAGTTTCCTCTCCTACAGCACAGATTTCAGTGATGCCTGTTTCCTCTCTGTTGAAGGTAAGGTGAACACCATGGAAGTGCCTGCTGCAGGGAGCCAGACTCCCTGTTCTGAAATATCTTTCCAGACCAGGCACAGGCTGTTCAGCACATCAGGCTCAACCTTGAGAGCTGTCAGATGTTATCACTTTGGTTTCTTCCAGTTTTAATCCCAGACGGGTCTGATGAATGAAACCATCGCTCACTACAACTATGATATACATCCTGCTAGGTGCAGGTTTCCCTTAAGTGAAAACCTGTATATAATTACGTGGTGTGAAGGCTTCTCTGCAGAGCAAAGCTATTATCCAGGAGTGAGTGTGTGTGCTCTTGCTGTGAGGAGCTAACCCAGGATTGAAATCATATGACACCATTCTTACTGAGCCCCCAGTTTAGCAGTGTCCATAGGGTCAGGATTGCAGGCAGGGATCTGGGGGCAGATTTAATTATACTAGCTCACTTGAAAATTAATTTGCTTCTTCAGTGCAAAACCAAGGAGAGGGAGCACAAACATCAGCAACAGAGTATGTCTGTGTATCCATCTACTGCAGCAGCTATCAAATGCCTTGTGCTGTCCATCATGTGGCTTAAGTATGTGGTAATGCTGCATTTCAACTTTTTTTATTATTCTTTCTTTCATCTTTTCACTTCAGATACTGAAAAGATCCCTTCTGTAGTGGTGATAGTCTCCCCTCACTTCTCCTCTTCCCTTGTCCTCCCACACAATCTGCAGCAAACTGACACTGATTATCTCTTCCTTCATAAGCCTGAAAAACTCTCTGTAACTTGCAGATGCCAAAGGCTGACACTGTCTTACTTATGTTACATGAGAATCAGACTATAGCACAGTATGTGCTCATCTTGTTATCACGGAGCTTAACTCTGAAAAACACGAAGGGACACGTTACCAAAGTTTTTTGAGTGTACAAGCCAAACATCAACAATAGCCACTGACAGATAAAAGCAATTTCTTCCTGGAGTCCTACCACTGAACCCTCAGGGGATTTGTGCAACAAATAGCAAGCCCAGAGAGAAAAATGAGATCTGCAACTTTATTGTCTCAGAAAAGATGCTTCAATACAGCAGGACTTTTCTCCTTTCCCTCCAGTACCTCCAAGGGCTTGTTGAGCGCAATAAATGTGAATGTTTGTTCTTTCATTTTTACAGAGAAGAGGCAAATTGCCCAGGTAAGTAATGTCCATCTCTTCTCCAGGCAGCTCTCTTCAGGACAGTCCTTTGCAGACCTTCTCCTTGTTCCATACTCCATGCCTTTCTTGCACCATGCCATCTTTCACGCTTCACCTGAAGGGCTATCCCCCTCCTAGTGGCAGCCAAGGTAGAAGAGCCAGGAGCTCCCATCCTGACCCACTGAACTCCAATAAGGGAAGTTTCCCCCAGCACAGAAGGCTGGGAAGGATGCAGCTAACATCTAAAGGTGCATCTGAAAGAGTTTATTGGTCTGCCTGCCTCAGCCACAACGACATAGATGGTTGTGCATGTTGGGAGAAGGGAGGTGAAACATTCTCTCATGCTCTTTCCTCTTTATTTTTCTCCTGATTAAAGCAGAAAAAGAGAACTAATTTCTTCCTTCAAAAATAGGATACTTCTCACTAGTTATGGGGAGCCATTTACCACCATCCAAAACCAAATGGTGCATAGTAAACACTGTAGTCCTTTGTGCTTCTCCATGAGAAATAAAATGGTCATTCATACTCAGATGCAGACCAGTTCTGTGGATGGAAACGTGTCTCTTATTCCACATTTAAATGTCATTTACCTCAACCCCAAACAGTTGCTGAAGTAATCAGTGCACCCTGTCAGTTTTTCTTCAATTACTTTACTCAGTTTTTGTATTTACACATTTCTCCATTTTTCCATGAGCCAGTAATTAGTATAAATGTTAATGCTTTGTTTGACTGGAATGGACTTGGAAGGCCAGTGTTTCCCTGAAGCCTGAACCTGACTGCCTGAACAGGACAAAAAGTCTCTGTTAAACCCTGGCTTGAGTTAGATCAATGCCTGGCTTTTTGAAAAGAGAATAATCCTAAACAGGTGGTGCATATTCACAGCTATAGTGCAGAAATCCAAGTAAAGCCAACAAACGTACAAACTTTTTTTTTTGTGAGAGACTTGCACAACTGCTTATTTTTTCTTTTTCTTCCTCCTCCCGTCTCTCCCCCAGAGTTCTTTCACCTCTAACACAGAACATTTGGATAAAGGGCAAGATGCAGTAAAAGCTCAAAATGCTTTAGGAATCTGCCTCAGAGGGTGACCTGCTGCCAGGGTTAAGCCAAAGCAAAGCAACACCAGATCCCATGTCACCACTGTCAAGCCTTAAGTCCCTCTAGAAAGCCAGCTGAAAATCTCCCTGCATAGTTCTCAACCAACTCAGATGCTAACCCTCTGTTTATCTTTCAGGGTGTCTTAATACACTTTGTGTGTGGATTAACTTGTCCATCACTGTGTCACAACTCAATTCCCCTCCAAGAGGGAAAATTTAATTTGCTATTTTGAGGAGATTAGCAGTAGACTAATAGGGAAAAAATGTGTTATCAGATCAAAAAAACCTGCTAAAATGGTACTCCATCTTACAAAATACTGCTTGAGATTGCCTTGCAAAGACAACTGAAACATGGAAAACACATGTCAAACTGAGGGGCTGCTCTGCCTTTGGTTGGCTCCATTTTGCTAATGATTTCTCACTAATCAAAGCCGCCTTCCATAGGAATTGAAAACAAGATGTTTACAAGCCACCCTGGAAAACAGTGTTATGTGTATGATGCAGCTGGTTACACAGCATTTTGGAGTTTTTGTATTACCCTGTCTATCTGCAGTACTCAACAGACCTGATTGGTCCTCCACAATTAATGATGATTTTTAACATCTCAGGTGCCACCAGAGCTCACCCATCCTCCTCTTCTCCCTCCTTCATTCAGAAGACAATTATTGTAGTCAAGTTCTGCTGCTAGAGTGATGAGGCAAAGATCAGCCACATGGACATTACTGAAGCTTCACTGTGGGAACCATCCTCCTTCCAGGAGTCCAATAGCACACTCAAGGGATGCAGAGACTTGGGGTTTTCTCCACACAACCTGCTAGAGGCTACTTAAAGTCTAGTGGTCAGGTAAGACACCTGGCTAGACACAGGAACAGTACAGCTGTATCCAGGTTAATTTGTTTTGCTCCTCACCATTGTTATTGGTGTGCCTGCAGGATTACCACTGGTACCTACCACCACCAGGTGGTACCAAGACTCCTGAGTATCCCTGCACTATGTCCCATAGATGGACTGCCAGGGACCCTCTAGCTTTTTGGACAGCAAATGTTTCTGTTTATAAAGAATACAAAGCAACTAATCTTTTGAGACATGATGGAAACTACTTTGAATTAATGCCAGTCTGTTCTGAACTCTCCAACCAACCCAAGTTTGAACTTTTGTTGCTTACTATAATGTGAAAAAACAGACCCTTGGTGCCTGAATACCTGTTGCCTACAGATGTTTCACAGCAAAATCCTAACATCATTCCTGCCCATCTGGCTGTGGCTTTCTGTAGGTTTGGAACCAGTGCTATAGGGAACACTATTTGATGAATTTTTTGTTTGGACAGGAACTGTATGCTTAGAGCTGTTTGTACCTGGGTACCAGGTTTGCGTGTTGCTACCAAATCCTTTACCATTTTGACCTCGGGGACTGACACTCCTCCAACCATAAAGATGATCAAAAGAGGATGATCGCCAGGGTGAGGCCGATTCACCTGTAAAATGAAGAAAAGCACTGTTTGTACTTGCTTCACCCAGGTCAAAACCTATGGATTATCAACTCCCTAAGTGGCTAGAGGAAAACCGAAGAGGAAGCTCAGAAAGAAATATTCATGGAATGCTGTAGCAGCTGAGAGGGAAATCAATGGGGATGATGCCCAGTCAGAACTAATTAACTGCTTCCAGAGAAATAAAGTCTCCATGGATTCCACTGAAACCTATGGGAGTTTCTCCTGAAGTCTCAGAGTTTCTCCCTCCATTCCTGCTTCACTACTTTCCTTCGTTTCCCAGAGTGGGAGGAGAGTACTTGGGTGGATGTTTACTTTGGATACACATACACAGGAGACTTTAAGGAATGAGGGATAAATTACTACCCAGTAGAAGCAAGGAGTCCAGCCTAAACATGCTAGAATCCCTGCCTGAGGTCAACATGGAAAAGAATTTTATCCAATGTGTTTTCACCAGTGCAGTGAATAATCTTTTACAATTCATCCAATAAAAATAAGTCAGGTCCATTATAGCATAAAATCAGTTTCTAGCTTGTTTCAATTCGGTTTTCAATGTTTCTATGACTGCCTTCTAACTAATAGAGAGAAAATTTAGCTCCAAGAAAATACTTGTTTCATTTTTTTCCCAATTATATTTAAAATGGCACAAACATCCCACTTCAGTTTAGACTTTGTAAAACTACATTTTAATTTTAAACATGAAAGTGTTTACACATGCTTTACATCAGTTTCCTCTTAGCCACTTCTAGAAGTTTGATGACTTTGCTTTTTCCTAGAAAACTGTTTCCTTCTTGAGAAAATACACTCCCCTGACACTACCTTGATCTGTTCTTTGAGAGGGATGTCAACAGAGCCCATGCAATTCCTCTTGTCACATCACCCTGGAGCATGAAACACTCCAAATGTTTGGTTCTGAAAAGTGACAACATAGTTTAATTCCTTTTTAAACCCTCTGCCTCCTCTCCTTGCATGAGCATAGGCTTTTAACAGCATTCACTTGACAGAATGAAATGGTGTCAACCCATGTTTGGGCAGAGCAGGGTTCTTTTGCTTTCCCCACCATAACAGCTTGCTTTGATCCTTGTGGCTCCAGCTCCTGGGGGTACAGTTCTTCTTTTCCTTATTGTGGTTTTCTATATTTAGTCTTTTGGCACTTTTTCATCCTGCAGGTCTGTCAGGCTTTCTGCCTTGTAACCTTCAGCAAGGACTCTTCCTTTTGAAACCAGCACAGGGAGATGCCATGTTTTCTCTTCAGGCTAGCTGGCTTTGATTACATGGGGCTCCCTGTTCAATGCTGTTCCCCGGGCAAGGAGCTCTTGAATTCCTGAGTGTTTGAAACTAGTACAAAAGCCTTAGACAGATATATTAGTGAGCTGAGTATTTGCATACTGGGTATTTATTCTCTTACTCACCCTGACTTTGCTTGAGCTGATGCCACAGATAGCATAAATACTACAGTTCCAGGGCACAGGAACAGGCTTGGCAGGAAAGTGGTCAAGCACCATGCCTGCCTGGATAATACCCTTGGGCATATGATGTGATACTTGGGAATGGTGTTGTGCAGGGCCAGGAAGTGGACTCAATAATCCTTATGGGTTCCTTTCAACTCAGAATATTCTGTGATTCTGGGATTCTACGATTCTTAATATCTTTCCTAGCAAAAATAAACTCATAATAAACATGCATGCAGAACACTGGGCACACTGAAAGGACACCCAGTATAAGAACTGGAAAACATGAGCTTTCAGGGTAATGCTAAAGAGAAAATGTCTTGACAAATCATTTCCTTCAGTCAAAATAAACCTAGATCCAAACACATGGTGCCTATATAAAACTTACTATTTTTCAGAAGACTAAAGTTCAAACCACAAATTCCAGAAATACGTATTAAAAATACTATTAGACATGCAAACTCTAAATTAAATTAAAACAGAAATGAAAAGGGTCTTGGAATCTGTAATTTTGTTATGCTATGTGTAAGTGTTTTGAAGGAGGACAATACTTTGGGTACAAAATATTAGGCTGTGTTAAGAATGCAAGTTTCTGCCAATTTTTTTTTGTTTGTTTGATAATGCAACCACCCAAGACTCTCTCTTTTGAAGGAACTGGCTGCATGTAGCTAAACACAACTCATTTCAGTGATACAGAAGAACTGAAATTGATTGCAACAAAGGCAGTGTGTATCTTCTGGGATCCTTCTACAGTTTCGTTGATTTGGGACATGTCCACTGCCTCTGAATTTACTGTGAAATATGAATTTTGCCAAAATTCCCAAGTGAAATTCACTTTCGATTTAAAATGCCATACATTAAAAAAAAAAAAATCGGAGAGCTGTCTCAAGCAACTAAAAAGATTAACCAAACCCCCCTCAAAACCATTATATTGACATAAAAGAGCCCAAAGGAAAGGGGGATGGTGCCCTGAGCCAGGGGTATGCTCAGGATGCTGGAGGTCAGAGGGCTCTTTGCTGGTGTACATGTCTGTGTGGAGGAGAGAGAGAGAGGATGAGGTGGTAAAACAAGGTGGCAGTGGTAAGTAACACTCTAAAACTGAAACAGTGTCAATAAAAATGTAAAACTGAAACAGGAAGTCATTAGAGGACAGGTTTGTTCTCATGGCTCATGGCAGCTCACAAAACAGTTTTTTGCTGGGGAAAGTCAGCAAAAACAATCATATTGTTCTGCAACTCACACAACAAAAACAGCAGCACTGATGATTCTGGTATTTGTGACCAACCAGAAACTAATTAATTTAGCTCAATAACTGGAAAAAAGAAACATGTCAATCACCAGAAACTAGGCTGCGGTGTAGGGCACTTAGTATCAATGATAGCAAGCTCAGATCATCAAAAAACACACGTGGTTTAGAGCAGCAGTCAAAACAGGAGTCCTTGAGGCAAGGGGACTTTTTTTCCTTCACCATCTCTTAGCTTCAAAATGAACATATCTGCCAGACAAACAACTTCTGGATGAGAAGTATCTTTATCCTTAACTAACACACCTGAGGCAATCACCAAAGTATTTTTATGTGAGTTGGCATTTATATTCAGCATTGAGAAAGAAACAAAAATAAGGAAGCTCACAAAATAATTACTGTGCTGATGGTGTGATTGTGTCACAAATACAGGCTGGTCAGCCCCTCATTCATGCAACAACTGAGCACATGCCAGCAAGCTGGGCTACAAATTAAGGGAGCAAGCATGGACACATATTTGTGAAGTACGTGATGATGCCTACGAAATTGGGATGGAATTGAATATGGAGCTCCTCCTTCATCCCCTGGGAGACCGGATTGTTCATATTTACTCCTCTCCTGTCTCAAGGCAGCTGAATATCCTTAAAGTCCTTTCATGAGGTGCCATGTGGAATGCCTTTTGGAACATCAGGTAGATAATATGAACTAACACTTGCTTATCAATTTGTTTGTTGTTTCTCTGAAGAGCTCTAAAAGCTATGTGAGTTAGGACTTCCCTTTAGCAAAGCCACATAGCCTCTTCCCAGATAGATCATCCTTATTTTGGTGTCCACCATATCCCTTATTTAGATGTTCAGTCTGCTTCATTCCTCTTGTTTTGTTCAGCAGGTACTACATGTCTGCACTGTACCTGCAATGTGGTGCCTCAAGCTATTCCCAGCTATTCTTCAAGGATTTAACTCTCCTAACCTCCCCTTAAGTTCTGCTGAACGGCATAATAAAATCAGCTAATGCTGCATGATGTTCGGACCTCAGGAAAATCTTACAGATAAGCTTGGGAAGGCTGGTTTACCTTCATGAACATGCTGAACCCAGTTTTAAGGAGATCAGTGAGTCCTGATGAAATATGCTCAATATCAACAGGATCGGGCCGATCAGGATTACAGATCTCTTCCACCACCTGTTTCAGCAGAGGTTTGTAAGAAGCCTGCACAAAGAGAACGACACATTGTGAGTAAATCTGTTTAGACTCAGTGCAACCACGATTCTAAATATTTTATTCCTATTAAAGGCTACAGAAATAATTATCCCAGAAATGAAAGCATTCAGGGAGGTTGTGACTTTGACTGCAGATGGTGTGCACCAGCACATCAGACTGAAAAGACTGGAAGAAAGCCACACATTTACTCTGCCCCATGTGTATTATATCAGTTAAGAGAGACAAGGAAGAAAGGGGGGACATTTACTTTCTCTGGAATCTTTTTGGATGTAATAGAGAAATGGATAACAATACAGATGAAACTCTGTTGTGCACTCAGATCACATTACATTTTTAATGATTTTACAAACACCTAAACAGGGATTTTTTATTTTAATTGAACTCTCCTGCCTTATTCCAAGTGTCATGCCCTCACTTAAGTCTGAACACCAGCAGGGAAGGGAGGAGGCCAACCTGCCTGTTTGTCCTTCATGGGAGAGCAGAGCTAAGGAGTTCCTGTTAGTCCTTTAGCTTCCATGGCCATGGCACTCCACATAATACTTCCACCTGTGGAAGACTTTTGAAAAACAGGCCAAATAACCCCACCATTAACATGAATATACAGAGCTTCAGAGAAGTTAGGGGCTAGGATAAGTGGAAAATGAAAAGGTACAAATGGTCAACATGTTGGAAGATCTACTCCCAAAGGATCAACCTTGTATCCTCTTCAGGATCCACAAACCCAGGCTGAATATGAAGTAGTAGCTTAATAATTTCCACTAATTTCCAATACCAAGGTTAAAACTACTCTGACATGCTGAAAAATTTTTAAGATAAAACTTTTAGGAAGTGATGGAAAGATCTTTAATGAAAATTCAAGCTTACTTGGTTTACAGATGGACTTTTGTTTTACTGCTTTTAACTTTGCCCAAACTGCAACAGAACCATGATCATTTCAGAAAGTGCAATCATCTTAGAAAATGAGCAACTTTAAAATTAGCACACTTATTTGGCTTTGAGACTACCCCAGGTATAAATCATCCCTTAGATTACTTAGGGGAATCAAGTTTTGCATCATTAATTTTGCAAAGATGATATCTGCAAGAGACATCTTGCAAGATAAAGTAAAAATGGATGGAAAATAAAACACAAACCAGTTGGCTTGAAACTAAAATTTTCTGGAGTCATTAAAGAAATGTTTTTCATCCAACACTTTAGAGTGAGAAACAAAGCTTACAGTTTTTTAATACAATCCTGTCAACAAAGATTTATACTACTCATCTAGTTCTTCTCACAACATGTGCCTAATTTTTAGTTGAGCCAACAAAGCAAATTACAGCAGACATGAGCTGCAGGATCTTTTAGAACATGTCAAGATTTCTGTCAAATCTAGTCACGCAATAAACAACTGTTTGAAAATACACATGCAGGCATGAAGTTCTATTTATAAAAATCTGTTGAATATCTTCATAGATGAGGAACAGAAAAACATTAGGAATGAAATATTTTTGGAGCAGAGATCAAATCACAGTTTAACAGAGAGGCTTACTCCACAAAATTAAAGGAAAAGATCATCTGACTGAAATAAAAAATATCATTCAGACAAAACTATGTACTCAAAAGATGTCAAAAATGTGCTATGATTTGCATGTCTGAATTTTCAGCATCAAAACTCAGTGCCCTTCAAAAGAACCTAGTCAGACTACACAAATACTAAATACAGATAGTATGATTACCTACCTTTTTTAAGTATAATGATTTAAAATATTTTTTTAAAATCTTGTATAACTTGAAATTAATCTGCAATATTTTACAGTGTTTTTTCTTTTGGTTTGTTTGGGTTTTTTTTTTTTTTTACAACCTCCAACAGCTGCATTGGTTTCTATCTCATATAATGAAACTTTTATCAACTTTAAATTTTGGCAGGCACAAATTTGTTTAAAATAGTTATTATAAACCTCAATAGCTATAGGGCACACTCCATACAAGATTATAAAGGGGAGAAGAAAGAGAGAGAATGAGGAAAAAAGAGTGAGGGATGGAAGGAGGAATAGAGGAAGGAAAGGAGGAAGGCAGAAATATACCTATAGCAAGATGAAAGTAGTTTCAGTAACAGGCAAAATTCTGTTCTTGTGACTACATGAGTAAGTTTGATAACCTGATGAAAACATTTTTCATTTTATGTAAGACATACAAACTACAATGCTACAAAAAATCCTTCTAAGAGGCTATCCAATTCCCAGTTACTTATCCATAGAAACCTTTTTTAATGGTCTTAAGAAGAAATGGAGGCTTCCCATCTTTTAACAGACAAAGTGAAAAAGTACACAGAGGCTAAACCCATTCCCATAGCACTAAGCAGGTTTGGCAATGAGTGTGGTCACGGGACAGGCACTACTCCTTCTGAGGAGCTAAACTGATCACACACAACACCTCCCAGTCAAAAGAGAGACCCATTTCTAGAGAGCTGTAAATATCATGAACGATCACATACTGCCTGCTTATTTCTACTACCATAAATCTCCTGGACTTCCCTCAGCAGAAGGCTTGTCCTACTCAAGCAACTAGATCCCTTGCATGGCTAGATTAAAGGGCTGCAAGGTGTTCATATATCCCTTGCTGTGTTCCAGCGCTTATCCCTAAGCAAAAAAAGTGAATTACATCCAAAGGACATACTGATGCTAATTACACTTCCAGAAAATTTTTTTATAATCTCACTGCCCCTGCACTGAACTGTATTAAATGTTTAACAATTTTCCCCATTTTGGACACCAGATTTGTTCAAACTGCTAGAAGACTTCAGGAACAGGCTTTCTTCACTTTACCAGATTTCCAGCGACATTTTGCAACACTCATGTTCTTACAAAGCAATGCTTAATTTGAACTACATCCCTCTACTGGTCTACAGCACCGTTAGGAGTTTGGAAGGATTTTTTTCTGGCTCAAGGCTAGAATCATGTTTTATGCTCTCTCTCTAAATCACTGATTTCTGCTGAAAAACTCTATTTTTAACTGGGAAAGGTCTTCAGGGGAGACAAAGAGAAGGAAAAACCACCCTCTGATAGCCCTGAAGACTTAAAGCAGTATTGTAGATCATGTGTTCCTATTTCAGAAACAGAAGCTGAATTTGTCACCTATTTACCAACAGGTTTGTCTCTCATGCTTACAGGGATGGGACAGAAAATACAACAAGAATATAGCTGCCATATGGATACAGACATCCTGCTTCACTCTGCCTAGAGCGTTCTTATTCAAGAGCCACGTTGACCTAGCCCTGCCTTTCACAGACATTCATGTCATACCACAGTGCTGCAGAGCAAAGTACAAATTTCTTCCTCAGAGCTGACATTGATATGCATATGCCTGAATCTGGACAAAGGCCTTGGGGAAGTTTTTGATGACTAGGTCAATTATAAAATCTATGCTTAAGCATCTTCTTCATAGGCAGAATGTGTATAGGATTAGCACATCCACATTAATTAGTGTAAATTTTGACAGAATGCTAGAGAAATAACAAGCACAGGGAAAAGAAAGCTACACTTGCCTGGTGGGTGTTGCTGCCTGGATTATGTATAGAATTAAACTGTTTCATGTGCATTCGGACTCTGGCAATATCCCTGAGGGACCGAAAGATACTGTCCACTGCATCTGTGGCTTTCTGCGATGTCAGGTTCAGTGACGAGTCACAGCCTAAAGAAATAAAAAAACACACAGCTGAGTGAGTGAAAAATGTTCACGTGTGTTGATAATAAACAGTAGGAAAAGAGTAGCTGGGAGGACACTTAAAATTATTTTCATTGTATTATATTCTAGAAACTCAGGGGCTTGTTAGACAGCATGTCCTCAGCATGGCACAAGCCTCTGCAGATAATCAAGAAGGCAAAAATTCTCAACAGCAGGCAAAATAAAGGGTGTCTCACTTTGTAACCTCAATCCCACAGCATTTTCATCAGCACAGGGTACGTTTTGCTCTCCACAGCAAACAGAAAGTTCCATGCTAGCAGACCCCAAAGAAGAGCCCCCTGTTATGTGGAAAGAACCCAGCTGGTTTGCTGGTCAGCTTGGGTAAACAGCCATGAAGAAGGGAACTGCTCTTCCCTGGCTAGCAGCCTGCTGACTCCAAATACATTTCCTACCTTTGTGACAAGAAAAATGGAAGAGTCTGTGCTAAATACAGCAGAAATGTCAGCCAGCCATTGCAAAGAGTTGCATTATCACAAAAAAAGTTCTTATCCCTCAAAGTGGCAGAGTTATTACCTCTAATGTATTTTTCCAATGCACTTCTGTTAAGGTATAATGCTCATCTTCCCTAAGGCTAAATTCTAATAACAGGACCACCTAAAGTGTCCATCTGAGTGGCCAGACAGTGCCTTGGAAAAAAGAAGTTCTTAGTCCTGGCTCCATCCCCCTCACCACAGGACCTATACTGCACAGAAGCATTGAAAGGAATGCTTTCTCGGCTCCACTGTTGATGAGAATTAGCCAAGGGAGAGGTAAATGATATTTTTATTGCCTTATCAACACTGTTCTACTCCTCTTGACATCTCTTCCTACCACTCTTCTTGCTTGAATCTTCATCCCTGTGGCAGAAAACCCATCACAAAATAACCCCTCTTGCTACATGCTAGCACCAACGCACTCACTCCTGCTTATTGCTACTGTCTTCTCCAGGGATGCTGCTGTAGTGGCTTCTGTGTCCATCCAACGGTTCAGGAACAAATCCTGCACCAGCAAACCTCTATGTCTATGCAGAATCCTGCTGAGAGGGCAAGGTCTCCCTGCAGGTCCAGCTTGCACTGTGCTGCACCCATGGAGCCTGGCACTGAAAACAGGCATCCAGACTGTTAAGAGGGCATCTGGATTTTTGGGTAGGAGATCCTGAACAAACTTTCCTCTGCAACTGATAAAGGACAGAATCCTTATGTACTTAAAAAATAAATAAGAAAGGTGGTAAGTTCAAAATGTACAGGGAATATTTGACAGTGGATCTGCATTACTTTCATACCTTTGTGTTCTGCACAGTAAAAAATATATATAATATAAATGCATACACACACATACACTTATAGAGTTCTGAAACTATTCCTACAAGGTGGTGATTAGACACTGAGCTTTCATTTGTCTGAATATTGTTTGTTGAGGAGAGGTGTAGGAACACTGGTGCACTGGGCTGTGTTCAGTGCCTTCTGGCAAAACCCAAAGTGTATCTCGAGGAGCACTGGAGCAGGGAGGGGGCAATGTCCATTTCCAGTCTCCACATCTGAGTGCTGTGCTGGACCCAGTCTGGGACCCCGAGAAGGCACTGGGAGTTCAAGATCCAGTGTGGCTGTTTATGGCTGGCCTGACAGAGTGAAAAGATGTGTACTTTTAAAGTTTCTCTAAAATGGGACTTTTCATCAAGAAATATCATGTCTGAGGAAAACCAGGGATATCTATTTCCAGCCTGACATCCAGTACATATTTTTTAAATGTAAAGGAAAAAATAAGTTTTCCTTACAATCCCTTATTGTTGAAATTAAAATCTCTGAAGGCTCCTGTCTACCTTTTGCACTGCGCTAGGGCTATAGAGGGGAGCCAGGTTTCTTTCCAGCCTGAAGAACAACAGAAGCTTGTTCTTTACAAGTGGCAGGCAGCTACAAATCACCTCCCGTTCACACCTTCCCTGCGAATGGGGCTCTGCAGCATATGGAGAGCAGAACACAATCCCTCTTCTCTGCTCCCTTCATGCTACCAAGAAATCTGCTCCTTTTACAACAGTGAAGAGGTGGAATACATTAGCTGCTGCACAGCTCATGTACTAATTAAAACAAAACTTCCTGTTACTGTTTTTTCTTGGGAAGTTAAATGCCATTTGGAGAGCATGCTGAATGGATTCTTTTGAATCCCAAGCCCTATTATACATGGGGAAAAGGCATTTAAATAATTTTTGGGGACTTCTTCTTGGACTCGAAGAAGCCCAGTTGTGGAGAAAATGAAAATCATCACTAACCTGCAGAGGACTCAAGCTTTTAAAGAACACAGCCTAGTTCTGCAGTAAGTGGTGCCCATCCTCATTGATACTGCCTCTGTTCTTCTCCTATCCACTTGTGTCAAATTTGAGGAAAATGAGTCTGTTGGGAGCTGCTCTCCATGCCTACCAGGATGAGACTTTTGAACTTTTTCATGAGACAAAGTATATCTCCTCTTAAGCAACATATCTGCATGACCATTAGTACCACAATTAATCCATTTTCACAAGAAGTTTAAAAAAAGAAGAATGAATGGAGATGCCGTTTTCCACAGTACTGAGTGACCCAGGAACCAAATATGACCAGCTCTTCTACTGATTTCTGAAACTGGAAGGAAAATGTTTTAAGAAAAGGATATGGACACTGTGAATCCATGAGATCTATAATTATAGAGCAGCATGTGATTGATTATCCTCCCTCTACCTCCAAAAATGTAAGGAATGAGAATTTAAGACCTGAGTTTCAGGAAACCTTTCACTGTGCTTTATGTACACATAAAGGCATTATAAAACAAACATTTTCTAAAATGTTCTTTCTAAGTTCTTTCTCTAAAGCAGTATGACAATCATCAACATTTTGTGCAGGATTTTGATATTTCAGAGACATCACTAGACCTATGATTATTACAAAGTTAAACGTTTAGGAAAACTGAAAGTTTACCACTCCGCTCTGTTTTATTGGTATTAACTTCAGCTCTCTCTACCTCAGGCTCTCTCTATAGCCCTTTTACAGAAATAAACCAATGTAAACTCTGCAAACCTGGAACAGAGCCAGCAGAATAACCAAGCCATTTCAGAGGCACACACTGAATCATAGGCTAAAACAGAAAACTTGCACTTTGAGGGAGAGAAATTCCAGCATGAGGATTTCATTATGCAGGATTTCATTATTTTCTAGGTATGCAGAGTTAATATGATTGTCAGCAAAAGACAGAAGAACAAGAGAGATAAAGGTTTCCTTGAAGGTCAGAACTCAAAATACAGCACTAAGATATCTAATTAATTAAAATCTTCTATTTTTATACTTTAGGTGATAGCATAGAAATGGGGGCCCTTTTTCTAGCAGATAAATCTAAGGACCTACATATGCATAGCCAGAGCCATATGTTTTACAATAGTTTTGGTATATTTGTGCATTAAGATTTTTTTATGCAAAAGTAGGTACAAATGGGTACAGTGACACAGATCATTGCTGGTTTTTGCAGGGTAAAAAGAAGTGTAAAACTCAAAATGAGGATGCAATTTGTATAATTCTCCTGTCACTTTTCTTCCCTATGGATTGTGCCATGCATTTGAATCATTATTCTTCAAATCTGATTTGTACTGAATTGTCTGATGCTCTCTGATGCACTGTGGGACAAGGAAAGATGGCCAGAACACAAGAAATCTGCCATTTCCCTATAGTACCTCAGCAGAAGGTGAAAAATTATAATTGATTCCATTTTAGTTTGGGGGATTTCAGAAGAAAGGTGTGTACTACAGCCCTTGAGAAGAGACGATCCAGAAGGGACAGACACAATGGTGCCTGTGACAGCTTCCCTGCAGCACATCCATCCCTGGGGCTTGGAGGGGTTCCTGCTCTGTGCTCGCTCTGTCCCTCTGCATCCCCAGCCAGAGTGTGTGCTGGATGAACAGCCAGGTCTGTGCTGCTGGCAGCTCACATCATAAAAAAAATAACATGACTTTTTTGCTGAAGCCCTGGCAAAGCAGTGTGTTTGTACTGCCAGCAGAAAGGGGAAAGAATCAGCTGGGGAAGGGTTAGCACAGACCTGCACAGATAACCTGTCCTGATCCACAGCCTTGGTATGCTCTTTTCCCATCTCCTACCAGCAACTATAGCAGATTTCTAAGGAATCATCCCAATTCAATCCCTTTTCTCACCCTCCCTATTCCCTCTGTCTTCTGGGATGGCTCCTTGTCCCAGTCATGCCTCAGCTCTTTGTGGCTTTGGGAGGCTGAACTCAACTTGGACCACATGGCTGCAGAACAACTCCAACCCCATGAAGAGCAAGTTATTTTTTCACCAGAAGTGAAGAGACCCAACCACTTCCAGGATGTTCAAGAGTTTAGCATCGCTGCCAGACTAGGAATTTGGGATTTTCCAGTCCTAGACTTGACCCTTCTGCCAGTCCACACAGCACTGAATCACATAATTGTAGAACATTAAGGGGTGGAAATGGACCCTAAAGATCATCTAGTTCCAACTGCCCTGCCCTAGGCAAGGATATGTTTCACTAGACCAGGTTGTACAAGACCTTATCCAACCTATCCTTTAACACTGCAGGAGGTGGGGCATTCACAGTCTCCACAGACAGCCTGTTCCAGTGTCTAATCACTAGAGGTACAACATTTCTTCCTAATATCTAACTTAAATTTCCCCTCTTTCAGTTTGTACCTGCTGCTTTTGTCCTATCACTACAGTTTCTGATGAAGAGTTTTTCTCTGGCTTCCTTGTAGGCCCTTTTCAGATTCTGGAAGGTTGCTAGGAGGACTTTACACAATCTTCTCTTCTCCAGGCTGAAACAACTCTTTGTTTCTCAGCCTGTCTTCACAGACAGGGGAGGTGCCCCACTCCCCTTACTAACTTTGTGTCTCTCCTATGGACTTGTTTCAACAGTTGTATATCCTTCTTATGCTGGGGATCCCAGAGCTGGATGCAGCAGTCCAGGAAGGATCCCACAAGAACAGAGCAGAAGGGGAGAATCGCCTCCTTCAACCTGCTGGCCATGCTGCCTTTGATGCAGCACAGAAACTGGACTGCAAATGCTAGCAGGCAGAAAAGATAGGGAGAAGGAGGAAAGCACAGAATAGCAGCATATGGGAAAAACATTAGAAAAGGGAACAAAAATGCACACAGTATCAAAAATCAAAGCTCTGTGTTTCTATAAATTTAATTTATGATCTGATTGGCACATGGAGAATGAAAACAGCGATGTGCTTTGGGACAGTCACCAGCACCATGCAGGGCAAGTGATGGTATGGATCTGGTGTCTATGACAGGAGGAGAGTGTGTCTCATCCACTTCCAAAGAAACCACGGAAGCTAGCATTGTGAGCGACAAAGATGCAATTTGTAGTTTTATTCTCATCACAATAAACATCTCCCATTTGAAAGAAAAGCCCAGGATTATTTTTTTAAGCATTAACTAAATTTAAAACACTACATCTCTGCTTCAGCTTTTAAACATGCATCCACACTTTAGCAGTGCTCAGCATCCAGGGATTGCATGTGTGTATCTCCAAGGGCATTTCAGCACATCGTCTGATCTTCATTATATAGGGACACATCCTGCAAGCTCTGGAGTTTCCTGAGGAGCACTATGCTTGTAAAGGTTGTTTTTGGCATCAAGTCTTTGAGCCCTCTTCTGGAAACTGCTCTTTGGTGTGTGAGGGACACACAGCCCATGTGGATAAGTACTTTGCTGGATCTCAAGTTCTAAAGCCGCACATGTAAAAATCCGGCCACTTACCTGTGTGATTAAATATAGATTTAAGAGCTACCTTATAAGAGTATTTTTTTTTTTTTTTTTTTTAGATTTTGGCCTTAATACTGGTCATTTGGATGTTTCTATTTTACAGGAATATTTTATTGCCTTCTGCTTGCCAAAATCCAACAGCACAACATGTAATATCAACTTTTATGAAGCACTGCAAACTTAGTGCTGCTGCTTCTCATGTTACATGAAATTAAACCTGTCAATTCAGTGAACAATTACAGTGAAAAACCACAGAACTTACTACAATAAATTACATGAATTAATTGCAGGAGGAATTTAAGTAAGGCTCAGATGTGCTTTCTGAAGGAAATTAATGCAACAAATTCATTAGGGAACCGTTCAGTTTCTCCCTCAAGCTGCCCATATCTTAATTAAAAACCCACAGATGCTAATAAAGCTATGGTAAATACTCTGTAAGTCCAATAAGGCCTCCCAATAATGTTCTTGCAAGAACTCAGTAAAACTCCAGGTTTTACTAAACAATATAGAGCTTTATGAACATACCACACAGGACCCATATTATCAAAAGTCCTTGCTCAGTCTTTTGCAAATTATTCTCAGATACCCTCTTTCAGTCTTCAGACTGGTGGCTGCACTGTGGCAAGGATGGATTTTTACTCCCATTAAGGATGTCCTTTCCATTCAGGTGGAGCATTAGCTAATGATTTCCAGTGATGCTATAAAGTTTCACCCTTGGATTTGCTGCCTCCCACCTTGTCCACAAGGCTGTCATGGGTTGCAGTGCAAAAATGTAACCAAAACTCTGTATTCTATCACCATCTGATGAAACTGGGGTGTGTGGGGGTGGTGGAATTGTCTGTCAATGGCCAACTGTCAAGAAACCTGCTGGGGCAGGTATTCCAATCTGGATAAAAATTTGGGAGTTAGAACACCAAGGCAGCCCTTTGCACTGGATTCTCAGAGGAAGACCAGGCCCATCTCTCACTACTGGACCTTCAGTGAAACAACTCCACTTTTCTACAGGAGCATCACTTCAACAGAGCCACATCTGCCACTGGGACTGCAGCCACCACTGAATGGGACTGCCACCAACACCCTGACCCACAGGGTGTCAGGCTGTATCCTGACTCTGTCAGTGGGTTTTGTTTGTTTCTTTGTTTGTCTTACTGCATGTGTTTTTGTTTTATTGTTTATTTTAGTTCCCCTAATAAAGAACTGTTATTCCTATTCCCATATCTTTGCCTGAGAGCCCCTTAATTTCAAAGTTATAATAATTTGGAGGGAGAGGGTTTAAATTCTCCATTCCAAGGGAGACACCTGCCTTCCGTAGCAGACACCTGTTGTTCAAACCATGACAAAGGTACTCCAAGAGGTACCATGTATGTGAAGGACGAGGGATGAGGTTCATATCCAGGTAGCAGCAGATGAGGCAGTCAGTACTACTACTACTGCACAGCTGCCTTGACCAGAAGCCCACACACCCATGGGAGTCTAGATGCTTTACTCACTTGTATTCAGAATGGAACATCCAGAAAACATGGCAAGATCTGTAAATGTTCTTATTTTTTTAAAACCCCTTTTTTCTTTATGCTGATTTAAATGAATCATACTTTAAAAACAGTAACAAAGTAAAATAAGTATTTCAGTATTTTTATTTGATTTTCTCCATTTTTTCTTCTTTGACAATGAAAATGAATACAATCAATGTTTTTTGCATTCACAGTCCAATTTGTTTGTGTATTCCTTAAACTGCCAAATCAGACTCGCAGACAGGACATAATTGGAAAATGCTTCCTTATGAAAACAACGGCCATACCTAGAATTTGTAAAAATGCAGGAAACTCTTTTAACTTATGAAACTAAGAATGATGATAATGGAGAAATGTCCAAAAGACATTTTCTTTCCCAGTTTAAGTCCTGAGCCAAACTCACAGGACTCACAGTATTCATAAACTAGTGTAGGCAGCTTTATACAATAATGTAAATATATAAAAACATAAGACCACAATTAAAACTAATTATTGTAATCTATTTATCAGCTAGTGAAACAAAACAATATTTTTAACAGAAAGACAAAAATAATCACATTCTAATGCTATATATAATTATCTTTTCCAAAAGGCCTCTTCACCCAGTATTCTGTAGCAGAGGTGATAAGTTATCTGAAAAGTGACAAAGACAATGGGCACACCTTGGCTGCATTCAATGGGCAATATTTAATGGCAGAAAAAAAGGCTAGATGAGAATAATTGCAATTTAGACTTAAACAGCTACATCAGATACTGCTACTGCCTAAATAAAAAACATAACCCCAGGCTCAGTTCAGAGCAGGCTTGCTGAGGGAGTTATGACTTACTGTGGCCTGCTGAGCACAAGTTGATGAGAAGAAAAAGTCAAGTGGCACGTCTCCCAGGGGCTACAGGCGCTAGGAGGAGGAAGGAAAACTTCCCATTTTTCTATACTATCAAGAACCTGCCGAGTCATTAGAGAGAACAATTTTCTACCTGGCAGATTGCACAAGACCTTCTCTTGTCCTTCCAGTAGTGCAAGAACCATGACATGCTGTGCCTCTGCATATGTAGCCTAAAGCTGACTAGGGTGTGTGAAACTGTTTATCATGCTGAAAAGCAGAGAAATGTGGCTTGTGACACTCTGCTGGAAACCTGGAGACCAGGGGTTGTACTGGGCAAGGACCATATTATACTTTTTTTTGTTCTTGATGCTGCTTCTCCTGAAAATGGACATTAACACTTTGGACACTGAGGTAGAATATGGGGATAAAACAGGGTAAGGGCAGAACAACTGTTCTTCCATCCTGAAAATGAGGATAATTGAAGTATAACAACTTCCAGAAAAAAGCCAGAAATACTTATGGTAAAGGGCTTAACTGCATAACATAAATCCCTCCCATTTTAACACATAACTCTGAAAGCAACAGCCACAATTCTCCACACTGAAATCAGAAATTCTATTTTAACGGCAACCTGCCACATTGCAAGTCACACATGACCAAGGACAAAAGGATTAAGAACTGGAACACTGAAAATTTCTGCACTCACACCGCGACAACATTTGTCCCTCACTGGAGTTGCTTTGTCCTGCCACTATCAGTGGTACCATGCACACGAAGAACGAGCTACATTCTCTCTTTGGTGTCCCAGCTTTGCTGGGGGGTGCCTCCAGCAAAAAGCTGATGCAAAGAAGCCATGCATGAGTCCTTCTGCTGGTTACACGTGCCGGGGTGAACACAGGGCACAGATGTCCCTATGCTGCAGACAGATGAGAAATTAGGCTGAAGCACAGCCCTCTCAATCCCTTCCATCACAACGAATAGAGATCATGGCAAGGAGCTCATGTGGTTTAATCCACATACAGCATCTACTCTGTGTTACCAGCTCAACTGTATTGCATCCTGTGCACAAAACAGACCCTCTGGACACATACCCCTGTCTCTGGTACTGTACTTGATTTACTGAATAAATGACCTAATAAGAAGTTACTGAGTTGCAGACCTTTCTCTAAAGAATACACAGAGAAAAACTGCCACTGTTAGTACAGATATTCATCTATTTGCAAAGCACAATGTTGTACATGTGGGCTTGGGATGCATGAGTCAATTTTTAAAGCTATGAATCATGAACAATTTAATTTTAGTATAAGAGCAGCATGTATTATCTGTAACCTACCAGAGTTTAATACTAAAATGCTTTGCATTTAGGTGAAAAGGTAAAAGATAACTTAGCCAACAGTATAAGTGATTACGTTATTTGGGATAAGCATTATGTCTCCGATAAAATTAGGAAAACTGTATTTTGCAGAGGCATTTGCTCTTCATGAATCTCAAGTAAATATTTAAGTAAACCCCATATTGAATTTGGAGTCACAAAAAAGCCAGGAGAGGTTTTTGCCTATTTCTCTCTCCAGCTTTGGTTTAAATGGTTATTTGTATTTTTCATCACCTGCTGTAAACTATTTCATTTGAAATCATTGCTGTACTACTGTCTCAAAAGATAACTCTTCTTGTTTTGTGAATATCTCATATCTGATTGAGCATAACATCCTATGAAAAGTACCTTCACAGAAGACTTTTAGCTTTATGGAAGTATAAATTATTTAGAAGTCCTCCTATGTTCGTCTACACCCATCACCCATTGAAACTGCACTGCTCGTTGCAGAGATCATAAATACACAGCCCAGTCCAAACATTTTACAGTCTGCAGATGAACAAGAAAAGGCAAGCAAGTAAAAAGCCTGGGAAGAACAAGAATAAAGCAATAAAAAAATGCAAGTTAGAAAGAAAGCACTGCATGCATTCATGAATTATCCCACTTTCTGTTAATTTTTAACTTGAAGCTACTTCATACAAGAGACAAGACAGGCAGCATGAAGAATACTTTTGATGAACAGCAAAATGAAAGAAGTGAGGCTGTGGAAAGGATCTGAAGAGAAGGAACCCTGCCATGGGAAGATGGACCAATGCAGCGCCAATTTTTCCCAAAGACTGAAAAACACAACCATGTGCCAAGCCACCCCTTCCTCTGAGTACATGAGGGTTGCAGCTGCCCTAAGACACAGCAGATCCCCAACTATGAATAACACAAAATTATACATTCAATGCTCTTTTTATTCTTCTTGTTGTCTGTTAATTAGAAACCACACTGTAGTGCAGATGGCAAGTCAATGAAGAAAATGATCATCAGTACACGCCTCAAGTGCATGTAGGAGTATTAAGTGGAATGAACTTATATTCATAAAACAGACAATTATTCATAATATGTGCAACAGATAAAAATATATGCTGGCAGAGGTCTCAGTTTAACAGAAAATGTAAACACACATTCAATTTAGAAGGTGTGACAGGATGGAGTAAGGGCAGTGGTTAAATGCCTTGTTGAATTACTCTCTGGTTTAAATTCAGAATTAATTGTGCTATTTTAATTAACAAACAATTGAATGGCTTGTGGAGTTGCTCTAAAATGTTTCTCAAGCACACAAGAAATAGCATTTTTTTGTCTTTAAAACCAATTGAAAACGTTGGGTGCATTAGTGAAAATACAGCTTTTAACAGAGATTTGAAGAAACAAGTAACTGACAGAAAATGCTTGAGATCTGTAGTCATTTCCATTTAGTATAAATTGTTAATGTTTTCAGGAAAAAGAAATAATGAAAAACACTAGTCATCTTGTAGTCAAGTTTCAACACCTGCTAATTTACTGTGGCCAAAAGAATAAAGATACTTGATTTATGTTCCAAGTATGTGGCAGAAGCACAGGGTTTTTTTTGCTTTGAATTGTGCCTGCCTAAAAAAATGAAAGAAGACATGCAATTTCAGGATTAACTGGACGTTTTTTGGTTGTTGATGTTGCTTAGAAGAAAAAGACATTGCTAAGTGCAAACAACCAGTCAAGTCTGATGGGGTGACAGCAGAAGTTTAATCATGAGGCTGGTTTGTGGCAGTTGAATGCTGTTTGCTATCCTGGGACTGGGCAGGTGCAGGGTCCTTACACAATGAAAGTAGTGTAGCTACAATAGAAATATTAATACATAATATATCTAAAGCAATAGGTACTCAAATGATCAGTAGACATAGATTCACTTCCATGTAATGGATATGTAATGAAGACTATGGAGGAGAGGAGACTCCTTAGACTCCTGCCATAACCATGTTTCATTTCAGATAGGGAAAATACTAATTCTGATCGGTTGAGTTTACATGGAAGCCTGCTTCTGAACAACAGAAGGCTGCTATCAAAACCTTTCCCTGTGCCATTGCTGCTTGATAGACATATTTCAGCCATTCCTTCTTCCTCCTGCTATAAGGAGACCCCCCTCCACACACAGAGGGAGATACAGAGGGCAAGCACAGTAGAGCAGCTCAGTACTATCAGCGTTGCCACCAGAGCAGCCTCCATGTGCATCATTTCCCCCCTCCTGACAGCAATGTGCAGCCAGCCATGGGGCTTGGCAGCAGCAAATGTCACCTCAGAATTGAATCACCCTGGAGTAAGAAAGTGTTTACATTTTCAAGCAATGAAAAATATTAAATGAGAAAGCTTCCCCATACACTTTATTACTATGGGGATTTTTTGTCAGATAAGCAGGGTTGCTTACTGCAGATTCTGTGCAACCTAATAGTCTTGGCCAACAACATGGCTATGTTCTAGATCATTTTGGTTAACCTCGTTTTACCAACCTCAGATGTAAAATTATAACAGCCTCCATTATCTGTGATATAATAATGCCTTATTTTCCTCAAATTTGCAATCTACCTTTATTTTTTTTTTAAACACATTTTTATTTTTACACCAAAGGATTAGAATTAAGCTATTCCATATGGCATCTGAAAAATACACTGTTTTCTTGCACAGGTATTTCATCTCTTCACTGGGTCAGAACAGCCCCAATAACTAAATAAAACCTGAGAGTAGAGCCTGGAAATCAGTGATCTTTATGCTAGAAGGAGATGGAAGAAGACGGCACCATGCTCAAGCTCTTGGGTTGAGCTCAGTCTGTGCTGCAATGCAGGAAGACACCATTTTCAGCTCCCAGGAAAACACTGACTCACAAGGATGATACCTCAACCAAACCTACCTGGTTTACCCACTGCAAGACCAGAATGCTGCTTTGTTTGGGCACAGTGGTTCTGTGTCCAGTTCCTGAGCTGAAGGAACCCATCCCAGATGTCACCGAGCAGAACACACAGCAAGCAAAGATTGCTCTGCATTAGGTGTAGTATCATGTTAAAGCTTCTACTGCAATGTCTGTCTTGAATAGTCCTGTCACAGCTTATTGTAACTCTCTGCATTCCCAGAAATTCAAATAGGCCATTCATTGCGCTTGCAGAACAGCCCTAGCACTCATTTTATGTTATTTTCCATTAAAAAATATTCTAAAGTGGGATTAATCTCTAACAATTAGCCTTCTTAAAAACAGAAACCTAGTCCATATGCATTATCCCATCCCACAAAATCTCATGGAAAGGCCAGTCTGTCTGCACTGACTAGTGGTATACTTTCTTAAGTCTTACCTGCTAACATCAAACTCTGTGAAATAATTCCCACTTTCAACTAAAGGGCCAAATCATTAACATGGAATAAGCTAAAGCAAAGCTCAAATACAAATTTGAGATAATAAAAAAGTATTAATCTGTAGACCAAAAGAACTATGACAAGCATAAAGAGGCATGTGTCATTCATCTAAAAACCAGCTATGAATAGATGCTACTGTCAGCCCCCAGTGCATTCAAAGTCAGAATTGCTTACTCTGCAGATATAAATAAACTGTCCTACTTTCTGCTTCCACCAACACTACAGAAAGGAAAAAAGGACAGAGATGTAAGTTAGAATATACCTTGTCCTGTGAATGATAAATGGAATGTGATCCATTCATGAGGAGTCTTTAATATGTATACTGCTTGCTTAACTTGAGTTTTTTTACATGGTCTTTTTCATAGCATCTCCAGAGTGCTGACTGCAAAATTCAGGGTCTGCCCTTCAAAAAGATTACCTCAATCAACTCTTGTAGACAAAGGGAAACAAGTTATGGCAGAATGAAGTAGAAAAGCAGTAGGATACAAAGGTCCAATGCATGGAGCCAAAATGGACATAGGTTGGCTTAAAAATCTGAGCACGTTTTTGCAGAGACAGCAGCTAGAAAAACAGATTTGCAGTTGTAAGTTGAGCAAATTTGATATGAGTCACAGTGGCTGTAAACATGCAACCCCCACAGAGCTGTTTGCAAATCATTTCTCTCCCTATATCCACTTGGTTCAATTGAAGACTGAATAACTGAGTAATTGCAGAACATTAAATACAGCACATAAATGTAAGGGAAGAGGAAAAATTATACAGGAACCAGCAGTCAAGTCACTCACCTTTCAAACAGGCACAAAGTTCAATTAGATTTTGAATAGAAAAACTAAGTGTGAAAAATGAATGAGGAAGGAGGGCAAAAGCTGACAAATGCAGGCGATAACCTAGCTTGCTGTACCCATATTTCAGAGTGAGATAACTGAGTGTTCAGTCATGTGTTCAGCCAACAGAAGTCTGGTAGATGATTATTCTGATTTCAGTTAAACATTTGATACAATGCCACCTGGAGAATTAGTCTGGAGTGACTGGAGTGAAGAGATGAGACTTCATAAGAATTGTAAGGAACGGGCAGAAGGAGAGATGACAATGGCCTGGGTTACACAGAGTCTTAGCAATATTGAGAATTGGTCTTACTATGTTTATTGATGACTTTTGCACAAAAACTAGGAGTGTTGATGACAGAGCTATGAGGTGTTGCTAAAGGTAGTAGAAGCTGAAATATTATACAAGATATAAGTTCTGAAGAACCGGAAATGAGACAAAATAGAGCAATAGAAAATGAGATAAACCTCATCCAGGCAATCAACTTAGTGGGCAATAATATAAAATTTCTCCAGCTGTGATAAAAAACAATGGGAAGAGGAGAATTTGGGTGGCATTAGTTGATTCAGAGATGACTCTGGGCTACCAGCACTGCATGAGACATGCAAAACTCATCAGATAATATACTTCCTGTAATAATATACTTCCTGTAAATACACAGATATGCTAGTTCTGTCCTAAAAATGGCAGAACTACAACAGAAACAATTCTGGTCACTAGTGCTCGAATTCAAATTGCAACAGACTTAAAGCAGATATGTGAGCATGACTAGAGAAATAAGAAAACATTTTTATCTGAAAAAAAATGGGACTTGTTCAGCTCAGCAACAGGAAAATTGAAGATAACTAAGCTAGAAAGTTGAATGAAGCAACCAACTACTAAAGGAGCCTTTGTGTGAAAGCATGAATGCTGGATGCATCTGGAAATAAAAGCAGTTTCAAGATGGATTTTCCTAAGTTTATAAGTGAGCTTACACAATATATTTGCCTTGGAAGGAGCAAAGGGTCTGGTTTGAGAAGCACCTCCTCACCATTGCGTATCTTTCCACATACATCCCTGATCATTCCGAACAATTTTTGTATTTCAGAGTTAATATTACATCAAGGAGAAAAGCCATGCAATTGCTCAAACTCTCTATAATGTTCTCATAAATGCTAATGTAGGATTTTGAAATCCTACATTTGAAATCACTATTAAAAGTGCAGCCACATCTGGCAGCCTTTTTGAAAGCCTGCTCAGTCTAGCTGCAGGCTGCCAGTGACCAATTTCACCAGGCACATTTTTCTCTCCTGACAAATGGCTCAGTAGATAGCTATGGGACAGCCTGTCTGAGAGGTTTACAACCCGCTAATGACCAAGTGCTCAAAGCTAGGAATCAGTCCCTAATAGAAATGAAAATATTTCTCCCCACATAATGTTATTACAGTTCTCCTTCCTTCTCACAAAACATAAATGTTGAGTAAGTTGTCTAGCCATTGGAAGAGCCTAGTAGGAATAGTAAAGACATCAGAAAACACAGATGTGTAGCTCTTTAACTTTCCTAATAAACCAAGCTGCTTCTGCATTGAAATGTGGAAAGGTCATCAGAGAGTCAAAGCAATGAAACAGTCAAGGCTGAAAGGAAAACAGGCAGAGGAACACACTTCAAACTAGTGTTATGTGATATGTTTCTAAAAGGCATGAGAAGCAAGAGGTTTTGTAGTGTACATGGGATTCTGCAGGATGTGCAATTTATTCTTGCAGGGAAGGACTCGCATCACATATTTCTGGGTAGCATGGTAAGGCAGATTTCACTTCCTTGCTATTTAGAAAACTTAGCTGAGGATGGAAGGATGAAGCAGGGGATATATCTGTTTAAAAGTGTATTTTAAACACCTCCTGCTGCTTGCACTCCAGAGAACAGGGAGGTGGTATTTAGCAACTGCCTGGTTCTACAGCCAGGCATGCATTTCCTTGCTCCTCTGAAAGTCTGGGCAAGCTGTAAACCTCTGAAAGATCATCGCTCACACATGCTCAGCTAAGCCTTGTTGGATTTTCACCATTAAGATGTCTAAGGATGCTCTTGCCAAACATACTCCAGTCTTTCACAGGACATAGTGCTAACAGAACAGTCCATCCATCACTCCTAAAGTGAAGCAAGCTGTGATCTGCTACTTCCCAGCTCCTAACTGTGATCAGACAGTTAAAAATGTGCAATTCTCAAGAAACACCATGAGCCTGGTGCATTTCCTAGGGTTTACCATGACCAAGGCTGCTCACTCACTGCACTGGTGCCATGGAGTTATACCCCCTGCTTCAGAAAGGAGCAGGCTACTAATGAAACCCAGGCAATGGTGAGGCTGTGTCTAAAGATACAGAAAATTAATTATAGAAAGATAGTTTCTCCCCTTTTTTTTTTTTTTTTTAATTTTTTTTTTTTTTTTAATGTTTAGTAAGCTGTTAAACTAGAGAGGAATTTATCAAAAAAACAACTACATTTACCAATAAATCTATTTATTTTATTAAACCTATTCCTTTCCTTGCCAGGTTAGATCAAAAAAATTCAGCATCCTGTTTTTATAGAAGACTCAGGAAAAAGACATTCATACTTGAGATGCCTAAAGGGCTCCAATCACTCTCTTCATATTTACCAAGAATGTAAACAAAATGACATGACCTCAGTAGGAATAATTTACTCCATACTTTTCACAAAAGACAATAAACATATGGAAGGAATTAGGGAAAGGGAGTCAGTAAAAAAGACTAGTTCATCAGAGAAATTTTTTGTATTATAAAAAAGTGACAAAAAATAGGTAAGCACAGAAGAATGGGTGAAGTGTGAGGAAGAGTACTCTTTTCTTTTGGAAAATATTTCTTGATGTTCTTAATGAAGTTTCAAGAGCAGCTGCTGCAAGAATGTAAAATCAGATGTCAGGAAGCAACAGTCTGTGTCATCTGCAAGGAAGAAATTTTATCAGATTTGTTTTAGGGAGCCTTAAAATGCTAAACGGGCAAAAAAAATCACAAAAACCACTTAAAAGTAACATGATTATAAATGTAGAAATTACTAGAAATACAGGAACCTAATATGGCTGAGGTTTATTATGAAGTATTGTAGAGGAATTGGAGGTGGCGTACCTAAGAATACTTGGCAATAAGCAGGGAGGAGATCAGGATGGACTGGGCATTTTCTGCTGCTTGGAGACCCTGCTCAACGTGAGAAGTTCCACAGTGACAGGACCTGAACTGCTGTCCTCAAGATGGAGAATAATCAGAATCCAAAAACCTGTGTAAGCAACAAGCAATACAGTCTCAAAGGTCCAAATCCTCATGGTTCTGTGCACCTTTGTGTGTGTGATCAAGCTCTTTGGATTTTGCAGAAGACTCAGTGACATACAGATAGACATTCAGATCAAAAGGAATACATTTAGGGAGGATACATTGAACGCTACCAGATGAAACCTCAGAAAACTGAGCTGTTGAGGGACACTATGAACTTGGTTTCTCACCGGAGAAACTAATTAGGTTTAGCGGACAACTTTTTACTAGCTTGTATGTTAGTGTTGCTTTTACATCTTTATGAGGAAAAAAAATCCATACGAAGTTACTGAAAAAGCAGTATTTGAAAGTGACATCATTGGAGTTGCATTAAAAGGAGATTAGCAGTAAATTTGGGAAGACGTTTTAAGAACCAAAGGCTTCAGGAGTATTAGATCACTGTTTAAACACAAATTAATTAGCCTCAAAATATTGCACTAATCTGTTCTGCAAATACAGCTTAAAAACTGTTTCAGAAAGTCTCCTTTGGCCAATGGAGAGGGAAGACAAGGACCTTGACTTCTAGAGAAGAACTCTGGAGATCTCTGTGTGGCTGAAGTGTCTTTCTTCAGGCAACCACTGATCTTAACAGGAGCCTATTCACAAAAGAATTGTGATTCGAGTGACCTGAGTTGATAGACACTTTTTAATTTTATAGACACCTGCAAATTAGAACACCAAAGCCAAGCTTGGTCAAAACAAAAGCCAAAGACTGAATGGCCACACAGAATAGTCTGGATCCTTGTGGGATGCTGGGAAGCATGATGAAACTTGTGATGCTGCTGGTGCTTTAGGTTTCTCTGGTTTTAAAATGTTAAAAGTGCTAAAATCAGAGTTTATTGTTCCCCTGACTGTCAGTGTGTAGCTTCCACAGCCACGACATTTACTTCACAGACTGAGAAGACCATCAGCAAACACCACATATTTGTTACAGCAGGATTTTCACTGCTAAAACCTCCAGAAACTTTTAAAGAAACAGTGAGGTTGCACTCTACTTTCAGTGAAAATGCATTTCATCCTTGCTTCACCAGGAGAAACACTGAAGTAAAACTGAGCTTCAATGAAAATTGCATTATAGCTGTATTAATAAAAGTCAGAGATGCTGGAAGTGTATTTTACACTGAGCATATTTTCAGCTAGGAATCAAAAATGTTATGATAGATGCACGATAGGTGGCCAGATACATTAAATCTTTCCACCTCTAAGCATTCAATTTAACTTGTTTTTCTTAAGAGAACTACTGGCATGCCAGCCTGCTGTAAGGGTGGAGAGCCTGAATGCACAGGGCATGTCAGAGCTGGTCACTTGGTGCTGCACTCTGAATAGCTGATGAAGCCTCTTTGTATCAGAGGCTTCAGCCTAGCCTACTTCAACAGACAGATATATTTATATAGACAGATATATTTAACCAATGGATCATTAATCTAATATCAGATCAGAGTGATAAACATATGCTAAAATAGGCAGTGAGTCAAATTCTTCTGAAGGAGTACACCTGCATCCCTCTGGATCATTTAAGAGTGATAGTCCAATGATAATACACAGAAGCTGTAATAAACTCTTGTGTTTATTTTAAAGGTAAGATTTCTTCCTTTCACTTTAAGATCCTTCCATTACAAGATGATGGAGGAATTATTTCTGCTTTGATTAGTCTATTTTTATGTAACCAAGAGAAAGAAGAGACAGGCCAATGAAATGCACTAGTATTAAAGTTCTCTACAGTATATAAGGTAAAATCACTGCTTTAATCATTTCAGTTCACAGTTCTATACATAAGATACTGTAGACGATACTGAAATAGAGACTGAAGTCTAATTTGCCAAAAAACTCTGAAGCTCAGCAGGGAGACTCACACTTTCTTCACAACTGGAACCACTTCTCAGCAGTGACAGCCTAAATCTTCACCTCCAGGTTGCATCTTAGCCCTCCAATAACTGCAACAACTGTTCAGCTATCCAGTGACTTAAAAAAACCCCACTGAACACATTTTAATCACATTTTCAGGGCAGTTTGCAGCTACAGGTAAGAAAAGGGTACTTGTGTGGTGTGATCAGACAGCTCTTGGCAAAGTACAAGTAAAGGCTGTTTGGTCACTGCTTTGGTACAGGCAGCTCAGGCTCTCCCCAAGTCTCCTTCTCTCCTTCCTCTCCTTTCTTTAGAGAAATCCCTTTGGTAACTCAATACTGCAATATCCTTTAAATCAAAGGAGTTAAGCCAATTGCTCTGACAGACATCTAGGAGATTCCCCACCCTAAGGACGAAAGAATGAATTTTAGCACAAGTCAGCGTGAAAAAGCTACTTCAAAGACACAGCAATACAACCCACAATTCTATAAACAGCTTGAAATGATCCCTCTACACATTCATTAGACTGAAAAGGGGCATGCCATTGTATACAACCACTCCCAGCCTTAATGCTGCCTTCTGGCCTCTGATGTTCAAGGCATGGCCTCAGGAAAAAGAGAAAAATTTAAAAAGAAACAGAAGACTTTTTAAAGGTAGCTGTCTACCCAGTTCATCCTCCTTTGGGTTAATAGCATGAGTCTCATCAGCTTCTATTTTTTATTCAAAAAGAGCCCTTACAACTAAGAGGCTAACTGGAAAAAAAATTAGGAAGAACTAAGAATTGTGCATTTAGTAATGTAGCAAAGTGCTAGAAGAGATCCCTTGTAGAAAGCTGGTGCAGAAAGCTGCATAGGCACAGGCAATTATCTGTTATTTAGAAGTGTCTCAGCACATACCCATTTGTACTTTTAACAAATTAAAGGGCTTTCTCAAGTCAAGAACTTAAATTTGTCAAATTGTATTGCATCACTTCCATAGAGCTTTTTTTTTCCTCCCCCTGATGTGAAGTTTACTAATGCAGTATATTTAGTAGTAAATCTACATAGGCTGGAAAGAGGTCAGCACTGTGCAAGCAGATTTTTTAAGCTTATAAATCTACCTGGTAAGAGAGCTTGGGATCAGATTGTTGATGCCCAATACTTGAGCCTGAACATTTTAGAAATCAGATGAAGATAAGGCTTTTGTCATCTTCTTACAGAATTCACCCCCCAACAATGTTCATTTATAATATATTTATCAGATCTATTTTCTTTAAAAGAAAATACTTTTTTCAAAACAAGTTTCATACCAAAAAACTTATGCTACTCAAACTCTAAGCCTAAGATATAAAGATTACATATAAAATAAAAATCACAAAACCAACTAGCTAAGCTAGGGCAGACATTTGGTGGTGGTGTCACTCTAGTTATTCATGCATGACCATGCTTAAAGTCAGTTGTGTGTGCCGTTAAAAAATGCATGCAGACAAGCTGAGAAGTAATTCTGATTCACTTTCAGAAGCACCTTTACGGTATAGGCACTAAATCCCATTACTTGCATCTACATTAGATTTTAGATTTTAGATTTTAGATTAGGAATTTTGATCTGCTTCTAATTCCCGTTTGCTGTGCTTTGATTTGCATTAGAGAGTAATCTTGGGGTGCATGAACAGAATTCCTTCTCACTGAAACTGAACCAAAAATGCCCTCCAATGACTAATTCATATCACAGGACCAGACAAGAATGCGTCTCCAGCTCATCAAGCTGGATTCACAGCAGGAGCTGTGACAGTGTGTATGGAGAATAAGCAGAAGGGAAACAGAAAGTTACTTCACTCAAAGAGAAACGCTATGATATACACACTGAGCTAAGTGATTTAATGAAAGAAAAGTAACATTAGCAGGCAGCAAAGATATGCAAAACTGCAATGAAACCTTCTGCTGTTTGAAAAGCTCTAAAAATAACAAATGACTGTGCTGCTAAGTTCCATAAAAGATAATGGTGTGGAAGTAAACATTTCAGAATTGTTAGGATAAAAAAGGGAGGAGATTGTTAGAGGATGTCTCTGAAAAGGAAAAAAAAAGAATGTAAGAAAAAACCCCTGTTTTCTTCTTCTAAAAGGATGTACAAAGCAAAGCAGACTTGTGCTCAAGGAATCACTAAAAGACCTTTTTTTTTTTGTTGTTTTGGCTGAGTTCCTCTCTACATCTCCTCTTTAAAAACAAAACAACACAACAACAACCAAAAAACCAAGGCAAATTCTTTTGCCTGCTTTTTATTTCCATCCACTCACTGTGTTTCATATTTTCATTTATCTATGTGAGTAGAAAAGACCCATCATCAGCTCACAAAACTGAAGCTTGCAAAATAAACCTAGCAGCAAATGTATACTGGTTCACTACAGTCCTTTTCTGTTCTGTATCTGTGGTTTGGGTCTTGAGAACTGGTACAACCGGGTACAACTGGGTTGAGACATGCAGAGTTAGGATGAACCCTCATGCTGACTTCTGTATCAGCATATAGCATGTGGATATTAGGAGGAATTTAAGGAGCAGAAGTTTCTCTCTTTCTTGTACTGACAACTGCTTGTACAGCATCAGGCGGCATAGTGACCCCTAATAAGTCTGTGCTATCATAAATGATGATCAGGTCTTTTCTAACAGGTTCTGCAAACCAGATAGTAGGAGATAACTGCATCCTTCTTTGTTATGCTAGTATAATGCTTCCCAATTTCAAGAAATAAAGAGATCTTTAGGAAGACTGTGACACCTGGGACAATCTCTGAAGACTAAAAAAAAAGGCAGTAGCTCAGCTGACCAATTTGTCTTCTACCAGTCCCCTACGTTTTCTGTGTCAAAAGAAGAGATTGTTGAACTCCTACTACCATTGATGAGCTGGCCTTGTGCTTTAAAGCTGTGTTTCCATGATTTTGTATAGAGGAGGGAGGGATTTCCTCCTGTCTGGAGGATCACCTTCTTTCTTTGCCTACAATCATCTGAGTCACCCTGTAAGACATAGATTGTTTTGGTGGGGAGTCAGAGAAAGGCAAAGCTCAGCGGGTTAGCCTCCTTCCAGGAGAGGTGGGGGAATTAGGCTGGCAGGATGCACAGCAACAGTGGATGCTTATCCATGTGCTCCTTGAGCTGTACATCATTGTGGAGACATTAGAACACCACTGTTCTGTGAAAGAATTGCACTGAAAGGCTCAACTGCTGTCCTGTGTCAGAGGGCAAAGCTGTCTCTCCTCACTTCATGGCGCATGCTTGGAGTGCCTCTGGATTAAGCAGTGCCTCAGCACATTCCCCCTGCTCAGCCACACCACAAATCCCATCCCACCATATCCAGCTGGATGCAGGGATGCAGTCCCATGAAAATCATCTAATGCAGCTCAGGAAAGATACCTGAATACGTGTCTAATATCCCAGATTATCCTTATCTGAATTAAAAATTGCTGTCTTGCTTTTTTCAGCCCCATAAGAAATGGTCCTCTCTTATCACAATAAATAAACCCAATGTGTCAACATAATTAATATCATCCTCCAGTTTTAGCCACTAAACAATTCTAAATTTAATTTACAGTGTGTCTATGATAAAAAGTCCCAAAACCCATTTATTTGAAAAAAAGCAAATGGAGTTTTAATAGCTTCTCTCTTGTCACCGATGAGAACAAAACATGCTTCCTAAATGCCCATGTGCCTGCTCACCCCATTTTGCTCTGACAGTCTGGATGCTCAGACACTCCTGTACTGCCCTCTCCTGTTCCAGCTTCAGCCTGCTGTGTTTGGACAAAAAAATAGGCAGCTGGACAACCAAGCAAAGAACAGATTATTTTCTCTTCCTGTGAGGTAGGAAAAAATTAAGTTTTAATGCCAGCTGTTAAAACAAAGCTGTATTTGATTTTACAAATTTTAAGGGATAGAAACTTACAATGTGGATAGTAGGTAACATAGCACTGACTGCATTGAGGACTGAAAGCAACTGCTTGACTGGATACAAAGCTTATTGAGATTTCTATTTGTTCCCCAATCTTTCACCTCTCCTGTGTCACTCTAGTCTCAAGTTTAACCAGGGTCATCTGAAAGATGCTGCATGAGGGTTACCCAAGGAACCACACACATTTCCTGCTATCTCAGGGAACAGCCTCAAATTTATCATTCTCAAAACTGCAGCTCTCTAGTGAGAAGTACACAGGATACTAAACCCTCTTGCACTGCTCTTAAAAATTACATTTGTCATCAAAAACCTTTTTGGTATTCTAGGGCAAAGACTAAAAGATGCCCAGGGTCTGTTGTTGCATACCCTCCAGTCCTACAAGTGACAGAAATTAATTTGTGGAGTGTCCAACCCCATATCCTTTTTAATAACTTCTCCAGGTTAATGTCAGTGATAATTCAGAGGATTCTTCTTAAATGCAGATTTTTTATTTACTACTGGCCAAAAGATACTGATTTTTAACTACAGAAAAACTAATCAGAATTAGCAATTCCTTTCTGGAGGAAGAAAGATACCATTTTTGTCAGCTGAGGATTGAAATATCCCAAGTGCCTTCCAATTTCCCCACTTCATTCCTAATGAGCACACTGACCTCTGCTGTCTTGTGAAAGAGTCTGTTTGAAAATGCAGCAAGGAGAACTACCCCGCCTTCCTCCTCTTGATCCATTCCTTGCCTTACCCAGTGAATAAACTTATTGTTTCTTTTTGTTCTTTACATTAAAAGGAAGAGAGAATGCTTCTGGATGTCTGTCTGTCTCAGCAGTGGAAAATCTTGGAAAATCTGCTCTGGGTGGGCATCACAAGCATATCCCAGAGATGGTTTTGATGTCCTTTGCCTTTTTTTCAAAGAGAGAGGTGTTGATCTGAAGGTTCCCTAAGTAAAGCAATGATTCACTTACTCTCCTGTAAGATACAGGGATTTTTTTTAATCAACTGCAACCATGTCAACAGCTTCTCACAGCAGCAGAAGAACTGGTATCCATTTAAATCCATTCTGGGAATCATAAACAGCTTGTTGACAGAGGTCACATCCACAGGGGAGCTCACAGTTGATTAGTTCTCCTTCACAGAGCTTTTGCAGGCAGTGTGACTTGTGCTTCAGGAGAGAATTTAAGACAGGGTTGTACTGAACTAACCAGAAACAATTTCAAAAAATTTTGTTGTGTCTGCCAAGGTGCTTAAATAAATGGGAAATGAAAATAGCCATGAATTTTGAACTCAGCTTTGCTACTTTTGCTGTGTGCTGTATGTCTGCATTGTTGATGTATCAGCTTTTGTTCCCTATGCTGTGTTACACTGAATTCACAGCTTCTACCTCAGTAAAAAATACCTCTTAAATAATGACATTAAAATGCTTTCCATCACATTATTAGGTTTGAACTATAGAAGTGCAAGTAGTAGGGAGATTTTTAGTATGCTTAAGACACAAATCTATAGGAAACCATCATCTCACCAGTCCTGAGGCATTTATTCCTTCCCTTCAACCATTTTATTGCATAAGCTCCTTCTTAATTTCCTTTACAATTATTTCCACTGGATAGTATTGACTGAATTTCTACTTATTTACTTACTATTGTTTTCTTATCACTGTATATTTGCAAAACTCTTGATACACAAACAGAAAGAATGATAATGTGCAAGACATTCTAAATAAATAAAAGTCCCAGTATCATATATTACATGAACATTCTACTGAATTAAAATTGATGAGTCAAATATTTCACAGTCACTATTTACCCAGACTGTTTACACTAGCTGGTGTCTATTAGTACTCCAAGACAATGTTCTTTCCAATTACATTTTATAACTTCACCGGCATTGTTCTAAATGATTATCATTTCTCTGTTAAATCCAGTTCTTAAGGTTCCCCTCTACTGGTTCTGTCCCCAAAGTACACTGCAGAGTTTACCCTGCTGGTGAACTTCGATTGACACAATAGGCAATCCTTGCTTGGCATGCAATACTTAGGGCTAACTACTTGTCTAAACCATCTCATTAAATGAAAACCATTATCAGAACTCTGAATAAAAGGTATTTTGCAACACTTTGCATTTTCAATAGCTGTTAACATACCACCTGAAACAACATTTGTTTGCCTAGTACTTTTTATGAATATATATTTCAGTTCTGTTTATTATCTTTCCAGTTCTGCTTAATATATTTCCCAAAGACCTCCATGAAGGGAGAGAAGGCACCCTCAACAAGTTTGCAGACAACACTACGTTGGGTGGGGGTGTTGATCTGTTGAATGGCAGGAAGGCTCTGCAGAGGGATCTGGACAGGCTGGATCAATGGGCTAAGACCAGTAGTGTGATGTTCAACAAAGCCAAGTGCTGGGTTCAGCACTTGGGTCACAACAATCCCCTGTAGTGCTACAGGCTGGGGGAAGAGTGGCTGGGAAGCTGCCCAAAAGGAGCTGGGGGTGCTGGTGACAGCAGATGAACGTGAGCCAGTGTGTGCCCAGGTGGCCAAGAAGGCCAATGGCATCCTGGCCTGGATCAGCAATGGTGTGGCCAGCAGGAGCAGGGCAGGGATTGTCCCCCTGAGCTCAGCACTGGTGAGGCTGCACCTCAAATCCTGTGTGCAGTTCAGGCCCTTCACTACAATAAAGACACTGAGGTGCTGCAGTGAGTTCAGGGAAAGGCAATGGAGCTGGTGAAGGGTCTGGAACATAAATCTTATGAGGAGTGGCTGAGGCTGTTTATCTTAGAAAAAAAGAGGCTCAGGGGAGACCTTATTACCCTCTACCACTGCGTGAAAAGAACTTGTAGCCAGGTGGGGGTCGCTCAATTCTCCCAGGTAACAAGGGACAGGATGAGAGAAAATGGCCTCAAGTTGTGCCAAGAGAGGTTTAGATTGGATATCAGGAAAAATTTCTTCTCTTGCCAGATGGTCAAGCATTGAAACAGGCAAGTGGTAGAGTCACCACCCCTGGGATTATTTAAATGATGTGTAGATGTAGCACTGAGAAACGGGGTTTAGTGGTGGACTTGGAAGTGCAGGCATAACGATTGGACTTGATGACTTAAGGGTCTTTTTCAATGGAAATGATTATTTAAATTTTTCATTTTTGATTCTGTATATATGCACATGGAAAACAGATTTCATATAATGTCTGACCTTTGATTTCTTACCTTTCTAATGTCAGCAAGCACATGCATACAGATAAATAATACAGAGAAGTTAAATTATTACTGAACAAAGAGGTTTCACCTCAAGTTATAAAAGCAAGAAATAAAAAATATTACTTAATACCCATATATATATAAGTTTCTTAAGATTTTAATAGCTGTACCACTACTTGCAGCACAGGAGGAATGTTGGTGTTTTGTGGATTTTCCCCACTATCAGCATAATAGCAGTGAAATATCTTACTTAAAGAGAATTTCCTTTCATGCTTCCACAACTCCACATAAAAAGCACAACCAGACTAAGACGTCAACCCACCACACAGAAAGAGGTAGAGAATGCATATACATTCACTCTGCCTTTAGGAAGACTCTGTGCACCTGAGCTACCCTGTAACCATGTTTCCTATATCAGGTCTTAGTGTAAGTCAGCACATCATGCTTTTGATTACACCAGGGTCTGGCTTATACCATGTAATGAATCTTTAGTTGCATGAAGTGTGGGAGAGGGAGAGGGAGAGGGAGAGGGAGAGGGAGAGGGAGAGGGAGAGGGGAGAAGGGAGAGGGAGAGGGAGAGGGAGAGGGAGAGGGAGAGGGAGAGGGAGAGAGAGAGGGAGAGAGAGAGGGAGAGAGAGAGGGAGAGCGAGAGGAGATGCTTCCTTGACATTTTAAATATTTTCAGCAGCTCTCTTGCTTGTCTTTGCTCCAACACCTAGAAGTAGCTGGGAAGCTTAAATCCAGGTTTGAGATTAGGTAGGTATATATTTTACTGTGTCTGTTCAACATCCATTTTGATACGGCCATGTCTTAAGTGTTTCTAAAGCACACAGCTGTACCTTATGAATAACAGCACCTGAAATGCTTAGGAGCAGCTCAGAGATCCCAGAATTGTGAAGCTCCAATCACTGCAACTAGCTCCCACTGGGGTATTTCCATTGTTTATGCACAACGCAGCCAAACTGAGGCAGGGAGCAATGCCATAACCTGACCCAGACCTCAAAGAAATTCACAGCAGCCCTCTGAGAAGATGAAGCTCTCATGCCCGTCCTGCAGGCTGGTGGCTCCTCAACTTCCCATCCCTTTGGAGCTGCCCTACCAAAT
Source organism: Certhia americana (assembly GCA_018697195.1). NCBI lineage: Eukaryota > Metazoa > Chordata > Aves > Passeriformes > Certhiidae > Certhia > Certhia americana. The sequence goes on along the minus strand of CM031860.1, from coordinate 39,937,548 downwards.
GCTGGGGTGGGACTTTCCTTGGACAGGAGGAATTTATATTCCCGTGGCTGCCTTCTGCTGGGTCTAGCAAGGAGGAAACATGGGCAGCATAGCCCCAGTCTTGAATGAAAAGGGTTCATTTCCTGCAGATTTTGTAAAGAATGGAAGGAAGCATTTCAAATGTCAGCAAGGGAAGTGCAATTCTTCCTGTACCAACAAAGGGTGCAGAGGAGATGAGTGACTTCTCCTGACAAACCCCATTTCCATTCCTGCTGAAAGCAGAGACAGTGTTGTCCTGTCTCTGCTCTTTCCAGTGGCATTACTAGGCATAGTGCCACACAACATGTTCCAAGACCCCCTGCTCTGCTCAGGGAAGGCAAACCTATCCCAAATGGCAACTGGAAAGGAAAAAAAAAAAGAAACCTGACTAATTGAGCCCAGCTCAGGAGATAAAATTTGTGAATTATTACAGTTCTGACCTCCACAGTAACACAAATCCTAGGATGTGCCAAGAACAAATTAGGCTGTCTGCAGTTGGGACTTCTCCCCAGATAAAAAGCCTTTTTTCTAGATATAATAAACAAGCAACTTTGCCAGTGCTGGAGAACACACAGATAAAGAGTCCCTCCTGGAAATCTCATTTGGAAATTTCAAGGCTTTAACAGAATAAAGATAGTGTTGGGTTTCGGGGTTTTTTTTGTTATTGGTTTGTTTGTTCTTTGGCAAGGGGAGGTTAAATTAACTACATAGCAAAAATAACGAATTCAAATTGAACTTCCACTAAGTTCATGGCCTTCCATTTCCATCGCTGTGTGTCCGACAAATGCTCCTGGGGGCTCCATAATGCTTTAAAACAAGAGGTGCTCCTACCTCGATTGCACCCAGGTGGGTTCTGGCTGAGGAAAGCAATTTTAACATCACTTTGAAGTATCCTGCTAATTTTCCAGTCCCATTTTGTCTGCCAGACACAACTTCCTTTCTCTTTCCAGAGCAAAATGAGATATATGTAAACAAAGAATGTGGGATTTGAGTTTTGCTTCCAAAAGCAGTTCTTTACCAGAATGAATGAGAGGCAAAACATCAAAAATCCCAGAAGCCACGGGAGTCCCAGAGATGTTTGGACATCCCTTAGAAGGAATCTGAAGTAAGTTCTTCAAAAATATACTTTTCTTTACACTGCTAATCAAAGCACTTATATTTAGCACAGAATTAATTTCAGCCAAAGTAAAATTTCAGCCATAGCCAGACTTGCAACCATAAAGAAAAATAATAGTTCAAAAGTGATGGTACTTCCTAACTTGTGTGATTTGTGTCAAGCTATAATGAAGGGGCAAAATATTTAGTTTTCCCAAGTTAATCTTTCTGCTGCTGTACAGGCACACCCAGATTCATTTGTGGTGCTCCAGTATAATTTTGTAGGATGGCAGTTCTTGAGTAAGCTGTGCTATGCTGGGGGAAGTTCACTTGAGCAGAGATAACTCATGTTCATTCAGCTGTCAAAATAAAGCCAAAGAAATCTGAGAGTAGTGGTGCAATTTCCTAATATTATCTTCCTCACTCATGTTTCATTCACCCCTGGGACTGTAATTGAGTTGCTACTTGGTGTAAACGCTTTGCTCCACAGTCCTAATGGGAGAGAAGTGACAAAGTCAATCCATAATATCACACTTCAGCATGCCTGGAGAAATTGAAGCACGCTCACATTGAATGTCTGTGACTATTTGTGATACCCTGCTTCTGGGTTTTTTAAAATGCCCCAATTTGTAACCAGTTAGTAATCTGTAAGTGAATTTTCCATACTGACCTGTGACCATTCAGTTTATGTACAAGCCTTGGGTGATGGTTGTGGGTGAACTGCGAGCATATGATGTGGAGGGTCTCAGCCAAAGACAGTTGATTGCTGACACATTCTTTACTGAGCTCTAACATGTCAGAGTTAATTCTGCACAAGCCACATTGACTTTTCTCTGCAGCAGGACTGATCAGACCCTGGTTTATTGGTTCCCTTGTCTGTTACAGAGCATTACACCTCCAAAGCAGAGCAATGGCAATAGAAACTGCTCAAGCCTGAATGCAATCAGAATTTTCTTTCATTAGTATTTACGTTTTGGCACTTGATGAAGAAAATTTTTGAAGAGAGTTTGTTTGTGAGATAATAGTTTATTAAAAATAGTTATGTACTTTGGAGAAATGCTCAGTTAAAGAGTAACTTTGTAAAAAATGGAATAAAAAAAAATACTAAATCTAACAGTTCTGATTAATCTGAGGAACACAAAAATGATGGGATTGTTTAGCACAGTGAGAAATAAGCTTGGAGAATGGACTTTCTTCCACACAGTATACAAAGGATATCACTGTTTTAAGCCTTCCATTTTACCCCTGAAACATGCAATCTTTGACTACAGATAAATTACATCCTTCATGAAACTATTTGTTTCTCCAAACTCTCTGCAGCTAAATAAACAACATTAGAGCTTTACTTTGCTTAATGCTGGCAGGGAGAATAGTCTGCATAATTTGATGAATCTGAGTTATTCGGTTATTTCTGAACTAGCATTCAAAAACTGGGGAAAAAGACTTAAAAAATACATATGCAATTTAAATTTTAAATTCTTTCATTGGCTTTGGCACATCTCAGGTTCACGTTTTCAGCCTCTTTTCACAGCCACAAGGGATACTAACTTATTTTTCTTCTCAGGTAGTAGCCTAAACTCAGATGCTGGAGTTTGAAGTGGAAGACCAAATCTGGCAGATATGGACATGGGGCAAGTGGAAGAGTTATGATCAAGGGAAGAATTATAAATGACATTGACCCTGGCTGTACCACCACTGAGTGGCACCAGGCTCATTTCTTCCAACAACTTGGACCTGAGAAAGGCTGTCAGAAAACAGACTTATTTCTATGCCCAGAATTCTTAATCAAATTAATTTTTCCAACATCCGTCTTGTGTTTCTGACCCTATTTTGACAAGGCTACGGAGTGGATATCAGAGCACTGGGCTGTTTCTGCTCACTGAAGATTGCTCCAGTAGCTGAATGGTGTTTGCGTCCACACATGCCCTTGATTCACACTTGCACTGAAGCAAAACCACCTTGCAGTTCCCTCCTGTTGTGCACTGTGTAAGGTTTCACAAGTCACAGCCAAAGCATCCTCCTCACACATTCAAGCAAAAACGTCCCCAAGAATTTCACAGTGAGTAAGATGATCTCTTTCCTCTGAGAGTGGCATGTCTGCAGATATTCAATTCCACCCAATAAATGGAAACCATATGAACATAAGGCAAAGGAGAGTGCAGCTAGTTTTCACTGCACCCTTTCCACCAAACACCTCTCCAATATTTGCATGGGGAAAGCTTCTTCTGAAGTTGTCAGACCTTCATGGTCATGGCTTGGGATAGTGCCAGTACAGATGTGGCCTTTTTTGTAGGTCCCTGAACAGTTGTCAAATCTCTCTTTTACTCTTTTTTTCCCCTGGTTTCTGTACCTTGCATATTTATTTTCCTTCTCAGACTTTCCTAAAGGTTTAATTTTCTCTCTGTGGATTTTGCCAGGTCTCCCAGTGCTGGTTCCTAAGCAAGTTTAAGGTATCTGAGTTCTTCCACTTCAGGGAATGCCAGTCACAGCTGTCATTGCTCTTCAGGGAAACCAAACAATTCGAAGAGGCCAAAACCCAACCAGAAGCTAGAGTCCAACACCAGCCTTCTAATGCCTGAACTGCAAATACCCAGAAAAAATGACCTACTAGCCCTGAGAGATGTGCTTCTGATCACTCACACAACAGTGAAAGCAGGAAAGAGGTAGAGAGCACCCTTTTCAGTGGCTGACTCTGCAAGAGGTGCCCTACAGTACAGCTACTGAAGTACATCTACTCATTTACAGAGCTGTTAATTTAATGTAGTGGGAGATACTATGCCTGGAGTTCAGACTTTTGCTGTTTGCACACAGGTCCACAATGTTCTGAAATGTAAATAAAACCCAGACAGCTCTAAAATACTGACTTAGAAAAGTTGGTGTGTTGTACCAAAGGAGGCACTGTGCTCTACATGACTTACGCTGCTGTTGTTTAATCCTCTACAGAAGGTAGATGGCCAGGATGGCTGGCTCTTTGTTACTACCTAGCACAACTGCACTTATTAGCTAATTTTCAGCTGTTCTCACAAGTTCATGTGGCAATATACAGAGCCATATTCCTGGAATTGCTCTTATCTGTATAGTGGGATACTGCTTCCACCAAAAGCTGCTGCTGACTGAACTGGGCGCTGCCCAGGACTGGAGAGGAAACACGCCTCTCCTATCAAGCTCACTTACCCAGGTAGAGATGTCCTTTAAATAAGAAATCTCTAGGCAGTTGTCTTTCCCAATTTGCATGGTTGTCATCTTTCCTGTTGTGTTTTCATTTGCTTGTCCCTACCAGACAAAAGACCTGCTCTCCCTTCTCCTGAAGTCAGTGGGAATTCTGCCATCAATTCCAGCGGTAGCTGGATTGTGGCCAAAATGTTAGCCACTCCACTTCCCCTTAAGTCATTCCCAAACAAGACTTCTTTGATTACACACTGAGCCTGAGGGGTCTTAGTTATCTTCTAACCCGCTCCTTTATATCTCCAGTATCTATGGATTCCATAGTGTAGGCAGGAACTGTTTGAATAAAGCGCCTTAATCATCAAAAGTACTTTTCTTCCTCAGCTGTGTTTTTTCTCAAAGGGAGTTTGTTGCTAATTCCTTTGGGAATGAGATGGGGAAAAATGAAAAGGAAATTACACCACTTTAAAGTGAAGCTAAACTGAGGAAACCCAACCCCACAGAGAGATACTTTCTGACATTTGAGTACTAATGTACTTATGACTGAATTCATCAGGAGAAAAAATATCATGGTCACATTGAAAATGGTAACTTTTAAAATTATACTGGATGCAAAAGTGATATAAGCCACAAGGGTAACCTTGGCTAGATTTTCAAGGTGGTCTGCAATAGAGGGCAGTGAATAAGAAGAAAGGGGAACCCTATTTATTCAGGTAACTGCACAGTATAACAAGTCCAAAATAGCATCAATTGGTTCTATTTTCTTAGACTTTTAAACAGTAATTGTGTTGTCCTTTAATTAGACACTGTGATTACTATACTCTGCAATAAACAGAAGGTATACCTAGGTACTTAGTTTTTAGCCACAGAGGGAAGCACCACAATACGTATGGTTATGCCTTACAGAAGGCACTTGGTAAAGGATGAAATGGTAACAGTAAACAATCAGTCTGACTCAGAAGACTAACAGAGGACTCTGTCCAAACTGAATCTTGCAAAAAAATATTCTTGCAGCTGCAGAATTTTGGTGCTGAGGTTAGTATTATTTATAAAAACACAAAGGAAAACTGATTCTGCTACATAACTGAAAAGCTTTACTACAATTTGGACATACAGCAGATTTCCTATACTTCAGGTAAAACATATTCACTGTCCAAATAGGACATATGAGAATTTGGTTTTGGTTTTGCACACAGTGAGGACGCTATGACAGCAGCACTAAGCAATATATAGCTCTCCAAAAGGCTGGGTGGGCACTACAAAGAGGAAAAAATACTATCAGAGAGAGTCACTATTTTACTCTTCCACCAACAGCAGGTGAAAAAATGAATACATTCAATATAAAATCAATTAAATAAATTCAATATAAAATAAGGACGCAATATTGCTAGGTTGTCTGTTTGAATTAAAAAGGCTACGTACTGCAACACATATTTTACTGGTTTTCTCTGATTAGATATTCTTAGCATGACTTCTAAGACTATGTTGATTTGGCCCTGTTATATTTTGTTGATAAATTTTGTACGTGACATAATATTTGGGCTATTATATGATATTATGAATGAATAATGTCAAAATACTAATTCTTTATTTCATGCATGCAGGACTTACTAAGTATATGCCACACTGCTAGAATGGTGGCCTTTCACAACATACTTCAAGAAGAAGGAGGTAAAGTATGCTAGTTGGCAAAGGAAGTTCTAAATGAAGAGAGACCAGCAGGTTTTATTTCTATTTGGCACACAAAGTTAGGGAATTAACTTTCATGTCATAGGAATGTTTTAGGAAAACCATCAGAACATCCAGCCTGACTCTTTTGTAAGATTCCACTGTGATATGCATAATTGGAAGGGAAGGGTGTAAAGAAAAAACAAGCAATCCAGGCTCTAAAAATGACTGTGAGAGAAAATAACTGTCTACACAGAGATGGTTGAGGCTACACAAGCACATCCAGAAGCTGGACTTCATTTTTTCTTCAATATTTACTTTGGTACCATACAAAACCAACAGTCTAAACAATTCCTCAGAAAAGTTGTGGGATCTCACTCTTCCTGTTTGACATTCACTGAAACAGAGCCATTGAGGGGATTTTTATATCGTTGGTCTCCCTGGGATGAAGAGTGGTAAACCTGGATGAGTGAAAGCTCACTTGTTCAATGTATTTGCAGAAGACTTATTGCCGAAAGAGCACAGCAAATCCTGCCTAGCTGCAGTTACCTGGTGACACTGCAACACATCTCAGGTGGGGTTTCTACACTGGGCTAAAATAGAAGGCAGTGCAGGAAAGGTTCTGAGATGGACTATGTGAAGAAAACCCCATACTTCATGTTCAAACCGGCTGTGTGCCAATACTGCAGATTTGGTGGTGTGATGGGGCTTCCTTGTGATCACCCACAGCCAGGAAGGGTAGATTCATCCCTCAACCTCTGCGTGAGCAGCTGAACAATGCTCAAAGGTACATGGCTGTGCTGTTTGCACACAAAGGGAGTCACACGAAAGAGCAGATTAGTGGGTTGCACAAAACCAGCTCCTGAGCTCTAATCCCGGTGGTTCTGTTAACCACACCGGGTGGCCTCTTGCAGGCCTATTGGCCTGTCTCTGAGTTTACATATCTGGAAGAAAGAAAAGACTTTCACAGAAGCACTGTGTGCTCTATCCAACTTAGGTTTTACTGCACATTTTAAAATGTCACACACCTGATTTGCCTGCTGCCAGATTTCTTCCATTCAAGTTGAAGAAAAAATGGCCTAAAGTTTGATCTATGCTCATTCACAGCCACTTTAAACTGGTCAGAGAGGTGTAAAGGGACCTACTTGGGAACAAAGTATAAGAGTCACATTCAACATGTGATCCCTTCAGGCACACTTCCAAACAAACCACCACCTTTTACTGCTTCTTCGCAAGACTTATGACTAATGAGGTGGGTTTGTTACAAAAAGCATTTGTTTCATTAAGAATTTTAAAATAGATCTGTATCTGAAAAAGAAAGTATGTAAATTTGGTTCATATAATAATTATGAAAGCTGAGCTACGAATAATCCTGAAAAAGCCAGGCAGATTGCAGGCTATAGCTAGAGGACTTTCAAAATAGCAATAGCAAGAAGCATCGGCCCTGCAAAAACCCAGCACTGCTATTTATGCTGAGTAACTATTCATTTACTAAAGAGATTACAGCAATACAATTAATCTGCTTGTTTATTCTATGTTTACCCATATCTTTTTGAAAGTGAAAAGATTTTGTTCTGTTTTCCAAACAAGCCACGTAAGTTATTTATTAGATATTATATGTTATATCCATGTTATATGCTAGATCATAAATGTACTACATTACCAAGGATTTGAGACATGCTACTGTACAGGATGCTATTGCAGTAAATGCAAAGGCTGATTTCAGAAGTCAAAATAAAATTGGGCCATCTTTTAGTTCTACAGGAATTATTTTTTCCACATCCACTTTTCATTTTGATTCCTAACCACTGATATATGCCACATGTCAATGAGCATGCTATCTTTCACATTCCTCCATTCTTCCCTCCCTCAAACTGAATATACCAGTGTGCCAGACTTACTGTAAGGAAAAATCCCAGCGTGACTATGTGATTAATTAATCAACAATAAATAAACATATGATTTGGGCCTCCGGGAATATTATTACAATCAATCCTGTAAGAAGCCTGTGCATATGGATGGTGGATTTGCATACGTCAAAAATTAATTTCCTCTGTAGTCATTCAATTTAATCTTGGGGAAGCACTCTGGAGTATGTTAAAGACAATATTCTAATGGAAAGTTATCATCTAGCTCTAGAATCCTCTGTGATAAACAGTATATAAATTAACTCAAGGATTTACATTGCACTTCTGCAAAATTTAATTTCTGTCCTAAGGCTCCATTTATACAGGTTGTAGTTCAGAAGTTAAAGACCAAAGCACACTCAAAACATCTTCATGAAAACAAAATTACGGTAAAAATTATCAGCATGTTTCCAGAAGGAAAACACATCCTTACATTCAACAGGAAGGCATTTTACTGAAGCCACAAATGCTTGTCTGTTGTTTAAGTGTTAGAAATATTTAATGATTATTCACATATAATTTTTTAAGATGGACAATGGAAGACATGAGAAAGAGGATATAATTTCTTATTTTCTGCTTTGACACTTAGGACAGCTTAATTTCTATTACTGAAACACTATTACAGGCTATGCTTGCTGTAAAATCTTCATACTATATCCCTTGTGCACCTTATGAATTTCACTACAGCTTCACATAAAAAGAAAAAATCTGATTCCTTTCATAATAATAGCAAATAGTTCCAGCTTACCACAGCTGCAGAAGTTTGCTGTCCCTAGAGATTTGTCATGGTACAGCTCTTGCTCCCAATCAAAACAGTGACATAGTGGTCATGATTTACAGCTTGCAGGGGCTTGATTAGGGGACAGCACACTACTGAGCAAATATTAAAGAACTTATAAAGTGCAGCAGGACTTTTAATCTTTACACACACACACACACACACACTCAAAAAAAAAAAAATCCTGCCCAAAAATAAAGGGAAAATGTAAGATTTCTCTTCTTCTGTTGTTAGGTTTCAACAATGATCACCCATAAATGAGACTGGCTCTTTAAACAACTTCATCCTTATGATTTTAAATGGTAAACATCTGCACTGTTAACAGTAACAGAACGGCAAAACTTGCATGATAGCAGGGAAGAATAAAAATGACTCTCAGGTAAAATGGACAGTTTTCCTTATAGAATTATTAAGAAATAAATAGCAAGAAGAAAAATTAAAAACATGATTATTTATTTTAAAAGAGAGTGAGCTGATGTATGAAAAGAACATTCATATTTCTATGTTCAAGCAAAATGTCTTGATTAGCATCAAGAATAAAAATTCCTATGTGATGCCTTTTTGTTGTTCTCACTGAATTTGCCTAAGCAGAATGGAAATGGTAACCATGCATAAAAGATTCCAGAATTTTTATTTTCTGTTATAAAACAAGGCTTAAAACAGCCTACAGAACAATAAAAAATTACATTTATTACATTTACATTTACACTGATGATGTTTTGAAATTTAATTAGTTGCCAAGTTGTAGTTTTTGATACTGAAGTCTAATTTCTACTCAAATCTAGCAACTTCATTTTGATAAAGTTAAATCTATTGCACAGGACTTGAGTAGTGATAAAGTCAGCTCAGTTTTCTCCAATAAAATAATATATTAGATGAGTGCAAAGAGCATGTATTCTAACTGCTAATTTCTATAATTTTATAATATACTTTTGACTGTGAAGTGGAATGAGACACCAGCAGTTTAAAGTCCGTATTTCTGAAAATGTCTGGCTTCACATGCATGGGGATTTTTGGTTTTCTGTTTAAAATGCTGGCAGCTATGAAAGAAAAGAAAACCACAATGATGCTGTATGGATTCACCACTTGACAGATATCATAAGCCACAAATACAAATGGTACATGAAAATTTTATGAGTTATGGGGTCCAACAGCGAAATATTTGCAAATGGTGATATTCCTCTTTCTGCAACTGTATGGATATGTCTGGTAGAATGCAGAAAAAAAGCCATGTTCAAACCCTTAGCTGCAATGCTACTTCTGCATATACAGCTCAAAACTACTATTATCACATATGTTACTTATTAAGTAAAAAGCCTGAAGCTATTTGTCTGTCTACATTTAATCTGATAGTCTATTTTTCCTCCCAATAAACTAGTTTTTAACAGTCAAACTTTCCAGTATTTTTGTTCTCTGATAGCAGAATTCAGGTTTGCTGAATTGTTTCATTTTCTGCAATTTGGAGTCTTCAGTGAAGAAGCTGTTTACTTCCAACATGGTTATACAGTGAAAATACATCTGCATTTATGGAGTTAATAGTCCTCTTATTAATTTTACTCTGGCGCTTTTTTTTTTTTTTTAATAGAAACCTAATGAAAACCATGTTTATGTGCTCAAAGGCACAGAGGAAATTCATTACTCTGAGGAATAACACACTCCACAAGTGAAATGAAAGTAATCTTATTTATGACAGGAAGGGGCCTTCACTAGCCTCAACTCCACCACACTTGGACTGATACTGGCTGCATGAAAGAAGCTGCAAATTCAGGAACTGGTTTCAAACGTAAGCCTCATCTCAGCAATAAACACATTTGCCGTTTAGTCTCGCAAACATTTAAAATCTGCTGAAGGGGAAGTACCCAGTTATTATATTTACTATAAACATGTGACAAAAAGAACACAAAAATTAGAAGAAAAGCAGTGATATGGCCTCTCATTCCGGGTGCCTTCCTTCCATGTAGAAACCAGCCTCCCTCTGTTCCTTGGTCAGTGTCCGCTGCAACACGCACCCACGCCTACGGCCAGCCTGCTTGCTTATCAGACCTGGCCCTTTGCTTTGGGTGTAACAGCAGTGTTGCAGCAACTGAAACCCCCAAGTTTACATGGACTTGGTTGTGGGGAGATGAGAGGCTTATAAATTTATTTGCCTGGAGAACCCTTGAGCAGTGGGAGGTGGAAGACTGTGGGGAAGGATGGGTGCTGCAGGGCTGACGCCTCAGCTTGCTATAGGACTCGATGCCCAGAGGTGCTCAAGGTACCCTGCACAGCCAGGTAATTCCCTAAGCAGAAAAGGGAAATCAGAAATGCCAAAAATTACTTACTGTCCCATCCACCCAGCCCTGTACATGTGTGCGCCTGAGCATCTGGCATCCACGTGCATGTATGCATATGTGTCTGAATTTGAAAGAAAGAGAAAAACCTACCTGCAAAAAGGGAAGATAATGAGAAAACATCCGACAAGTTATTGCTACATCTATTTTGGTGTGAGATTGCATCTTTTTCTTGAACAAAATCAAATGAAAAATGAAAAATGTTTCTTAGCACTGTGAAAGTCATACCCTATGTTCATCCCATTTCTAGAGACTTCAAAAGAGAGCTTTCATTAATGGAAAGTTGTGATATACAGCAAGCTGGATGGATCCACATGCGTTTGCCATTTCTGTATCTAAACCCACATGTTTCACATTCTTTGGGTTTCTTCCCCGAATTGTCTTGAGTTAAAAAGGGGCAGGCGGGAGGAAGGAGCTGCCTGCCAAGACTTCCAGGCAGCAATAAGCCGCACTGCCCACAAGAAGGCACTGTGTATTAACAAATTGGAACACGCCGGGCTTTCTGGAGCGAATAGACTTTTTTTAGTTCCCGCCGATGCTAAAGACCCAGCACAAGATGTGTGGGTTTCTCCAGCGTTGTGAAGGACAGCTGCCTTTGTCTGCTGCAGATGTTTGGCCAGTTGCAGTTTGGATGCTTGACCAATGAGTGAGATAAGTTCTTCAGCCTTGCACAAGGAATTAACTGATATTCTCGTACATCTTCCCCCAGAAAGCAACTTATAACACTAAAACAAGCTTGACAAATTTGAAGATTTAGTTCAAGAAAAACATATTTAGCTCTTCCTTTGTTATATTGCTTCTGCAATTACAGTATGTCTGCATTGCATAGGCACTTTACTTTTTCCTCATGTGATCTAAATTCACCCTCTGCTTCATGCCACAACAAAGCAATTAATCCTTTGTTTGCAATGAGTCAATTGTCATGGAAATTAATATGATTTCACAAATTCAAAAGTATGAACATTTTTTGATCACATATTAAGAGAATAGGGTGTCATAGACAGACCATATCTTTTAGAAATAGCTTGGTATGCAGTGAGTGCAACAGAAAAAGGATATTTTGGAGGAATATGGAAATTTTAAAGCACATAAAAACCCTAAAGTCTCGCCTTGGTCTAAAATATTTTAGCATTTCTCCCAACGAGCAACAACAAAGCAACAACAAAGTTGTACTTTAGATCTTGAACATTCCTCCCAACAGGAAAATTGTACTTTAAATCATTTGCAGCTTTTTGTTTGCACAGAAGATTTCTCAATCTCTTTGTCTGGATTTGAACTTGTCAGCTAGGAGAGCAGAATTGAGACTCTCCTCTTCCCTTGACAAATGATCTATTTGCTGACAGAGATGAGCAAGGGAGTGGACAATCTCAACAGTGTTTTTCTACAGCCATATTTTATGTCCCTCTTAATGTGAACACGAAAAAGCAGAAGCAGCTGCATTGAAAAAAGAAGTGAAGCTGCTCTCTATGTCTGTATACCTCAAGAAGTGCCTGGCATGGGCCAAATTCTCCATGATGACAAGGCCAAAGGCCAGCACAGAGCCATGGTACACGCAAGGTCATTGGAGACTTAGACCTACTTTCAGGTAATGTATAAACCGAGGCTCCTACACGATCCTGGATAAAACACTGTCTGAACCTTGTGAACAAGATGACAGATAGTGCCAGAAGCTGCCTTGGGTTGTGGGAGCTGCCAGACTAGCTCCATACAGCTGAAAGATGTTGTACAGAGAGATCTCTTGACATTATCAGAATTGAATTAGGTTGAAATGGCAATTACAACAGAGGTAGTATATGGAACTGCTTGCTTTCTAGATGACGCCTCCTCTCCCAAATTAAATTAGCCATCCCCCTGCCCCAGCAGAAAGCCACCTACCCACAGCTCACACAAACCACTTGCCTTGGGCTGTCAGGCAGGAAGGGGACACAATTCCCTCCCTTTCACATCTCACAACTGCTGAACAGACTTGTATTACAAAGCACAAGCCATGCCAGTGATCTTTGCTCAAAGATATAGAGGTGGAGTTTATGAGTATATTCACTCCCCTTAAAGAGATTTTGAAAACAATGCATGCCAACACTTGTAAGGCCTATGTTCTTCCTCTTATATGCATGCTACACTGATATTAAGCACCTTGAAATTTTAAAAATGAAGGAAAATTTGTGTGAAAATGTCAGCCTTAGATTTCACTAAATTCCACAGCAGCCCATAACCTACTCAACATAAGAGAGAACAACGAGGCAAGTGTTCCCTTGCAACACAGGAAGCCAGTCTCAGAGATAACCACCAGCCGACCCTTTTCTGTCATGAAAGAGAAGTCTAGATTTATTAAAAAAAAATTCCTCAGATATTCTAGAATATGTCTAATTACAGTTTTTCATTAGTATTTCTGGTTGTATTAGAACGTTTGTGCAACATTGATATCTGAAAACCAATATTCCCCTGAAGCATATGTAGTTAAATCCCTTGAGGACACTTTCAAGGAGAACTGGTTCTGCAAACAAGTTTAATTTTACCTCTTGGGCACACACCTCACATCTGGATTCAACGCTGGAGTGGGGCCACAGCTCGTAAAAATCTGTGTAGCTTTAACTCATGAAGCTACTACTCCTAGGCAAGAGTATTCCTTATCTTTACTTTGATGAGTTTCTTTGTTAGATCATCAAAATTAACTGCCAGGACACCTGGATTCTGCCACAGCATGGATGTTAAATAAAACCACCAAATTTTAAGCCCACTATGAGCCACACAGACTGAATGAACTGTGTGAACACTAAATGGGATTTAAGTAAGCCAAGCTACAATAATGTAATAACACAGTTAATCAGGTATGATGAAGAAAGTCTGAAACTACACAAAGAGAAATGTAAGGCCGCACTTTCATCCAATACAGTTATCCTACAGCAAGCAATTAGAGGAAAATGGCCTAAAACTTGAGAAGCTTCATTTCATCCTCCATTAGCTGCCTAGATCACCCTCCATTAGATGCCTACATCCTCTGTCGCAATGACACAGTTGATCCAAGCAGCATGCTTTTGGAAAGGTGGGTGCCTTGAAAGAGCCTTTTCCCAACTATAGCCAGTTGCATTTAAATAAAAATGTACCAACCAGGTCCCCTGGAGTACTCCCCTGCAACAGTTCAACTGACTACAGCTTGCAAATACTTTGGGTTCATGTGTTTCCTTCTTTGTGCCTTTCCCAAAAGCACACAGACCTGAGGGTGATGCCAACCACTAGCTACTGGCACCCTTTCAGATCCCACTCAACTCCTCCATTAGCTGAAGTACAATCAAGCTTACAGCTAACAATTTGCATCTTACTATTTTCTTTGTGCTTAAATAGGTCTTTACGGAAAACTGATCTCTGCATTATCTGTACCAAAGATCATATGTAAACTCTTGAAGGACACAAAAAATACAGCCCAGCTCATGCCAGTCTAACTTTGCTCATTAATAAGTATGTAGAGCATATGTTCATACATAACTCTGGGACTGTACTTGTACAATCAAATTAACCTTTGGGCTGCTGGTGTTACGGCCATAATTTACTGCATAGAGTTTTCAATAGCATATACAGTGCAGCTAATAGTACAAAAAATACTATCCCATAAAAATCATAATCACTGATAAAAAAGCTGATAATGGAGTAGAATGTTTTACTTCCACTACATTAATATATTTACCATTGAACATTCATAATCAATTGTATCTGCATCACAGAAAAATGCTCTTATTTGCAGTCTTTGCTGAAACTCAGCCTAGAAATATTTCAGTGGGGGTGGAAGGGACAAAACAGCAAAGGCAGGGGAGGAAGAGACAAGTCAGTAACTTTCCCAAGGCACTGATTTAATTTAAAAGGGTAGTAGCTTTTTTTTAGTAGCTGGGCCCACAGCATTGTTCCCACATTGCCTGTGTTAGTTCCACCCCATTGCTAATTACTGTTTGAATGTGATGTCCTGTGCAGAGGCTAAACAGAGCAGTCTTCAAAGCCTCCCCCAACTGACTCTATCCTGCTGAGCAAGCAGGAGAGACCTGTGATGAGGGAGGATGGTTTATGCTTGTCAGGCCAGGCAGAAGGGACCAGCCTCCCTCCAAGTCAAACACACAACAGGACTCAACAAGAGCCTTCCCTACCCTGAACAGTTCACCTAATCTGAGGAGACACTAGCAGTTGTTCCCAGTTCACCTGTTTGCTCTGAGCAGCTGTCTCTACTGTTGGTTGCCAGACAATAGAGCAACAAGTGGGATCTGTGCTGACCTCAGGTCTGCCCGAATCCACAGGGCAACAGACATTTTAGCAGGACCAGCAGGTAAGTGTGACAAACTTTGCATGGCACTGCTTCCGTTTGGGTAGGTTCTCATAATGTGAGGATAAATCACCTACCTCTATATAAGGTCCCAGTTTCCTCTCTGACCAGTGAGTCTGAATTCCAACCTCAAAAAAAGCAATCATACAGGTGAAACAACATCACTGAAAAATGCTGAGCTGGTGTTCCTTCAACACATACAGTATTGGTTGGCAGGGAAAAGAAAAGCTTCCATTTTACAAAATAAACCTCCTATACAGTAGGTTTATTGTATTTAATACTTTTATTATAGCTAATTTTACATATAAGAATATTCCATTAAAAATGCAGATTTTACTGCAATTCTCTTAGAAATTACCTTAATATAAACCCTATGATATTCTAAAAATAAAACTGTCTTTCATAACCAGGTTCAGTGCTTAACCTTAAAGTATCAGTGCAAGGAGAAAGTTAAAAAAACCCCCAAACCTACTTCCCTTTCAAAATCATGGGGTTTAACTTTTTGACATGTGTTGGGGAATAGAATAGGAATTTCTTTCCAAAGCAATGCATCACTGCATGAATATTTTGGTAAGAATGTTGTTTTAATTGCCTGCTTTTACATTAGGAACACATGGCAAACTGAGGTGTGTGTGCAAACTCAATAGTCTCAGCACAAAACTGTGAGAGTGCATCTCCAGTGACCTGTTGTGAGGAGCTGTGCTCTGAAGCTCTCACCAAAGTCAGACCATTTCAACTTGTGTTCAGCACAGCTGAAAAAAATGTTTCTCATTTCTTACAGAAGAACAGTAAAAGAATGCTCATTGTGTAATATTTAGCTCCTTCCGTAGAAAAAACCTCACACAATACAGTTTGTTCCTTTCAGAACTGCAGTTTCTTTCACTTTACGTAAATCATCACAATCTTTCATTACTAAAAGAAAGATCTCATTGCCAAGAGATGCAATGGATTGCCTGCTTTCCTGCAAGGGCTCTTGGCTTGAGAGAGATCTAGATAGGAACTGAGCAACACCTCCTGAGCAACAATGCCAAGACAGCAGCTGGAACCCATTAGAGAGCGGGACAATCCTGTCCAAACAACCAAATGCCAGGATCTCAGGGTACGAAAGGCTTAGAGGACATTGCTATAAAAAACAAGGATCTTCATGAGAGTTTGGATTTTTAGGTTCAAAAGAAGTTTTGCTGGCTACTGAAAACTTTCCTATAATTTTGTTGTTTTGCTAATAATGTGAAAGGAGCTATTCCCCCAGTACTGTGGCTCTGAACAGTCACTGAAAGTGACTTTTTTCTTTCAAAAAAGAAATTAAAAAAAAAAGGTGGTTTTTAAGCTTAGAGCTAGTAACTATCTCCTAATATCACTCAGGAAACAGAAATTTTACCTCAAGGTGTTGTACACCTCTGTTGTGACATAAGGTTTGCAATCATTTTCAATAACTACAACTTGGATTTCAGCGAGACTGAAGATAACCAATTCTCTTCTGAGAAACTTGAAGGTAATCACTTTATGGTAAGGTCTCAGTCCAAACACTGGAGAAAGCGGAATAATAGGAAATGTGTAGATAACCATCTACAGCTGGAAAGCAATTCAAAACTCACCAAAGGATAGTTTGGGACAGAAATATCTCAGTTAGGAAGCAGAAGGGAGTGGGGTTTCTGAAATAAGGAAAGAGCACCAATCAGCTCAAAATGCAGCTGTCTGTGCAGCTTCTCCCTTAGACAGTTCCAAGATGCTGGTTTTCATCTGCAAAGTCCTTCCTTGTGGTGGTCCCAAAGAGTTGCTACTGATTAGCCCACATCAGGAGCAGAGGAAGACTGAGAGGAAGATAAGCAGTTGGTTGCAGCTGTAAAAGCCATGCCAGAGTGACCCAGCAAGAAAGACAGAGAGATGCCAGCACCCACTTACCAGCAGGATGGAAATCAAACCCTACATATTCCCCCAACAAGAAAAATTCAGACTACAAACTAACCCTGACTGCCAAAACACCAGCACCTGAAATGTGTTTTGCTCCTTGTTTACGCTAACTCCATTCTGTGAGGCACTCAGATACAACAGCCTGGGAATAGATTACTATGTAGTAAGGACTTCTAGCACAGAATAAACAACTGCAGATACAAACCTGCTGTTTTCAGGGTCTGCCAGACACAAGACAATACCAATGGCAATTTCCTCAAATTACTCACGGATTCTGTTGCATTTGCCCCTCTTATTTTTGATGAACTTTGAATCAAACAGCAAGTCTACCTTCTCAAATGGCCATATCTACCAAAGGCAGGGCAAGAGAAAGATTTGGGCTATATTTTTCATTATGCAATGGCAAAAGCTGTGACCAGCAAAACCAAACTCCTCAAACAACTGCAACTGAACTGTACAGGAAGTGAAAGCTCTGCAGGGCAACCAGCAGAAAGCAGCAGAGAAGAAAAGGTGAGAGAGCTGAGGGGGAGGGAAGGACAGCCCAGAATAAGAAACAAAACTACCAGAGCAAGTATGCTGACAGTGGGTTAGTTAAAAATATGTCTCTGGCCTAATTAAGTGATGGGAGGAGAAAAAATTGTGGCATTGCCTAGAGAAAAAGCCTGCCCATGGTGGGGAGTGAGGGAATTGCTGTTCTAGCTGTGCCTTTGGGCTGGTTGCAAAGCCTGATTCCTGCCAGTTTGGAGTCATGAACAGACTTCTGTGGGGAATGATGACAGGACAACTCTGTAGTTCAATCTTGAATTCAGGTGAGAAGAGAGATTAATATCATCATAAGCTTCCTAATGAGCTTGTATGTGGCAGACAAAACTTGTAGGCATGAGCGGGCTTGCATGGCACAAAGGAGGCTGCCCTGGCAGGGACGCTAAAAACAACCTTATGCATCTGGGTCTGCTGCCTAAGTGGCCAGAAAATGAGAAATCAGAAGAGGAAAATGGGCCCCAGAAAAGAGATGGAAATGACATTTGTCCATCTTCAGGAAGCTGACAGATTCTCAAGTTTCTGGGTATAAAACCCAATACAAACTCAGGAAAAATAAGTTCATACTTTGAAGAGTTATTGCCTGTGCACAAAACAAAGCTGAAGATCACACTTTGGGACATAGTGATATTGGGGAATCAAATATAAAACTCAAGATGAGAAACAGGCAAAGAAGGAAAATGGTATCTACAATTTCTGGCTTTAATCATTGCTTAAGAGCCAAGTCTTGAGCAGTTAAGACATGTGATGACTGCTTGGATACTCCTGGGGGACAAGCTTGGCTCTCAGAGAAGGAAAACTACCCCTCGCATGGGATGGATGGGTGCATAAGCAGGTCCCAACTATCACATTGCACCAGCAATTTATGGTGTTTGACATGAATGCACAATAGTTTTTGCTCTTCAGATATTGCTTTCCCTTTTTCGTGAGGGAACTTTTATGTATGCTTCTGTTCATACGGCTTAGAGAATTCACTTTTTAAGTCTGTAATTTAAAAAAATATTGAGTTTATTTTAAGAACACATACACAGCCTCACTTTTCAATTTGGTAAGGCTGAGAATGACAGTAAGTAACCAACTACTGGCCTTGTCACTTGTAGATTTAAGGTGATGAGGAGAAAGGCCTCAATCAACATGTCTATGCCTTTGGAGGCTCTGCTGCTGTGCTGTTTCACTTTGAATGTTTGTAACAAGCCCACAGTTATAATCCCTAGTGGAGGTGGTGCTCCAGCCATAGACCAAATTAAATTAAAGTGAGAAGCACTGTTTATTGTATCTGGGTCAAGAACTGTTGCAATCAGACCTCACACTTCATGACCGTGATCAGAACCAGATCATTTTACATAGACAGTGTCAAATACACGCAGTAAAATTGTTTGGATTTTTGCTTCATTTTTTATGATCTTTTTTCTCAAAAAAGTAATATTTTATTAGATTGCACTGAACAGTTTTTTGCATTTTCATGGAAAGGATTTTCTAGAATTTCAATCTCTATTGTAAAATAAACCTGCAGGCTAAATCTGAAAATACTCTCCTCTTTTCTGAAAGCATTGTGTGCAAACTACACTGACCAAATTCTAGCCTGTTTATGCAGATTTCCTATTAAAAAAAATTTTAAAATCAATGAAATTAAAAAGTAACAAAACAAACAAAAAAATACCATGAAAGCTATTAGTGTATCCTATATGCTTTTTATCTATTTGATTATGATAGTTGGCTCACAAATGGTTGCCTTGGGATGCAAAGCAACGACAGAAAGTTCTGAGTGCTCAATTGTTTCTGTAAATTTGGCCATACAGCTGTAATATTTCCTTTACAAATTACAAAAATACTTTCCTTCTAGCCCTAGCTTTGTGCTAAAGCTGCACACTCCTCATCTGAGATCTCATTTGATTTGTTAATAGACATTTTACAAACTTGGCAAAAGAGAACAGATCAGAAGCAGAAACCAATCAGAATTTTATTTAAGGTTATTTAGCTATAGGCTATACTATATAGTTATACTTTAAAGAAATGCAGACATACCACCTAACACTTGCACAGTAAAGTACGCAAACAACTGTGCTCACTCTTATTCAATGATACACTTTCGATTGCATTTAAAGCATTTGCAATCCCAGGTGAATGTAAACCTGTTTTTAAGGACTTTCCCCCCTCCCCCATATTCTTACTTCATGCTATTAACAAAAGGAGTTAGGACTGCTTCTGTTTGAATGTCAATATTACTTTCAAGGGTGGTTATATCTGAATGTAAGACTTACTGTAATCCTTGATATGAGGATAGTTCCATCATTCCTGTAACCTCTTTATCATTCAAGTCTTTCACTTTTTAATAATCTGTAAACATTCCTTATTTTATACATGACTATAAATGTCATATATGGTATTTCCATGGTTTGAAGATATACAGTAATAGACATACATATATTTTCATGTACACATTCATTGCTGTGTCAAAGCAAAGATGGTGTGCATCCTCAAATAAGAAAATTTTACAGTTAGTAAACCATCAGAGGACCTATGGAGCAGAGCAAGACAGCTGAGATCAATGAGCAGATCTGGTCCCTGATATGTCAGCTGGAAATTGATTGCTGTAGCCGTGCAAGGTTGGCATTTACTGAGAGGGAAGACAGAGTCCCCTTCTCAGAATATCTTGGGGCTTAGGAATCGGTGGTTGCCTAAGCTCCCCTGGAAATGGTGCTGAATGAGCAGTGAAGCAAAAGGCAAAGATGCTATGGGGAGCCTTTCAAGCATGATGGATAAGCTGGTGTTCAATACATCAGCAATCAAGCTGCTTAATTAATGAAAGACAACTCTTGATGTGAATTATTCCAAATTATTCCCGATTACTCAAAAACCAGCTTTGCTGCAAGATTTAGCTTACATTTAACTGCAAGAAACTGAAATACAGACCACTAGTACTTAACTTAGCATTACCAGCACACACAGTTCGGCATTTAAAGGAATACATTTTTTTCAGAAAAAACATTTCTGCACATCTGAGGTCTTACCTCTGAGATACCAAAACTGACTGGTTAATCCATCATGAGAAATAGCTAACAGACAGCTTCAGAAGTAGGATGAGGCTCATCTTAAGCGTTTTGAAATGCACACACACACAAAAAGAGTAGGACTGCATGGACCACATACACCACACATGAGCTTCAGTCAAAACTTATTTCAAGGCAATTATGCTAAAGGATCCACTGTTGGGAAACACTCAGGTAGTTACATCTGCACTGCCTAAGCCTGTGTCAGGAGTCTTTGCTAATAACTGCTTGAATCTTCAGTTGATTGTTTCTTCCTTTCCTTTCAGGATTTCCACCTTCATGACCTGCTAACGTAGTCATGCAGCTACCAAAGTTTCTGCTACAAATTCTATTCCAACTTGCTGCAGTCAGTCAAAGCTGATGAATAGCAGCATATCATAGAGGCATGGAATAAAGAAATTTTAGTCCTAAGAAATTTGGTTCCTAAGAATTTGCCATCAGCTTCAGCTGGAAGGATTCAGGATTTCAATTACTGCTCCTAGGCCTTCCAGAAAACAAAACAAACTCTACAACATACAAGCTCATTGTTCTAAACCGTGAAAGGATACAAATTGTCATCTAGTACATATAAATTATTTTTACATATTACTTTACTGCTTTTCAGTAATAAAATCCAATAAATATGGGTCAACCTATTATGAAAAATTAAGTAACATAATATTTTAATTTTTTAATGAATAAAGATACTAAGACTTGCTAAGCAAGTCCATAGTATGTACAGTGTATTTTTAAGTGTTTCATAAGACTTTTAACATGTGGTTTTAAAGAAACACATGTACACCAGCTGTGCAGAAACAAAAATAAACTTCAGAACTCCAAGGACCCATTCTGAGGTATGTTTTAGGTCAATCCTCTGCAAACTAAGAGTCTGAATCTGTATAACTTAGTAAACTAAAATCTCCATGATTTCAGCTGCTAAGTAACATACCCTGAAAAGCCTCCAATGCATAGAAACTCAAGTACCTGAGTCAAAGGTAGGAGGGTACTGTGCTGTCAGCAATATTTTCACTTTGATAAAGTGAAATGCTTGTCTGACACACTCCCCACTCCTGGAATAAAGAAAGGAGGGTTGATCTTCAGTGCCCCACACAATCCTTTCTTCCTAAAGGTCTCAATAAAATCTGGATATGCTTTTTGATTCCCCCACTGCTATCTATGCCTGCCTGGTAAGCTACTGTACCATTTCACACTATGATCAAAATGATACACCTCTCTTTAAACAAAGGCTGTTTCTAAGCTTACTTTCTATAATTGAAACATAATCTTCTAACTTACTGCTTTACAAGTATTATGGAGTATTATGAAACTAAGCATTTCCAGTTCAGGTAAATAGATTCACTTTCCAGCATTCATCAAGCATGGCACTGGAAGGAAGATCACAGTGACTTCATCCAGCCAATACTGCTGTCAATGCACTGCTGAATACAAAATCATTTCATGCTGGGGCTGCCAAACAAAGGGAAGATCTGACAGCTGCAGGAAATCTAGGAAAAAAGGAAATGTGTTTTTTACCATTGAGAAGCTAAGGATGAACCAACATGATGGTGAATTGCTTTGAGAGTCGGCTGAATCATAAGACAGGTCCAGGGTGGGGTAGGGACAGGCATCACAACAGCTCCCAGGGAATCTGCAGGTTTCCTACTATTTAAAATTATTGAAGCTTGACTGAAGTTAACGAAAGACAAGCCTAGACTTAAATGAGGGACTCAGAAGACATCTGACCATGTCAACTGCTCTCAGGCACATCTGAACATAAAATTTAATGAAATTATGAATGTACACAAAACATAAATTTAAACAGCACTAATAGCCAGGAACAAGCTGTCTTCACAAACTTTGACATCAGGTGGTCTTTTCAAAGATGTCAAATCTCGACATTTTTAATTTTTTTCTTTGTATCACAATACCAACCCATGAAAAGAACTTGTGGGGCCTAAGAAGTTCCTTTTAGTCAGTCACATCCTCCAACATCATTCTCACTACTGGGATGTGCCTCTCCATGGCTGAGTGGGTCCTACCGTGGCATGTCTGAGTGCTGCCAAGGAAGAATGATGCAGAAGGTGGCAAAATTAATCTTTAAATGTCTTCTCTATGAATACAGTCTGTAAAGGAGCATTTAATCATCATCCATTCTTTTGCAATGTTCATAATGTGGGAAGTTTTCCAATGTATTTTGTCTTCATAATTTTTCTCTCAAAACTCCTAATGATTCATATTTAGTACAAATAAAAATATTCTCCCTTAGTCAACGAAATAAGAAATGTTTTGTTGTCAAGAAATGTCTTGAATTTCAGTATTTTTTTAATGCTATGAAAATAAAAAAACCTGACTATTCCATCTTTTGTTGAGATTTCAGCTTATGTATAAGCAGGACTACACTATTTTCAAACAGATTTATTTAAACTGCTGACCCTGTTAGACTTTAGATTCTGCACTTTCTACTGATGCTTTAGCAAAATTCTTCTCATCCTGTCAGCTGGAAGTTCTGCTTTGTTTCCTTCCATTAGTGTGTGAAATACCATTAGTTTTATCATCTTTGCAGGACAGAAAAGGTGACAAGTGGATTTTCAAAAGTATCTTATGATATTTCCATACAGGTTTTGCTTGCAAGCTTTCTTTCCCCCCTAGCCCGTTTTCACGCTTAAACTGTATTTAAGCATTTGTTTCCCACATTCTATAAAGGTTTTTGCGAATTACATATCTTCCAAATATTGCTATGAAAATGTTTTTCTATTTACCTAGATGCTCAGTTGTTAGAAATATCTAAGATTTACTGTTAAAGCTACAAAAAGAAAGTTTCCTAAAAACTGCACAACACAATCGAACAAATGGCAATTAAAGGGTTTAATTATTCTCTTGCTACACTATTTTTCATAAAGTACTTTTGATTACATATTTTCAGAACTAACAAACCTGAGATGCTGCACAAGTAATTACAAAAACATACAGTTGCAGAAAGTTATTTCCTCTAATAGATTTTTAGAAATCATCCGTTTCATTATATATATACATAAAAGATATCTCCCTAGCACACAATGAGTTTTTATCCACTTTACATGCCTGTATTGCACCATTCCTCCTGACAGAGGAGGAATATCTCAGTACCTTCTAGCATTGTAATAAACTAGCCCAATAACCAGGCTTTTGCCAAATCAGGCCCATGGCTGTATCTGTTAATCAGATGTGCAGCTGACTGAAGATTAACCTACAAACAACCAGAACAGAAGTAATTGTGGGCAGATATAAGACAATATGGGCTAAATGGGGTCAGAAGAAATCACGTTGCAGCAAGAGCTAAGCAGATACCAGAAAAGGAGAAACTGGCAATGGGGACAAGAAAGCCTGGGACATGTTATCAGCCAAAGCAAGAATACATGATCACAGATCCCATGTCAGTGGCCAGGAGTTCAAAGCTAACCACAAATAAATGTATCATGTTCATGCACGTCTCCAAGGGTTGTTTAATGTTTTTGTCCCCTGCATTTCTGCATGTTCTACAAATAAATCATCCTGCATTTAGGAAATGTGTCTGGCCTCTCCACTTCTCTAACTCCAAAACATTTCTACTGCCAGTGCTACCATATGATCAGAAAAAAGCACCATCTGTCTCTTTCAAAAGTGGTCTTACTCATTTACCACTTCCACCTTACAGTTTGCATATGCTGCTTGTCACATATCTGCTTCTTTCCCGCAACTTCTTTTCAAAGCACAGAAAAAGAAGAAAAAAAGGCTACGATAATGAAACAACACATGGTAACCACAATTTAAGTTTTTTCAGGTTACCATACAGTGATTAAACTCTCCTTTTTTCTAATTTGCATATCATCAGAGTTTCAGATATGCTTGCAAATATATCTCCCTTATATTGCAAGCTTTTGCTAATTAATTTCAGAATTTTCAGAATAGGAACACTCATTGAACTCAGAAGAGCATTTCCAGCATTATCATGCAACATTGTCTCTCAGCTGTAGTTTCTTCTGGTGCTCAGATGTTCAAAACTTTTACAGAAGCAACTAGCAGAAGTACCACTCTTTCTAAAATTGGATAATACCAGAATACACCCTTTTTGTGGTCAGAAAATTGCTGCTGTGTCTGGATGACGCAAAGAAGAAATAAAACTGCAGTTCTTTTTCATCTTGGAAGATGTATACCAGAGCAATTTGCAGAATTTCCCTGTTAACTTTTACTTCATGGCAAAGAAAAGAAGTGTCTGTCCCAGACAGTAAGTATCCCAGTGCTTACATGGCAAAGACACAGTGGGGAATAGTATTTTCTTTTGGTTTAGAGAAGTTGTTTACTATGTAATAACAAAGTTTAACTAAAAATGGCAAGATACTTTCTTTATGGATGGGAAAGGAATATTTTCATTGTGTGAATAAATAAATGTATATATATATACATATCTATATATACATACAGATATAAAAGAGTGTTCTCATTTATATATAGAATGAATATGTATGTTAACAATACAGCACCCTGTATCCAAGACTTGTCATCAAACCATCCATGGAGTGCATACCTCCAAAGAGTCAGCAATTTCAGGAGCACAAGGTGCTAAAGCACAAACATGACAAGAACCATGACAAAACATGACGAAAGTGGAGAGACAGATTTGTAGATCTTTGATCTCTCAAACTTGAAAGAAGCCTGGATCTCCAGGAATGCTGTTGAGCATCCCGGAATTGCGGTGGAGATGAAGCAGAGCTCCTGAGGCCAACAGGCTCATAAATACCATGCTCCCTACCTGCACTCTCTGCATCCCTGCTGCCAGCTCCAGGACCCCTCAGCTCAGCCCTGTGCTTACTCAGGGAAGGTCATTCTCAGGCTGCTTCCCAATTCCACGTGACCTTGTGGCCATATTTTCATTGTTCTCTAGAAAAAGAATCTGAGGCAATTTGAAGTTGTCTGCAAGATGCTATAACATTGTTATAGCAATGGGCTATATAGACCTAAGCTTCCTCTGCTGGCACACCCCAGAGCTCATCTCAAGCCTGTATCTATGTGCAAGTTACCCTTCAGGTTTATGCAGAAGTCTGCCACCCTAGCCTTACATATGGTGCAAACATATGCAAAATATTACTGATTCATAGAATGGGCAATTCATAAAGTGAAAGGGAGAACATCACAGAGAACAACCAGTCATAGTGCACCATTCATCAGCACTGTTAAAACTATTCCCTATCTCTCATGAAAACAAGGCAATATAGCATAATCTTGTAGTTCAAAACAAAACTATAAATCAAACAGCTTATTTTCTGTAATCTTTCATCTTGATGGTTAAAAGTCTAAACAAAGAAAGCTTACCTAAAATACAGCATTCAAAATATTGTATCAGGCTCTATAGTTCACATTTAGCATTTTCATACAGACTATTGCAACAGACTTCTTTACAAAACTACTGCTACTGGTTCCCTGCCACTAGTAAGTTGTTGATCACCTGTGGTTAGGAGTACACTTTCCTGTAAAGCACAGATTTACCAAGGCTCACAGATCCACAAGTCTGCATTCCTGGCAAACATCTGTAATTCTTATGCCTCTCAGACTGACTCAGTGGAACAGATGTCAGATCCTTGTAGGATGGTGCACAGGCACCTTGTCTGTCCAGTGGTCCAGTGTCACCACACAGTAAGACATTACAAGCTATGACACAAAGCACTTGACCAGGCACACCTGCATATTGCTGAGACTGTCTCATCCACCAGGCAGGTTAAATTACTGAATTTGTGAAAGGGGGATGTGCAATCTAAAGCTCTGCCCTGTACTTTCCCATCTTGTCTCAGAAAACTTGTGACATTCCTTGCAGACATAGGCAGACTTTACCACCAACAGTTGGAACAGTTGGGATATGCCAAACTATCTCATAATTAAATGTGCATTTGAGGTTTTGCTACAAATTCAGTACAAGCTCGCCCCTGGAAATTTTGTAGTATTTTTCAATGATTGTGCAAGGCACAAAAGTTATTTTTCAAGTAAATATTGCAAATTTGTAATTAGCTATGTCACATTTAGCTCCTGTACTATAATCAGTATTGTCCTTAAATGTACAGCTAATATTTTTTTTCCATACAGGTAATAAAAAAAGTCATTAGAGGCAGGAGTTTTCTAAATTTAATTTTTATGAACAACAGGAAACTTACTGAGATTGTAGGCAGCAATTACACTAGCAAAAAACTTGACTGAGTTCACCTGGTTCAGCATGGGAAAAGGAAGAACAGGAACACAAAAAGGATCTATATTTAAGAAAAACAGTCTGAAAAAACTAAGAAACTTTATATACAAAACTACAAGCAAATCAAAACTACAAGGTAAAAAGACTCCAGGAAAGTTACTGTTTCCTAAAAGACACAAATCGAGACATAAGCATAAATTTCCCCTATGAGGTAGAAAACCTAGAGAAACAGGAGATTTTCTTGGCTAAATCATGAGGACTCTGCTGACTTCAGAAACAAAAAGTTATGGGAGCTCAGACCACTACAGATTAAATACAGGCACTCAGGGGCAAAATCGGAATGAACAAAGGTGCTTTTAACGTCCCCTGAGAGGAATGGCAAGAAAACACATGAAGAAGGAAAGCGGAAAACAGGAAAGGAAGGAAGAAATTTCAGAGAGATGACAAAAAAATTGAAGATACCATTATTAAATGCAAGGCAAATATATCCACAGGTATTGCTGAGAAGGTTAATAGGTTTGATGCCTCTTTGCTGCAGCCTTTGCTAGGAAAGATAGCATAATCAGATGATTAGAATAATCATGGATTGACTAGAGGAAAACCAGACTAGATAAGCTGAGACATTTTCATGTCAGCTGGGCCAGATGAATTGCACCTGAGAGGATTTCAAGAAGTCAGTGAACTAATCTCAGACCCATTACAGGCTTTCTTTGAGGAGGTATAGGCAATGGCTGAAATTTCAAAAGGCCAGAAAGAGGCAAGTATTGTGCCTGTCTTTACGAAGGTGAGCACAGGAACAATTCACTCTGGCAAACAGCACGGCGCCACGGCAGAAGCAAGTCCCACACTAGGAATTACAGACAAGTATCATGTGGGAGAAATGATAGATAATCCAGTCTTCTGCTCTGCAGAGATGTTTCTCTTGCAGTATTGCTCCTCATTGTGACCATTGCAGTTGAGGAGGCACAAAGAAAACTTGGAGACATCCCAGAGCAAAGTGCCCAAAATCATCACACCGCTAGCAAAACGAAGAATAAGAGACCTTGGTTTGTTTAGTCTGGGGCAGAGAAGACAGGAAGGAACAGGGGAACATTTTTCAAATACTTTTCTTAGTCATGTTTTACTTAACAGACTTTTCTATGGCCAGTGAGGCTGGAGTTAAGTTGCAGGAACATTTAAGATACTGGATGTTAGGAGAAACTTTTGTAGTGAAAGGAGTTATGTACTATGAACATTTTGGAAGTTTTAGGACTGTTCATGGCAATTTTTAAGAACTGTGCAAAGAAACATCTAGTAAGAAGGGTTTAGAACTGGGTGTAGAATTGCTCAGAGTTGGCAGATGCAGTGAAGGATATTTCGGGATCCTGTCAGACTCCATCTCCTGTAGAGCATAAAACCTGGGACTGGGGAGCACAATTGTCCCTCCCTCTGGACACATATGTACATGTAAATACCTTACCCAATAAACTCCAATATATGTATCAGTATGCAAATGCTGATTCTATCCGTCCTTAATTAAATTTATAGAACTTAACTGTGTCAAACAGAGGAAAACAATGAACTCAGGGCACCCCTTTAAGTTATGGGTGGGAAAGGACATAGGATTGCAGCTAGGAATTCTCCAAATGATGACCAACCTGCCCTAAATGGAAAAGGAACATGATTTGCCAGATGCGACAATGTCGAATAGTTCCAGATGTGCTCCCAGTGAACTTGGCAGTAAAAATCTGGTAAAAATTTGTCAATGCTGTAATCTAGCTAGGGGATTTGTTGTAACACAGAATAACACTTACAGAATGTTCCTGGTCCAACATGACACATTGATAAGCATGGGGTACAGCAAGAATGCTTGTCTTGCCTGTTTCAATTTCGGCTGCCCACAGTGACCAGCTTAAGTTTGAAAAAATCATTTAAATTAAAATAATTTTAATTCTTCATAGGAAAGACAATTCATAAGAGAATAGGATAGAAATATGATCATGTAAGATGCTTCTGGAAGGAAAGAAAACAATTATAGCTCAAAAAATTAGATAGTCAGGAAATGCTTGTTTCTAACCCTACATCTCATGGCCCTATCCTTTGTTATCCTCAATGTGTCACACTCTGTTTTCGCAACCACAGTGATGGGAATGAAAGCATTGATCAATCTTTATATGAAATTTCAAGATACAAGGCTGGAAGATATGAACAGGCTCAGCATAATAAATAAAGCCATGAAACAGAGGGTGAGATCTTCCTTCCCACCATGCAAAGGGCTGATGTGCTACAAAAGAAACTGACAACTCCTTATTTTTTCAAGGAAGACTTTCTGGTACAAAACTCTAGCAGATTACCATAACACACCACTCCATGGAACCACAACTGTTGGCATACAGAAAATGGTGTCAGGAGAAGAAGCTGACATAGAAATACTAAAAACTTTGTGCCCCTTCTAGCAGCTATTGGATGCTGCATTAAATTAGGTGTGCCCCAGCTTGTTTCTCCTAAGACTCTCCCATCCCCAGAAGAGTAGGAACATGAAAGGAGATGCAAAAAGTACCCAAATTCAACAGTCACTTCTTATCATGTTTTGCCTTTGTTTCTACTTCTTAAGAGCTATGGACCAAAACTGTATTCAGTGTATTTCCATTGATCATTTGGAGAATTTTGTGATACAGACAGAATTTTTTTCTTGTTGTACCAAAAGGTATGGTCAGGGGAAAAAAAACCCAGCAAACCAACAAGCACACAGACGCTAGTCTTTCCTTTTTGCCAATAAATACCCCATTATGAAGCAGGACTAACAAAATTATGTGTGCCTGACACAGGTGGGATATCTGAAACCCTTCATTTCAAGTTGGAGATAGCCATCTCCTCCTGCTAGAGCATCACTTACGGTAGGGAATAGAGTTTTGGTTTTCTCATTAGGAGGGGGAGATGATCCTCATGAGTATTCTCAATCTCAGTAATTCTTTAAAAAAAAAAAAAAAAAAAAACAACAAAAATGAAGCCCCTAAACCGCATGTGCTTTTTAGGTCATGGTAGATGGCAGCATTCTCTAAGGATGGTTACCATAGACAGACCCACAAAGGTTATAAAAATTATGGGTCAAATTCTCAGCTGGATTAAAACAACACAGATGCTCATACTTATAAGGAACTACCCTAGTTCATTTCTGTTAAGAATTTACCAGTTGTTCCAGATTGATATATCTGTCTACCTGAGGGGTTAAGAACTTCAAGCCCCTCAGATACCATGATGACAGCTCCAAAGACAAATGGAAATTGTGCTCTTTACTTGAAAGCTCATCATCATTACTTACTACTTACAATGCATCAACAGTGTGTACTTTGGGACTTCACAAAAACTGTCTACAAGTCAAGTCCCAAGATCAGTAACTATCTACTGCTGTTGTCATTTTATTAGGTGAGCAAAACAGTAGCCCCTCTTTTCAGTTTAACTACATTTGTAAACATAAGAGCATAGTGTAGCATAAGACCATTCCTGATCCTTGGCTTTATGCACCAGCTTTCTACCTAATGAATTGAAAACAGTACAGAAATGTTTTTGAAAGTGTAAATATACTAAAAGAAAACTAACTGTTTTCAGTATCTAAAAACCTTATACTGGGACTATGCTGAAAATTTGAGAAGGCACAAAAGAGACAGTAAAGCCTGCATGAACAAACATACCTAGCTGCTTGGAGCACAGCTGCCAACACTATTGTAAACAAGACTTTTTAGGTGATACAAACTGTCAGAGCCATTGCAGAGGCATAAAACAAGCTTCTGAAGATCTAGCAGAGAAGGCTGAAACTAGTAAGATCCCCAAACTGCAAACCACACAGCTCTCCTTTGAATTGGCTCTGACCTGACTCAACTGACCTTGAAGAGCAGAGGATTTGAAATTGTGTAAGTGGGAGATGTAGAGTAATGGATTCTCAGTTCACTCCGGACCTTACAAAAGTACACCCACACTTTTCTTTTAGCAATTTTCAGGGCAAAATTCCCTTTTCATCTTCTTGGTAAGAAATAATAGCATGCACACCAAAGCAAATAATTTGCACATACAAGCAAAATTACAGGAAACATGCATTCTTTTAATGGCTAAGCCTGACTCCAGGTGCTGTTCCCCATGTAGTCAATCAGATACAGAAAACAGAGCTGGGATTCACTGCATCAGTAGGTGTTACTATTGCACTGCTCAAAACAACTGGGTACATTTGGTATACATAGTTTCTCATGTTTCAAACTACACAAGACTTTCCAAACTAGTAAGTGTCTTCAGGGCAGAGGACTTGCTGCAACCTAACATCTGACAGCAAACAGGAAGGTTCTTTATATCGTAATTATCAGTTGTAAACCTCATGGCTGATACTGCCTTTTTCAACAATTCAGACTGAAATATCTTCATGTTTTAATAAACTCAATTTAAATTTTTATTAGCACAAAATATTTTCTGATAGTTGATATTTCTGTTAGTCTCTATATTTTTCAACATATAATTTAAAGGTGGGAGGTATGACTAACTTGAATTTTGGTGCCCAGCATCTGGTGCTTTATTACAGTTTGGATTACCACTAATTAGAACCAAAATAAGATCTTCAGAGGTGTTGAATTTCCACAATGTTTAAAAAATTTTCCAGCTCAGTTTTAGTTTTAGACAGTTATAGGCAGTTTAGTGCCTTTACTTCTCTCTGGTGACCAGTGACAGAACCCAAGGGAAGAGCATGAGGCTGTGCAAGGGGAGGTTTAGGCTGGGTATCAGGAAAAGGTTTTTTACCTAGAGTGTGGTTAAGCACTGGAACAGGCTCCCTGGAGAAGTGGTCACAGCACCAGCCTGACAGAGTTGAAGAAGCATTTGGACAATGCTCTCAGGCACAGGGTGTGACTCTTGGGGATGGTCCTGTGCAGGGCTAGGAGTTGCATTTGATGATCCTCCCTTCCAACTCAGCACATTCTGTGATTAAACATGCAGAAACTGTGAGCTCTTTTTCCCTTTTTGAAGATTACCAAAAAAGTAATGATGAGATCACATTATCACTGCCATGACTGCGAGAAAACATACATTGGAATTTGGTAGGAAAGAGGTGCTTAGCTTTCAAGGAAGAAGATTTAAATGAGCTCTATGAAGAGCTCCTGCATTTGGGTACATGAATGATATAATGTAATACAGCTTCCAGCAATTTTACAGCTGAGGAAGATGAGTATGAATAAGGGTCCTTAAGTTTCCAAAATAAAGATGACATAACAGGTACTGAATTAATGAACATTGGCAATAGTCCTAAGCAAGCGGAGATGTAAATATGGGAACACAAGGGATTTAAGAACATAATGACACACAGCTCTGGCAATGTGGTAACACTTACATGTCTCAAATACCGGAGTTGCATAGAATAAAGTTTTGAAGGGGCTCTAAATGCAGAGAAGGAGAAAGCTGTAGAAATAAAGGAGATGGAGCTCATGGTCTGAGGGAGTGAGAGACAGCAAGAGATTTCCACAATGATCCCTGATACAAAACCAGGCTGTTCTAGCAGAAGAAGCTATTTTTAACTAGAGAAAGGTATTCTTAATATTTAAAGACAGATTACTCTATTATCAGAATCAGATGTTACATTACAGTAACATCTTTAAATCAGAGAACCTACCCATTTTCTATACACCCCCCCCCCGTGCTTCCATCTATTTCAAATATCCCTCAGACTTGCAGTTTATAAATCCCAGAATACACCTTTCCATTACACTGCTATTGTCATTACAAGCTCCACCACTAGCTCTGCAAATCTTGTAATGCTCCAATAGCTGGAGAAGTCAGTGACATACCAGGGAAGAATCACTCTGAGAAGAGCAGGATTTTATATTTCCTTGTAGTGGCCATTCAAGACACAGGCACTACCCTAAAGCCATGGTGTGTTCCTGTATGCTCTTCATATTTCCTTGGGGTTCTGAATCATTTCCATTTAAGAGAAAACAAAACCAAAAAACTACCTTCCTCTCGTTCCTGTTCAGGTTTGGCATTTCCAAAGTGCAAGCCCAATCTCGGGACTTCTTACAGTATTCTCTTTAAGTAAATGTTTTATAGCAAAAACATTAAACTACAGCAAATTCTACAAATATGTAAAAGTGCTGAGTTCAGATGTTCATAAAACCTGAGTCACTACATTCCTCAATAAGAACAACAGATGTTTTCCATTTGCTTCTGTGCTACTGTATTTATTTAGCTACCCTTCCTTGTGTGAGCAAAATTCAAAAGGAAAGGGGAATACATGGTAAAACCAGGCAGCGAGTCAGAACTGGATTTTTAGCAGAAAATGTCTCCTTTACTTAAGCAGCTTCAATATCCCCATTTCTTTATGAAAGAACCCACACACACTGAAGTACTGAAAGCAACTGACCTCTTGAAAGCTCTTTAAGCACAAACAGTAAAATAATGGAGCAACCCAATTTTTTTTTTTTTTTCATAAAGCAAAAACAAGACCATGAGTTGGATTTGACACATTATTCTGTGTGTTTGTAGGTCACAGCAAGGCCATCATCAAGTGAAATGAAATGATGAATCCTGGGTGGGAGGTGGGAATCACATACAGGAATCTGGCCAAGCTATCTGTGGTTAAAGCAATTTAATTACTTAGGGTCTTGTGCAGTCAGTCAGTCTCAATGGCATGGCAATCAGTCATAGCAATCAATTATTTCTCTTCATGGATTTTTATAATGCATTTTTGTATTTTGGTGTAAAAAGAAAACATAGCTACTGCACTAACATTTTTCAAATTATATATTAAGCATTTTTAACATGCTAAAAGCATGAAGTGAGTTTGTTGTTACCATAAATTTAAAGAATAGGTGAATTTTAATTGTATGATTGAATTTTGGTTATACAGATAAGGTTTTTGCAGTGACATATTTTGATTAATTTAAAATACGCCCCACTTAAAGTTGTGGGCTCATGTGCAAAATATTCATAAAGGCTTGATGCATACCTACTCAAGGTCTAGAAATAAAGCCTTCTTTGCCTCCCTTCATACCCAGTTCTGTCTCTCCCACCACACCCTCTCATCCATTTAGCTCTCTGCTATTGCCAGGGTCTGGAGAAAGCATGGGAAAGGAGATGCTTTGTGTGGAGCAGCTGGGAGGTCACCCAGCACATAATTGCTCCCAAGCAGTGTGCTCTGCTCTCAGGCTCCTTGTCTTCAGACAGCAGGGTGGTCAGCTTCAGCACCCTGTTCCACTTGAGCTGATGAGACAGGCCGCCAATATTCCTGTTAGCGTAAGCCAACTGCTCAAAAATAACAGCCCAGACTTACACGAACTGCAGCCAGTAGAAAGGGAAACTGTAGAAGAATGATACTTTTTTTTCCCAGCCACTGGAAATCTCTCCTAGCAAAACCACATTTTGCAACAACTACAAGTAGTGTGTTATTGGAAGATGTGTAAGCCATGCGGTGTATCAGCAGCCACCTGCTATCGCATGGCTGCATATCAAGTACAGTCTTTTCACAAGTGTAGTGTCTTGCTTCTTTGGTTCAGTTTTTTTCTGAGGTGAAGCAACACCTGGCACAGACATTAACATCAAAACACAACCTGCACATATAAAGAAGATGCATGTCTGCTTTGAATGTGCTAAAATGAGAATTGTTAGGTTGCTGAATGCATGCCTAGACATTTGGACAATACTTCCATTTTACAAACTAGTTATGTATCATGGAATTCACAGCACTTAACACTGAACAAGAGAGAAACATCACAAAAATTTAAACTCACATTCTACTGCAGGAAGATTAACTTCATGTGGATTTATCGGTTTATAATGAGTTGAATTACCCAAAGCTTTGCTTAGAATATCATGTAAGTTTTATTTGTAGCTCAGACTATCTACCATCTCTAAAATGAGGTTGTACAGACAAAAGAGAAGTCACTTTTCTATCCATAACAGCAACATCAAATAGAATAAAAGGACCAGAGAGATTACTATTTTAAAACTCCTAAAATAGCCTAAGAGGATGGAACCTGACATTATATATTAAAACATAAAATATCACCCTGAAATCTACCATTATAAAGGGGAATTCACCTTATCGAATGGCAGATTAACATTATAGCACTAGCTGTCAGAAACTGGAGGTATTTGAGTTAAATTTTTTATCACTTCCATCTTCTTTTCATCGCATGGGAACATCTAAGGGCTGA
Source organism: Certhia americana (assembly GCA_018697195.1). Lineage (NCBI taxonomy): Eukaryota > Metazoa > Chordata > Aves > Passeriformes > Certhiidae > Certhia > Certhia americana. Next base: position 39,902,443 of record CM031860.1, on the reverse strand, counting down.
ACACTGAACTTTTTATGTGCGTCTTTATACAAGATACTGTTGCTGGCAAAGCTGGAGCAAAAATAAAACTCCTCTTATAACCTCAATTTAACTTCAGACGGATGTACATGGTACAAAGCCAGTGCAGTGATAAATAGTTTCTGGCAGCTTACCCTTCCTACCTTGAGTAGTGTTACAGTTTATCATTGGGACTCGCCATTCACCACAGGAAACAGGGGAAGCAGTGTCGTGTTGTCTCAGGCTATATTCACAGATACTTCATAGAAATCTTTGGCAAATAGTCAGCAAGTACTAAAAAGCATAAAAAGTGTCTTTATTTTGTGAACAGATATATCTCAAAAGGATCCGCTAGGAAGCCCAGGAGAGGGGAAGCTAAGGCTGGGGTTAAAATAGCTGGTTTATTCACTGCTGTACAGAGCACAATAGTTTTACTGATTCAATTCACTAGTCATTTGCTAATTTTGCACCTTGGAAATGAGTATGGACACACATACAAATCAACACTTGCAGCAAAGGCATGTGAAATTGCTATTTCTCAAAGCAAATATCCATTAAAATATTTTAAAGATTCTAATTACTGTTTGTAACAGCTTTTTTGACAATATTGAGAAACTTGAGAACCTAATTCTGCAATCATCAACAATAACTTGCAGCAACAAACTACTTCAGTAGACAATTTGCAAGAATACAATTGAACTCTAGTTACAGAAGAGGTCCTTCAGTAACCTGCAGTCATCATTCTCCCAAAAGCAGAAAAAGAGGGATTAATAAAAATACTCTCTCTTCAGTGCTAGTAGAACAACATTCAGAAAACAGCCAACAAATCAGTACCTAAAGGGGCCCTACAAGAAAGCTGGAAAGGGACTTTTTATAAGGGCAGGTAGTGCTAGAACAAGGGGGAATAGCTTTAAACTGAAGGAGGGTAAGTTTAGACTGGATATTAGGAACAAACTCTTTACTGTGAAGGTGGTGAGGCACTGGAGCAGGTTGCCCAGGAAAGCTGCGGATGCCTTATCCCTGTTCAAGGAAAGGCTGGGTTGGGGCTTTGAGCAACCTGGTCTAGTGGAAGGTTCACTGCCCACAGTAGTAGGGTTGGAACTTGATGATCTTTAAGGTCTCGTCCAACCCAAGCTCTTCTAGGATTCTGTGATTCTATGAAATGACTTGCCAATAAAAGTATGTCTGATTACACTGTTCCCAGATCTCATTACTCCTCTTTTACCACCAATTTTTTGATGGCGATTCTAATTAGAGAAGTTAATAAAAAAAAAAACAAAACTCATTTGCAATTAATGTCATAGCCTAAATGACCCCTGCTGTAATGCCACTCAAATCAATTTAAATTGTTTCAGGAGTTAATTGAAGTCCATGTGTTTAACATTTGTTATTTGAACAAAGAATGAAAAAGGTGCCAAATTTCTGTATTTCTAATTAAACCAGCCATTGTGTGAGCCTTTACATCTGCAGGATTCCTCATGGAAAGAACAGATCATGTACAGCATAATGAGTATCAAATGCAATAAAAATCCACAATAACCTTTGTAACACAGAATTTAGAAACTGGCTGTTCATTTGTAAAATATCTGATCCTTCTCCCCTTCCCAAAACCAAGACTTGTCTTCCGCACTGGAAATTACAATTCAATGAAGGAAAAGTAAATGAGTTAACTGACAAAATAAATTCATTTTGTTATAAATAAATTCCTAATGGAGACAGAAAAAACCAGTTAAATTTCATGAACATAATAAAAACTGCGTAGTACCATCTCACACAACAGAGGTAAAGCCACATGCAGGAGGCTCACCATCAGATCAAACCTCATGCTCAGAGTCCCCAAAGGGTCTGTTTTTAAGCAGACAGCAAGGAACATTGTGATAGGAAAAGTGGAGGGAAGGCATGACCCAGCATGGCTCAGAATGCTTGTACCATGACTTCATGGTCCACTGCGCACCCTTTCCTAGGAGGGCTCCTCTTCACCACCACTGACAGAGACAAAGCCCCACATAGGTTCAGTGCTGTTAACAAACACTATTACTGACACCAGCACAACTCTGGAAGGTCCCAAAGCCTTGTTGCAGTTCCTCCTAAATAGGCTGGATCAAGCTGAAAGCCACATGTGTCATTTCAGCTGCTTCCTCATCATCTACAGCTCCTAATTGTGCTGATAGCCTCAGATTCCAATGGCTGAAAGATGGCTTTGCTCTTTTTCACCTTACCACTTTTGTCAAAGCCTTCTACAGTGTTAAATGCCTGTGATGGAGGCTATTCTTAGGTCAGCAGAAATATGGTTGCCCCCTCAACCCCTCACTATTAATGTCCTGCTTCACAGAACCATAGAATAGTTGAGTTGGAAGGGACTGCCACAGATCTTGCAGTCCAACCCTTCTGCACAGCCAGGGACATCTTCCACTAGACCAGGTTGCTCAGAGCCCTGTACACTCTGACCTTGAAAACTTCCAATTATGCAAATGATCCACAACTTCACCACTAGCTCTAGACTGAACCTTGATCATTTTAGACCTCACTGAGAGCACTTTTGGAGGAAGTGCTATCTTTGATAGTATGGAGAGAGTTTTGTAGCAGGTTTTGCCTTTCTGTGCAGGGAGACTGAAAAATTGCCCAGGGACTGTAAAGTTACACATTCTTGAAAAACAGATTAATGCCCAGCATGCAGGTGAGACTGCATGTGATAAAAGACTACAACGCATCATGAGATTCTGTGCAGGTCACAGGCATGTGATAAAAGACTACAACGCATCATGAGATTCTCAGCTCTCTAGAATATCCAAGGTACAGGACCATAAAAGATACACTATTTTATACAGAATTGCAGATACACATAATCTGCATTTACACTAGATAAAATATGATAAATGAAGTAGGAGATCAATGGACTCCTTTTTTCATTCAGTAACAGACTAAATGAGAGAAGCAGTTAACCATTCTAAGACTGCTCTTGCCATCATAATAGAGCATTTTTAAAGTTGAAGGCGTAGACCACTATGAAATTCTATGCCTGATAAATAAAGTATCTTGTACACAATCTATTTTTCTTTTGAGACTGGAAATGCCATTATCAGCACAATCTGAAGTATGCGTGTCTGTGTGTACATATGCACACATATGGACACATTTTAATGCTTAGAATAATGTAACTGATCACTTTCCAGACAGGAACATGTGGTTGCCTTTCTTGCTGTGTGTCACGCAGCCAAGCAATGAATTTAGACAGGCTTTCTACTTGGAGGTTTGAGTTTACTATTTTTTTAGAAGTGCCTATTTTAGAAAATGTTTTTGAAATAGGAAAATATCTGTAACTAACTAAGAATCATGACACATTTTGAAGACAGCCTCAAGTTACTTATTGCTATTAAAGCCAGGTATTAGAGCAACTGTGCAGGAAGGCACATGAATTTATATCTGTTGGGTGTGTATAGCATATATACCATACAGTTACAGAAAGAAGTCTTCCTTCTGGTAATTTTTTAACATGATATGATGCATCTATTTGAGAATGATGACAAGATTTGGGAAACTCTCAAAAGAACAGCCAAAAAAAAAGCAAGCTGACTTAGCTATGGGATTTGCCATGCTTATTTCTTAAGCTGACTTTCTTCTAAATCCCAGCTTTCAACAGAAGTTAGCATTAAAAAAGCACATCATCATCCTAAATATTTTTTATTAGTCTAAATGGTATCATCTGTCTTTCCTGATGCACATTTTTTAAGAGAATGGGGAATGTTTTCATTGGTTTGGGGACTAGAACTTTTACTAAATAGGAAGACATGGAAACAATTTCACAAACCCATGAACCAGCCCAACTCCCTTAGGATAAAGTGAATGTATGGAGAAGTACACTTAAATGCTGTACATGGCAGGTGAAACTCTTGCTCTGTAACACTCAGTGAAATCTCTGCCATTGGCTTCCGGGCTGGGACATTATGCTGCTCCTTCCTACACTTTTCTTTTGAAATTAATGCATTTCTATGCTTTCCAGTCCTTACTAGTGAAGTCAGTAATTAGGACCTTTTGCTGTTCGATGTACATTCCCCTTTTCTACTGATATTTGCAATTTGTTTCCATAACACCTCTGTATCTGACATTTATTAGAGCACAAATCTATGTTAGATACTTGCTAGCTCATCAGGCCCAGCAGCAGACTTGAGTCAGCTTGACAAATGGCCAGAGTTCAGAGTCTTTCCATAAATAATGACTTTGTGTTGTCAGTTATTTTGGCCCGTGCTTATAGCAATGAGTTTCCAGAGCAGATGGAGCCGCTCTCGGCTGCCATCCCCTGTCTTCTGAACTTCCTGTTCTGTGCATGGTTCTCATCAGCACCCATTCTGCAGAAAACACCTACTTCATAAAGTTGAAATATGTCTTTTTTAAAGCAGAGAGAAAATGGATGAATATCTTCTGTGGTTATAGAATTAAAAAAACTCCAAACAAACGTGCATTTGAAAGTTTTACCCACACTGAAATCTATGCATTGTTTCAGTTCAAAAAGAGCCCTAATCTGAGATTATTCAGAAAGTTCATCTCTTTCATGTAAAAATGCTTTCATGATCTTTAATTCTTGCTCACATAAATGTTATTGAAGTAACTTATTATTAACTTCTGCATTCATAAAAATATTTAATAATTTCTTCTATCTTATAGTTTTGAGGGCTGATTTGCACAGCGGTGTCTGAAGTGACCTTGAAAGTAAAAAAAAAAGCATCAATTCTCAGCAAATTAGCTCCCCTGCTGTCACAGTACATTATGTGCATTGTGTGATTCCCATACACAGCTGTTCACAATTCTAACAGCTATGCTTTAGACGCCACTTTGCAAAGCCTCTTTATTTCAGTGCCCTTAGAAGTTAAATATGGGAAAAATCAATTTTAAAATACTGTAGATTTGTGGAATTACCAATTAAATGGGAGTTTTAAAGGCATTTATATTTACAACAGCTATGTTTCCTTATATAGAGACAGATGTGTAGCCAAATCTAGCTACAATCCTAGACAAAAATAGTTTAAGGAAAAAAATGCCAAGAACTCATACTTTCTAAATCTTTCAGTGTCGGGTTCCCAAATGTCATTGCTTGGAATTGCAGAAAGGAGTCACTCCATTCTCTTCACACTTTGAGTGGCACAGGATCTTTGCAGTGGACGCATGGTTCAAGCAGACCTGGCCAGATGACGTTGCACAGTCATGACATGTAATCCAGGCATGTGCACACATGGCTCCCATATTTCAGTAAAAGAAATGTCAGCTATGCAACAGTCTGTACATTTGCCATGCAGCCCATCTATGGAGAATCCAGCATGTTGGAGACGTGCCAGGCCTATTTTGCATGCACAACCTAAATACATTGCATAATTACTGCTGCACAACTACTGCTTTGGTGGAAAAGAGAGGGGCACCATGGAACAATGAAACTCCTTCCTATTGCCCCAAATTGTTCTCCATGTCATCCTTGTTGAACCTTCAGTTTTTCAAGTCATTAAGAATGGAAGTCCCAATTATGTGGATCTTGGCAGTCAGGCACACTCCAACCACCCATTCTTAGAGGGAGGCTGAGCCATACCATCCATGCTGAAGCCAGGAACATGAAGATGGAAGATGATAGAGCATACTTGGCAGACTTTGCAGCTCTTCTGCAGACTAATTTATCTGGTTCATCTCACTTTACAGCCACTCTGAACATCTTTTGGACTGCATTTTAACAACAGCTTCTAGCTATTGCTAAAGTACTATCAGTCACTGTTTGAATCTATATATATTCCTGGCATGTAATGATGTTGTAAAGCCAAAAGAGACTTACCTTGCCTTTTTGTTTGAAAGCAAGACGTAAGTGGAAGAGTCTATATCAACTGTTAGGGATGTGCCCCTATTAAAAGGGATGCTACTCTGACCATCTCTGTCAGAGTCTGGAATTATGAGAAATATTTCTTTGCATGTTTAAGATATTTTAGAACCTCTGACAAACAGTGTTTTTAACCTTTGTTCATGGGAAAAGGGCTTTTAGGCTCTAGAATGAAGGAGAGTTTTCAAGAATGTGTATTAAATAGAATAGTGTGTAGTTTTATCACAGGGTGAGAATTTTAAATATATGGTTTTTTAGGATGGTAAGCAGGTGAGGGCAAGATGGAGGAACCGCATGGCTTTTGGGTTTCTTCCTTGTTCCTCATCTGCTCCATGTTCTGCAGTGAGGTGGCACATTAGAGTTGGCTTAGAATAGAGTCTAACTTTCTAACATGGATAATAGTTATTGGAGCAGTATTATAAATATTGATTACATGGATTGCAGTATAAATATCCACGCCACCCTGAGGGCAGGACTAGTTAGTATTTGGTATTTGGTAGTTGGGATTGGGGTTTTGTGCCTTGAACTGACCTGCAATGAAGAGCTCTGCAGGTCAGGAACAGAATATGTTGATCAGAAATAATAAACTATGAAGAAAACATAAGAAGAGATGACTCGCGACCTTTTCTTTCAAAATCTCTGGCTGGGGAAACAAAACTTTGCATTCTTGGGCACAGAAAAACAGCCAAGCAGCAGAGACACACAAAAATATTTTTTATAAACCCGAGACATCTCAAAAATGTAAAGACGGTCATTTGTAATGAAGATTTGTAAAATATAAGACTTCCATTATCTAAAAAGAATAGGAGCTCCTTTTCATCTTCATTCAAGATGATTTCTTAAAAGGAGTCTTTGACAGTTGCTTTTGGTAGGAATCAAATAATAAACCTTTGAATTGTCCAAATGCATTATTTTAATAAAACTAGAAATAGCTGACGGGAGGAGCATGGAGCAGGAAAGGGAAATCTGCTAATCACCTGCATGTTTCAAATGTGCTGGGAGTACCTGCCTTTTTCTTTCAGGAAAGAAAGGTGGGTGTTCAGCAAAGCTGGAAGCACTGCTACTCAGTTTAAAATAAAAGAGAGTAGATTTATATTAGCTGTAAAGAAGACTTTTTTTATTGTGAAAGTAGTGAGATATTGGAGCAGTGTCCAAAGAAGTTGGGCTACCTATCATTGGAAGTGTTCAACATCCCTTTAAACAGGGCTTTGAGCAACTTGAGATAGTGAAAAATGTCTAGATGCATGAGATGATTTTGAAGGTCGTAATTCCATGATTCTATGATTCTACTTGATTCTTCTCCTTGACTCCTGACTGTAATATCACACAAGCAACTTCATTAAGGCACTCAACTTGGAAGGAGTGACAAGCTGAGGAGTGTTTAAACACATTTCCTGGCGGGAAAAAACCTCAGCATAAATATAATAGCAGTTACCTGGGCAGCAATTATTTACTGTAAACAGAAATGATTATTATGTTCAAAAGTGCATGTAGAAGGCTTCTCTGGTACCTAAGAGTGAGCTAGTTATAATTAAAGAAAAATCCCCTGGAATACCCATATGTATCCATTAACTTATACAGAAAGCTTTGATAAGTGAAAACGAGAGATGAGAGGATTATCTATCTACTTTGTAGAAAAAAAGTTAATCTATCCCTTTGTCTGTATTTTAAGTAATATTCTAAACCATCAGAATGAATAGAGTACTTCTATGTATCATAAGGGCATACCCATATGAGAATGTCTGCATTTCATTTTTTTTCCGAGTGTCATCTGACAAACATATTTGCTATCATCTAGACATTTCCATGTTGCAGTCCTACTATTTTACTTTTTTCCCACCAGTCTTCTGGGAAAATACAGTGGCAGCCCACCTTCCCCTGTACTGCCAAGTTAGTCAACAGCAACCTACATGCATGCACCTCTACTATACTAAAGCCATTTATGGGACCCTTCAACTGTCCTGAGCCCATCACCATTGAAGAGCTTTGCTAGTTACCTCCCTGAATCCCAATCACTTCCTTGTCAGCATGTTCAAAAAATTGAGCCTTAAAAATAAGATCTGAAATGTGCACAAGTACACAGCTATTGAGGACACAGAGTCCTTGCAAATGACTTTCTAAATTATACCTGTTCTCTGAGACCTTTCTCAGGCCTCTTTCTCAGGAACTGATGCTCCATTTCACTGACTGCTTTGTTGTAGAACAGAAACTGCACATAAATAAGTCAGTTCTAAACAGACACTGCTTTGAAGAGACTCTTCTCAAAACTGATCTAGCTGGCAGATACTGAAAGAATTACTACTCTCGCCATACCAAATGCACCCTAAAAAACTAAACAGAAATATACACTTCTGGAAAGTGGTATAAACTACCAGATTGTTATCAGGGAGGAAGAAAGTTATCTGGAAGTGTCATTTATACTGACTTGAGAATGGTTATCAGGAATAAACAACGCAAGATCTGTTGCAGAACAAGCGCATCCTGTTCAGAAAAGCTATATAAGGAAGATTCTGTGCCCCAGCCACAGAGGCTATATTATCAGGTCTTTACAGCACACTTGAAATAGAGTCCTGTGTAGTTCTGTAGTTTTGAAAGCCTCTGAAAACCTATTGAAATGAAGGATAGGGAGAACTGAAGAGGCATCTTAATTAAACAGATTTGGAAAAATATTCTTCTTCCTTCCAATCATTCATGGACAAAGCAACCAAGCATTCCTACTTCAGCAAGAGTGAAATATTCAGGAGTTTTATTCCAGCTGTGACCCTGGGAACTTGGCCCTTTCATCTTGGTGTGGCAGAAATATTTTGAATATGCTCTTTTCTTGTAGAAACAAAAAAGGGGAAAAATATGAAAAAAGTCTCTTCAAACACCTGCCAACATGCCTAACATCGAGGCTTCACCAAGCAGCTTTCCTACTGCAAGGGTTTGCAACAAGCTCCATGGGAACTTGCAGTAATCAGCTTCATTCAGACATCATTTGATTGGAGTAGTAAGACAGAGTAAAAGTAAGCTTAGTCTGTGGAAAGAGTAGAAGATAGGACCATGTAATTGATGCAACTAGCAACTGTCCGATCAGCACAAAATTCCCAAACCATCATCCCTTGGAGGAATTGGAAAGGCCATACAGAATTAGAGACAATTCCTGCTTGAGACAGCAGAACCCATTGCTGCCCAAGTGCCATGTGGTAAACATCAGCCTCTCAAGATGAGTTTGGTACCAAAAGAGAGACTTCACATCCAAATCCAGCTGACACTCAAAATAATAGCAGCACTTACTAGGCGTTGCATTTTAGTCTTCCAAGGCAAAACTGTGGAGAATATATGGATATTTATGTTCAACAGTAACTGGAATCTGGAGTTCTCACCAGTGTCCCAGTTTGGCACATCAAACCTTTTGCCTCCTACTTTGGTCCTCACCTTTCTGAGTACATTCAAAGTAGCAACCCAGCTACCAGACACTGCATAATCTCATCACACAGCTGTCAGGAGAAAAGTTTTTCCCCTCGCCAGGCAAGTTTTACATTTGCCTTAAGGAGACATATTTATAAACACAAATCCATAGAAAAACTAACTCTGATGTAAAATTCTTAGAGAAATATTGGTGCACTTGAACTTTCTATGCCAAAAAAAGTTGCAGCACCTTAAATCCCAAATGAGTGCCCCAGTCAGGAGTTTTGTAAACATTGGTTAGGTGACCCGTGACATGAAGCAGATCAGAGGATTACTGGGAGAGGAGTATCCTTTGAAGTGTTCAACTGTGAAATATGGCATTTTTATTTTTATTTCTACCACATCATTACTGCTAATAATTTTTTTAAAAAAACCCAAATACATCATGCTGGTATTTGATGGCTTTTTTCTAATGAAACGGTGCTAACTTTAAAACCATGACACCTGACAGTCTGAAATATTAGCATATGCTCCCTGCAACGTGACTGTTTGTGTCCTGCAAACTTTGCTCAAGCAAGAGCACAACAAAGGAAATTAGCACTAGACCCTGCCTCATCTCTTCCAGCCATGGGTAGACTTTACAGGGCACATACCTTCATGGAAGTGCATGAAGGTGCCTAATGTGCACCATGTAACTGAGTGTGTCTCCTGGGTTCACACTAGAAAATTAACACAAGAGCGGTATCTGAAACATCTCCACTGATAGCCTCTAAGCTGTCCACCATTTTAATTTCAGTACCCCCATATTACAGGCAAATAAGAACTCTGAACAAAATTCTTCATCCAAAAACTCATGGTTTAGACCTTTTTGTTTTTTGTCCTTTTTCAAACTTTTCCAGATAACCCCGGTTCCTTGAATGCTCTTCTGTCTATTCACTTCCCATTGCTTCATTTTTTTTACCTTGTCTATTCATTTATAAAACCAAACATAATAAAGAGTAGAATGACTTAATTTGTAAGTGTCAATTTAAATTAATACAAAATAAACCCCTCAAAAATGCTAATAATAAATTAATTTATTTGACAACTGCTGGCTTAAAACACAGCTAATCTCCTACTTGCAAAAAACCTAATCAAATGTTATTTTTACTGGGTACAAGCCAAAGAGAGAGTTATACATGTATCTTTCCTGCATTTGAGTATGGTGAATTTCTGTAATTTGTTTTCTAATTGCGTAAGATTATTACAATATTTCTACCTTTTCAAGCAGAATAAAGTGAAGAGGACTATGCACTGAATAGCTCCTTCCTCCTCCCATCATGATGTGAGGGAGGCCCATCAGCACATTGCTGATGATCCAGGTTTCTGATGGCTACTGTCCTTCTATCAGGAGAAGCAAGAATTTATCTGCAGTGCCTTTAAAAACTGGGGTGAATTCCTGCATGGGTCATTGTTACCTCCTGCAACCCCTGGCACTGCCCTCCCCTGTATCCCAGAAGTTTCCTGCCTGTGCTTTGAGGTCTCAACAACCATCTCCTGCCTTTATATTTCTTTCTTCAGTACTTCACTCTTGGTCCAGTAGGAAAGTAAGGTTCATAAATATACCCTCTTTCCCAAATTAGGTATGCAGCTGGCCACATCAGTTTCTTTGTTGAAGTAACTGTTTTCAGTAAGTTACATGTGAATGTAACTCAGCTGCTTCCTGAAATTCTTCCAGAAACCTTAGATGAATGCTCTCCACTCCTAGTGACTTAGGAAAATTATGCTTCCCTCCCTGGTTTATCTTTTTTTTTTTTTTTTTAAATAAATATCTGTCTCTGCTGGCAGTTAACCTCCATCATCTGCACTGACATGATCATATAGAAAACCTGCACTAATTTCAGAGACAAGAGGATGAATAAAAAACTGATATTAAAAATTGCCTCGCTCAACAGTTTTATTGAAGTTGAATTTTTCTGCTTATTAAGATTCCAAATTGAGATCATGCTATTTTTTTAAAAGGGCTATATTTACATAATAACCCCCATTACTGTCCATTTGGTGCTGAATTTTCAAAGAACATCAAAGTACTAAACTGGCAGAAATCACTGGCTGAATCCTAGGGATCCACGTTTTTTGAAGTATTCATCTTTTGGCAGCTGCAGCTTCTTCTGCAGGTGCAGAGGGAACATTTTATTTAAGTCACTTTATTCATGTAGCTCAATTCAAAGGCTAGTTCACTTGAAGCTGAGAAAATCCTTGCTTGTTAGATACAGAGAACCAATTTCCAATTTACGGATAAAAAACAGATAGCAACGGATGAGGTCTAGGCAAGCAAAGCTTTTAGGACAGTAAGATCTGTCAGTTCTATTATTTACTAGAAAAACTTGCCTTTAAATTTATCAAAATAGCTTTGAACTCAGTTTTTAAAAGCCTTCGGGACATTTAAAGAAGCTTTATATAATTGATTAAAAACAAAAACTGTTTGCAGTTTTAAAATTTAATTTCACATTTCATCTGGGCAGATTGATACAATTTACAGAGAAAAAATAATCTATCAAAAAAAATGCAAACAGAGGCTAAGGTATGCAGTCTCTTAAATAAATGTGGCTGTGTAAGACATCGTTTTCTGGGGAACAAAGGAAGTCTAACTATTGTGTTGAAGCATTACTCCCTTGTGGAGCAGCATATCTAACAGCTATTTAGAAAGAATAACATATGAAAAAATACTGCAAGGACTTTAGCAAACACATTGCCAGCACTGTGGTATTACTTTACAGCAATCCCATATCCTAGAAGTGATGCTCCTGAGGGGGATATAAATATGCCATACTAAGGCATATAAAATTCCAAGACAACTGGAATACTTACCCCAAGGGACCATTGCTAACTGGTTTTCCTATTGATGCGTTTACTGGAGATATGTGTTAAAAATACAGTACTTTATAGAATCAGAAAATGGTTTGGGCTGGAAGGGACCTTAAAGATCATCTACTTCCACCCCCTTGCTACAGGCAGGGACACTTTCCACTAGACAAGGTTACTCAGGGTCCCATCCAGCTTTGCCTTGAGCACTCCCAAGATGGGTATCCAAAACTTCTCTGAGCAACCTGTTCCTTATAATTTTTTCCTAGTATCTAATCAAAATCAATCCTCTTTCAGTTTAAACCCCTTCCCTTTCATTAAATCACTACATGCCCTTCTAAAAAGTTCCTTGCTAGCTCTCTTGTAGTACTAGAAGGCTGCTATTGGACCTCTTCAATGCCTCCTCTTCTTCAGGCTGAATAGCCCTTATTGTTGAAAGGCAAAATGAAATTTGTGTCTAGACCTCTGTGTTTCACAAAGCATAAAATAGGACCTTCAGCAGCACAAGATATCTCCCTGAGACAACTTTCAGGGGGCCAGGGGAGCTCCTCTCCACATGACTTCCTGTCAGGAAGAGGAGAGAATGATGTAAGGGAGGTAGATTAGTAAAATGAATAAAGGACAGTATATAAAGATATAATCAATTCCCTAGAGAAAAACACTGTGGGGATGGGGAGGAAAAAGGGAAATGGGGATTAGCACCCATCCAACAACATAACTGATAGGATGCATTTCTGCTATTATAAGGAGATAAAAGCTGCAGGACAATGGTAGCACCAGCTACGTGCTGAAGGGGACCAGAGGGTCTGACACAACTTCTTCTATCTCCAAGAGCAGCGCCTGCTATTTTATTTCACCAACAATTCAACAACCAGGGTAAAGACTGAACAGAAAGAGCAGGAGGATGCCGTGGTGAAAGCTGTGGAATTCATGAATTTGGCTGATTAAGTGCTAATCATGTGAAACAGAGTTCACGAAATAAGCGGTTGTCTAGGCTGCGCAACAGGCAGGATGACGGAAGGAGTCCTCAACCCTCCCAGCACCCTCTGGCACTGCAAACAGACTCCCTCAGCCATGCTGGGACAAGCTGATAGACAAGCTGCACTGTGAAACAGATCAGGAAATTAATCCAGGTTAGAACCAACAACAACCTGTAAAAAAATGCTGTAAACTACTATAAGTCCCTGCTTTTTTACAGGATTACAGTTTTTCATTACTTGTCCTTAGATTAATGGCCAGAAAACAATCTCCTCTCTGTTGAATTGTCCTGCACAAGGAAATAATGTTTTTGCAGGTATTTAAGAAAACTGAGCAAGCATTTTGCATTATTATGTTAATGTTTATAATAATTAATAAATTAGCTATTTCATTGCCTTTTGCTTTTTCTATGCTGGTTTTTACAAATAATGGCACTTAACTCCATGGTGTAGCATTTGTGTGGATAAACTGAGAAACCTTATCTGAACAAAACACTACTTGTACTCATAAATAAGAACATATGCTATAAAGCTTCATGCACAATTTGCGGTATAGTGAAAAAAAATCTGATTTTCCATTCTAAACAATGTAAACACCTGTATTCAAGACTATCTTTAGAAAAAACCTAGTGTTTCTTACGAAGTGCAGAAGATGCCAAAATCACACAAGAAAATTTAGTTCCATTTCCCCTTGGCAGAGAGAAAACAGAATCAAGACACTGCTTGTAAAGAATGTAAATTGATTGTGTGAAGGAAGTTATGAAACGAGCTAGTGGATAAGGCTGTGTTTGGAGGCACATTTTCTTCTTCCCATCTATTCCCATGCAAAAATCCAGATAACAATGACTTGTAGGCCAGCAACACTCCCTTCTCACTTCTGTGCTAATAAGTACCTTCCTCTTTGATAAACAGGATTTAGGAACAGAGCCAGTATTCACTGTGTGCACCTCCATCCAAGCCAGACAAGGTGAGGAAAAGCATGGACTCTGGGGCTTCTTCTTTTAGATAAAACTGAACTTCAGAAGCCCTCAGTGATGCATGGTGCCCTCCCAAGGGCTTTGTAGCTTTATGCTTTATGTCCAGAAACCTAAGCTGAGATCCCCTCTGGGTCCATCTGCAAAATACCAGAGAAGCCATTTCTACCTGAGCTGAGACTGCAAGGGAGCCCTTTGCCCATGGTGACTGAAATTTGTACTGAAGCACGTGCAGTGATCATCTTTTCAAAGTAGCTGGTGAATTGTGTTCAAAGAAGCTGCTCCATCAGCTGGACCATAAAGCAACTCTAAGAAATCACATGGACTTGACTCTCAGGGGTGAGGATCACCAATCTAACCAGTCCTCATTCCTGGGCCAGTAGTGACAAACATCTTTGGAGATTCTGCCACCAACAAAAGAAAACCTCAGGCACTTAATAAGAAAAAATAACCACTAATAACACCAAGGCTCCTCTCCTACTGAACTGTATAAAGCACAAGTGAAAGCTTTTACCCAAAGAGCCCCTTCACAGCCGTTTCCTCAGCCACTGCTACACCTTATATACAGCATTTGATATATGCTGGAAAAATTGTACCCAGTGGAAGTAGAAACACTGACCACAGGCATAAGCCAGCATGATTATTTCCACCCCTCAACAGTAGCTCTGTTTTTACTGACCCAGATGCAAACACAGAGGCTGTTACATCATATAATGTGATGTATAAATATTTTCTGTCCTGTCAAGGGAATAATTTAGCATGGAACAAAAGTGGAAACTAGGCAACATTTTAGCATAATGATATCAATTCTTTCAGTTTCCTTTTCATACCTAAAAAACACAAACAAACTATTTTAAAAATTAAACTAAATAAAATTAAACATTTTTAATACTATTATCACATTTCTTGCTGCAAAAATAAAATTCAGCCTCATACAGGAAAAAAAGGTGTACTCTAATTAAGGTTTCCAGTAAGGTTAATACATCTGCTAAACAAAAGCAAGTAAAAGATTTGCATTTTCAGACCCACGATTGAAGGACTTTCCATGGTAATATTTTTGTTAACACTCAATTCAGACTGCAATTTTCTATCTAACAATGTTTTTCCCCTTCTGTACTATTCCTCCTGTGCCATTCAGAATGGATCTGAACAGAATTTAGCCTCATATAATGCAGAAAATATTCTGCTTCTCTAAGCTCTAAACTTTTACAGAGAGAATGGTGAAGATACTTGCCTTAAAATTAAGCTTCCAAATTAGGGTTTTTTTAATATTGCACAATTTTATCCTGAGTTCATTGGTTGTCTGGGACCAATAAATAAAATAAAATTTTTTATTTTAGGGTATTTTTCTTCCCTTTCTTTTATTTATAAAGCTATTTTTAAGCCCAAAGGATTACTCAGTTATAATATAATGACATGAAAGGGTTAAATACAGCCTTTTGATTTTTCTTCATTTCATGTTTTCCTCCACTACACCTCTGAACACTAACAGAATAATGTTGCATATTATTGTGTATTTCTTTTTTTTCTCCTTATTGTGAAACAGTACAATACAATTATTTGAATTCCTAATTTTTTAGGTTACTGAACATTCTAATCCAAGTATGTTTTCATGGTTCCTAATATAGGGCTTCTTAATTATTACTATCATCTTCACCACATCTTTCCAAACATCTGCATTATACATACAATTGTCCTATTATGATCAAAAGACTTTCAAAACAAAGATCAAAATGCTTTTCTTACTTCATAGATGAGCCCGTGTTTGCTTAATGATTAAACACTCATGCTCCAAGATCTTACATGGCATTTTATTGCCCACCCCAACCTCTCATCACTCACACTGGTGTGGGCACAGAGTAGAAATGCCAGGATGTTTTCACCAGGGTCAGGTGAAAGGTTTGTTTCACGCAACAAACAGTTCAACTTTGCTGCTTTTTTTTTTTTTTTTTTTTTCTTCCTTCTTTTTGGTGTTTATCTCTGTTTTTCTTTAGGGGTTGACTGGAGATAGAATTAGTACTTAAGGCTATCATTGGTTTGTACCACACTAGTTTTTATGCTGTAATCTCTTCTGATTTGGCAAGAAAACACAACAATTTATTAAGGGCATGACCTAGAGTGTGCTGATCTAAGTGAAGAATTCATATTGACTTCAATGATCTTTGGGCTCATGCCTAAGTAAACTCAAAGACACAAGCCCTATTTAGTTAAAAATAGTAATGCTCTTGAGACTTTCTAATGCTTTTAGGGGTGAGAACCATTCAAATCAAAAGATAAATTTTCAGCTCAGTGTTAAGAGCCCTGTGGACAGCTGCCATTAGTAACTATACATGCTCTTCAATAAACTTTTAATTTGCACAACCTGCATAGCTTAGACACGACTGCATGACTTGCATGCAAAACCAATGGGAAATCAGATTTGCTGTAGAGTTAAACAACAGCAGCTAGAGCGTGCACAATTCTACTCAATTGCTTACAAAGTGCTCTTTTGGCAATAGTATGCCTTGCAAAGATTGTGAAGTCCATCTAATCACTTTATATTAGAAAGTTGTTGCAGACAAGAAAAAAAAAAAAGAGTAATTAAAATTAAATTCCACTAAAATTAAAAAAAAAAATAAAATAAAAGGAACACGGAGTTAAAAGGAACATGGAGTTCATTCATCTGTGATAAGTTAAAAGGAGATAGAAAATCTTAAGGGTTGTCTTTGTTAAGTTCCAGTCATAAAAAAAATCACAGAACTTTTTTCATGTTTGCTTTCCACTTATTTAAATGCTTTTCTACATAAAGAAAAATGTATCTGTCATACCAGAGATGCCTGCATCTTATGTGAAACAAAAGCATAATTTCTCCACTTCCCAAACTCTTTCACTATGAAATCTTTTCAAATTAAATAAAAATCTATCAAAAAACCCAAGCAGAAACTCATGCACATTTTCTGGTGAATCAAATAAAGAAATAGATTAACACCTACATCCCTAGTGATAGCAACTTATTTATTGGTGCTATATGCCAATTAAAATAAATTAGAATTATTAGCTAATTTACATTTTTATTAATTATTTTTAGTTCATATCAGTTACTCACACTCTCTGTGTAAAATCTCTTTAAAATGAAAAGGCAAATTCAATGTTACAGAGATAAGATAAAAATATTTTATTAAATAGTAGTTTAGGAAAATAAAAAAGATACTCTCTTAAAGCTGAGAATATTCTGCAGATATTTTTATTTTGGCTACATCCTGACATATGAGTCTAAGACAGAGATATTCAGGCAGTGTCTCTAGATGCAGCAGCTCCAAAAGCAGGGTTTTCCTATGTATTAGCCTTACAGCAGAACTTGGTACCAAAACAGCACCCACCAAGGCATGGGTGTGGAATCAGACTACCCAAAAAAAAGCTGGGAGCTGGTGATCTGGCAGACAGATTTTCCTCAGAACAATTTAAATGCAGCATACATCCTTTAAACTAAACAAAGTAGTAGGAATAGAACAAAAATCTAGGCTAACTACACACATGGAGAATTCACTCATGGCAAATTCTTGGTCTAATTTCACATTGCTGTTTTTTTTTCAGCACCTTCTTGCAACAGCTCTCAAGGTATTTTATACAATGGATCATGGATCAAATTCACCCTGGCGCAACCAGTTGTCCTCCAGCTTAACCCTTATGAAGAGTCCTCACAACATAAATGGTGCTTCTGGGGTGTATGGTCTGTGAGACCAATTTGTTGTTAGAAGTTGATACTAGGACAAGAACAAGGTAGCTTAGAAGGTTGAAGCAAGTTTCTTCTCAAAAGTCTGCCCCTGAAGGAAAAGGCAAACTAATAACTGAGAGACTTGCATGTTTCAAAAACAGATCAGGCTTACCGCTAAAGGAACAGTTATTAATTCAAAATAGAACGTTGTCAAAACAGTGAAAAGAGCATGCAGAAACCAAAATCACCACCAGAATAAATCCTGCAACTGCTGTGAAAAAAAGCAAATAAATCTGTTTTATACCACTATTTACTATCCACAAATAAATCCCTACATTAAGAAAGGGAAGTTAAAAAAGTGGGGGGGGTTGGGGGGAGGGAGGGGGATATTTCTCTGAGATTAACTCTGTGTCAACTCCAGGGCCTTGAAAGACTGCCAGCTGTCCGGGCGTACATATTTTACCACTGAAGTATGCTTTTGTTTCAGAACGGTTGAGACCCCCAAAATGATGTAATCCCCAGTGGAAGACTGACAAGCTTTGAGATATTCCAAAACACAGATGACAGACGAAATAGCAAGTAATCAGTGTAACTATATTGAATATTATCTTGCAAGAATCCAACAACACAAACCTAATGCACCAGATAACAGCATTGCTTTGAGCAAACCTAGAGTAGAACATCACAAAGATTTCTGCAGAGAAGAAATCATTCAAGAAGGACAATTATCTACATGGGTGGAGGGAAGAAAGACGGAGGGGAACATATGCCTTTCATAATTAGGGGCCTGATTGTACTGTAGCCGAAAGGGATTTTTTACATTTTAAATTTGATTAAATTTCAGAATGAAGCACACTAATTGGTATTTCTGCAGTCTGTTTGAAAAGAACTTCATCTACTTAGGGAGGGGGAAAAAATAACAAAAAACAGTGACCTTCATACCATCTATGCTTAATATCTAGTTCTTTTGCCTGAAGTATTCATGGTTTCCCTTCAATTTCTGACTCTATCTCTGGGAATAAGTGCTTTATGACTCATTGCAGTTTATCTCCAGAAAATGAGGAAAGAGATACTAGCAAAATGTACTAGAATCAAATAGATATTAAATCCGACAATCTCAGCTGCTACAAGGAAACACAAATCAAACCAGTCCATCCACCACTACACATAAGAGACTGGGAGAAATTATTTGCACAGGCAACACCCAAGATGGCACCTTAAACTCAGGGCCATTGAGAGAGTTAACTAAGGATGGGACACATGCATTGAAAAATGCAGAATGCCCACTCACAACAAAATCAAAGGCACGATGCACTTCCAGTTCCTGTCTATCTGCCAGAAACAGTGTTGAGAGAGAAAAGGGTAAATTGGCATGACGAATAAAAGCAAAATTAACAAAGAATGTCTCACAAAACTTGTAAATGAGTATATATTACCATGTATCCATATTCTTCTTTCTCAAATAAATGTCAGATAAATGCGTATTTCCTGTCTTAAGACAAAGAACTAAGAAGGGACCATCATAAACATGACTGAAGGGCCATGAACTCAAAGTAAAATATCCAAACCTTTGGACAAGCACAGTGTTGGTGAAAGGAGATGCACTTACAATATAAGAGTATTTCTGAAGAAAAAGGGTTTTACAGAACGTAAAGGAAATAAAAAGGCACACATGAATAATTATGAACAGAAACAAAGCAACACTCAAACTTTGTAACCTCACCTTTGCTGATAAAAGCCCACAGGAACAGACTGGGCATTCGCTGTCACCATCCTGCTCTGGCCCCTGGCAGACAAACCATAAACCAGGGAGGGATGCCCGCTCTGTAAGTACTAAACCAGCTTGGTGAGGAATGGTTCCCACAGCTCTTCCTTGGAAATGGAGGGACAGGTACTTCCTGCAGCTGGTTCAAGACACCTAAGTGAACAAGATGAGTCATACTCTCAAAAAGCTCTCTGTGTGTCTGAAAGGCATACAGGCAGACAGACAGACAAGGTTCCTGTTTTAAACCTGCCTTGAAGTAGGGTGACAAGAACAAACCCAACATTCTTCACTTTCATTCCTGAGCAATACAGGTAAGTGTTTTGGGGGCCCAATGTGGGACAGAGCTATAAAAATATAAGCATGTCTTTATTTTCTTTCTTTTTTTTCCTTTTTAAAAAATAATTTCATAACCAGTTGTGGATGGAACTGTCCTAAGTAGCTTATTCTGGAGAACATGGTTGAGATAGAAAGGGCATGGCATTTTCACCTGCAGAGAGCAACTGGTCACGGAAGTCTCCTCACAATAAATGCCTTACCTGAAATTAGGAAGAACAAAGTGTAACAAGACACTTCACCTATGTGATTGCAGCAAAGGTACAAGACAACTGACAGGTGAGAGTCTAGAGAAACCAAAGACAGACTTTAGGAAAAGACAAACAAAAAAAGCAAGTGTAGCAAGGAGCTAAGGGCTGGATAAATGTGGAGATGGAGGAACAGAGGCAGCTGGCTGGGAATGGGGCAGATGTAAAAACAGATGGACAGGGAGGAATATGAGATGGATGGTGGAGGAAAAGACTTGTGGCATAAAGACACAGAAGAAGCTAAAAGAATATGGGCAGAAAATCTCAAATCGAATAAATTCTTTGTAAACCCCAGGACTCTGTTGCTGTCAAATACCTGCAAAGCCTAGGTGGCATGTTTACCTTCTGGTAAACATTTGGTCCATTTGGAAGACAAGGAAAACAACCTTGATTGTTCTTCAAATACTTGCATTGATCACTTCAGTAGTGCAAGCAGCAGATAGCGTTGATGTGCAGACAAATCATTTGAACTTGCCAGTAAAATAAGTATCGTTCTCTACAGTGGAAATGTTGTTTCAGCTTCTAAGTATTTTGTTTGCTTACTTCAGAAATTACATTGAAAGTATCAAAGGAACAACAGTGAGTTCATGAAGTGCTCAAAATTCAACAAATGCCAGAACTCCAGTTCCTCAGCATGAACATTAAGGTGCAGAAGCAATCAATTAGCTTCTACTACTTCTTCTACCACTTCTTAGTGCACAGGGTTTTCAGGAATGTGGGTAGAGTATAGAGAAGATGACAGAAAGGTACAAAAGATGAAGAAACTGAAGAATTTGTTTCACTTTCTCTGATTCCCAGTTCTCACCCATTGTTAGACAAGGCTACTGGAAGCATGGATTTTCCCAAATTTTTGTTAGGATTTTCTCTTTTGCAGTCTCCAGTCTAAAAAAGATAACACAAGGTATCTCCTTTAATATAACACAAGAGTGCTTCTGCCATTTCTACATATTCTCCAATTGCTCAACATTTTAAGAGAAGAAAGTCAGAATTCTCTCTGGGATCCTGGCATTATCTCTGGGGAGCCTTCTGGTACAGACATGCTGATATTCAGTAACAGCCTGGGAAAGAAGATTTCATCTAGGAAGCGCAGCTTGGTGAACTAGCAGCAGCACCTCTCTGTGGCTAGAAGCAGTCTCCAAAGATTGTTTCATAACTCTAATTCTACCTCTCTCTCTGTTATTTTTTAAGGTCTTGGTGCTACATCAATTCACATGGTGTACACAGATCTGCAAAATAAATATGCGCAGACAGCACCAAAAACAAAAGCCTGAAGTAGATTTGAATCAACAAGGAACATCCACACATTATATCCACGCATTCCCTACTTTAACACAAACCCAGTCAAGTCAAATTCTGTATTTGTATTGTTTTTCCCTAGATAAATTTGTCTAATTCATTGTAATTGGCTGTTGCCACCTCTCATCAGGCATCTACTTCCACAATGATTATTTTAATGAATAAAGCAGGAAAATAAGAGAGAATAAGGTATCTGGTACTAAAATAGGCTCAGTAATGCATTTGGCTTTTTAAAATTGTGTACGACACAAACATCATTCCGTTATTTACACAAAACTCTCAGTTAACAAAGCTTCCTCAATCCAATTTTACAACCATTACTTTCCTTGCCTGACAAAATGGTATCTGAGAAAGGGGAGGGGGGAGAAAATCCTTAGGCTATGATCTGTGTGCTTTCCTGTCTTGACAGACCACAGTCCCAGTGTCTGCAAAAGAGAGCAGAAGGGTCACAGCCAAATGTAACTTGACCTGAACTTTAACCACCAGAGGTGACATTTACTCAACTATAAAATTTTAAACTAAACAAGAAGAAATAGCAAGAAAGGACTATGAGAGTGTCTTCTCCATGTTGATTTAAAATTCAAGACCATGAAAGATCTACTTAGTTCTTTCTCACTAGAGCTTGAGTGAACATGAAGAGATTTGTGAGAAAGTACTGATCTAGTAAGGTAGAGTTTTTGAATTTCTGTAATACAGGATAATTTTTGGACATTATTGCAAACGCAAATGGTAATAGCACTACAACATTTCTACAGAAGGTATTTAATTTTTATGTGGAAAAGAAAGTTGCATTAGGCAAGGTTGACAGATATTAGAAGCATCTTCTACATGCCATTGAAATTGCAAGCTAAAAAAGAATATAAATCATTAATGAAAATTGCAGGGTATCAGTTTCCTATTACAGTTGGCTATCTGCTAAGTTGGCAGCGAGACAGTGGCCTGCAGAGCTGCAGGCATATGTCTCATGTTAAAAAAAGGAAAAAAAGACTTCATGTTATAAACACTTCAATGAAAATTACTATCCATTTTGGAACCAACTGAGAGCAGGTGTTGAAGACAAAATAAACAGACAACATATAAAAGGTTAAAAAAAAAAAAATCCCAAATGATACTGGCCTTTCATTGGGGGACTGTCTTCTACCATAGCTCTCAATGTACACCATGAAATCCAAACAAAATATACCTGGCATGTGTAGAAAGCAACTAGATTTTCTCACGTTTAGGACCACAGCTTTTTAACAGTAATATTTAAGTTATGCCTGAAATTTTAAAAACCTGTTAAAAATATGCCTGTGCAAATTTAGACATAAATTAATCCAGAAAACTACTGCAATTTATCTTTCAAACAATTCACTAGAAACCCTTCAATGTTTCCCAGCTGAAAAAATAGGCCAGGAATCCACCCAAGCAGTGACACAAAGCCTGCAATCAATTGATTTGGCTCACTCATCTTCCACTTGCAATCCACAGAAAGGGAAAACCCTCTAGAAAGGTGACAGCAGAAAGGTACTGCGGTCTTGGAGAGCTTAAGGATCCGAAGAAGAGCTGATAAAATTTAGGATGTGAGCATCTGCAAAGTCAGTGGCTAAAGCAGAGCAGGTCTCTGCTTCAGTGCATACCCAGTTTTTCCTTGCTTTTGCAGAGATCACAAAAGACCCCATGACTC
Organism: Certhia americana; assembly: GCA_018697195.1. Taxonomy (NCBI): domain Eukaryota; kingdom Metazoa; phylum Chordata; class Aves; order Passeriformes; family Certhiidae; genus Certhia; species Certhia americana. The sequence goes on along the minus strand of CM031860.1, from coordinate 39,879,405 downwards.
CTTCTGACTGGTTGTGTAAACCAGGTAAATATCTCGGGACAGGTGAAGTGACCATTTTTGCTCAATGGCTCTATTACTATGAAGTAAAGGACTGAAGTGTTGCAGCAGCAGCAAACTGCAGGCGCCCCCTAAGCAGCCCCCCTCAGCTGGCCAGGCAGCAGCTTTGCTCGTGTCTTCCCAGTGCTCCTGGCAGGGTGAATGTCACATCCACCACCATCTGGGACTGCTGTACCACAAGTGTTTTTCCCTGGATTGTGTCCAAAACACACTGAGAAATACCAGGAGGTCATTTTACAACACAGTCAGAGAGGGGTATTTTAGGTGTCTATAAAATCTGCTAGGGCAACAGGAAAAAAAGCTTCTGAACATCCAACAAATGCAAACATTTATTGTAAAATCAGGAGTGATTTTAGGATTAATGATACTTAATAATACACTGGTATTAGCATGTAACTTCAATAATATGAAACATCTCTTCCAAAAATCACGTGCTGAGGACAAGCAGAATCAGTTGAGGAGTGTCTAATCCAATATGGCAATGCCTACCCTCCACAGAATCATGGAATCACAGAATGATTTGAGTTGGAAGGGACCCTGTTGTTCCAACCCCTCTGCCATGGGCAAGGAGTCCTCCACTGGCCCATCACCTTCACTTTGTTCTTTCAAATTTAACCCAAATCTATAAGAAAAGAGGAAGAAATAGCATCCAAACTCTCCCTCCACAACCGAATATTCAGATGTATCTCCAAACAAACAAAAGATAAAGAGTCTTATGATTCCCAGTCCCTAGGTTGATTCGCACATCAAAAAGGGAACAATACAGACTTCAGACAGCTTACATTTCCTTTATGCAAGACTCTAGACATTAAAAGAACTCTGTACTTCCACTATGGTCTTTTCTTAAAGATTTCTCAATTCGCTTTTCCCCCACGTATCATAAAACACAGAGAATTTAGAAAAAGCAAGAGAAAGGTCCAGAAATTCATTTTGTGATTAAAAATTCCAGCAGTTCCTGGCACAAAAGAATTCCTGTTACACCTGTACTCAAAAGGATGCAACTGACACAGCCCTACCAGGTGAAAGTTACTGCATATGGGCAGCACAAACAGCTGCCTGTGCTGGGGGTCCTCAGAGCACACCATGGAAGGCAGATCTGCTCTACAAAGCTCCCACAGAGACTCACAGATGAAAAAGAGAGAATGGTGCAGCTGAAAAAATAGATTTTTTTATTACTTTGTGGCTCTATTAACATTACTTTTGCAGACGTTTGCATTTGCACACAGCTCTACACAGACATTTAGAAAACTAGATGAACAGATAAGATGATAAAATAAATATGCTATTTTGAAGTGGTTTTTTTTTTTCAAACAGCTGCCAAAAAGCCCCACCCCTAAAGCTCCCAAACCTAGCATTCTGGGAAAAGCATCATTTTCCATTATGCTCTGGTCTATTCTTTTCCCCTCCAATTTGTAACATTCTGCTTGAATCAGTGATGAAGAACATATGTTTGGGGTAAATTACACCCAGGAGAAATCTTGGAACTGTTACATTCAGTTTTATTACCCAAGGCATTAGGATACTCTAGCACTACACTTATTATTTAACAGTTCCATCAAACAAGACACGGTTAATGTACTTTTATATTATTATGCATGCAAAAATCAGTATTGCATTTCTTAAAACTCAATGTGTGATTAATGCGCTGCATTTTCATTTTACTTAACAGTTCCAGGATATTTTTTAGTGTTTCAATGAAACAAGGTGCTGCATAAATGCAGAATGCTATTGTACAAATATTTGGGAAAACATATGTTCAGGCAACAATAAGGTTGAGTATCCTAACACTCAATGGCCAGGAAATTGGAAGGGCTTGTGCTTCCTACACAATATAAGCTTGTGCAAGTGCTGCATCTTTAACATATTCTGCAGAGAGCTGTAACCCAGAGTGCCTTAGGGAAACTTAGTGTGGCCAATGGGACAGACAGGCCCTGTCTCTGACAATTGCTTTCCTTTCACTGCTGCAAATATTAGTCCAGTTTCACTAGGTAACACCAAATAGCACAAATATCCCCTGTGCACCTGTGGGCTGCCTCTTTTGGAGGAGATTCACACTAGCTCTGTGAGGTAGTCACATAATTGGAGATTTCCTATAGGCGTAGACTCATGCAAGGATCAATAAGTTTACACTTAACAAGTATAATAGGAATAAAAAAGGTAACTCATATAAACCTGAATATTACTTTGACTGATAATTTGATTTCACAAGACAAGTCTTCTAAATCTTTTAAAAGCTTTTGCATTGTATTTATCAAGCGACTCTATGGGAACAACAAATAAACCCAAGAAAAATGTGTACTTGTCAAGACTGCACAACTTCCATACTTTGCAGAAAAGAAAGCAAAAGGCTGAGGCAGCAGTTCAGAGACACAGCTAAGATATGGCTTTTAATTTCAATTTTAATTTAAATCAACCACAGAGCCTTAGTACAGTGTTGGGCCCAAGCTAAAAACATCAGGCACCAGGTGTATCAGGAATCAGAGCACAAAGTCCCCTCTGTTCAAACACATATAATCACTAATACCACAAAATGTAATTTAATGACTTTCTGCTTCATGTTCCAAAATGAGTCACAAAGCCGAGAGCACCAGTCCACTTCATCAACTGCAAACTGAGAGCCAGTGAAAGCTACTTGCTGAACATCATAACAGTCTCACTTTATTAGTACTTCTTCCTCACGTGAAGAACAACTGAAGCTATATTGTTCTAGTTCTCTGTGGTGTTCAGTCCATACAGTGAATGCAGCCATGGCTCATAGAAGCCATGTTATAATCATGAAATTGAGAACTGTGCTACAATGCACATAGGCACCAAATGATGGTTACATGGGAAAATTATTTACTGGCATTTCTCACCTTAGAAGTGCTTGGATTTGCAGCCTAGGTACTATTACTTCTGTGTGCCTGTTTTTACAGGCAACAGTAAATTTTGCTATCTCTTGCTATACTTGAGCTGTACAATCATGGATTGCCACCAGGGTTTGAAACTTCAACACGGAGGTGAGCAATGTGCCAGCAGGCAGTGTCTCTCAAATCCACCCAAAAACTGGCACAGTTTTCTCTCCTGATGCATCCCATTTAACATTACTCCCAGTACTTACCTTGATGGACAGGTGAAAATAAAAGACCATTTTACTTTGTTCTGATCATGAATGAATAATTCTAAGTATTATTGACATTTATTTTAGTCTAATAAACTTTTGCGGCCCTTTAAGAACAAAAAAGGGGTTTCTTATTTCTGACTTATAAGTAAAATGAGGGCAGAATGCTGAAGGGAACATGATCTGTCCAGGCTTGTGACTGTTGCTAACTTGCAGAACTATGTTGACTTTGTGAAAAATATGCCAAACAACCTGCATCTGCTAAAAGGAATAGTCAGTCTGTAGTTCATAGATGTTCTGCTGGTAGCAGAATATGTCTTGGCACTATAGCTATGACTGTACAAAGAGGAGAAACTGTCACTGCTCTCTATTCCCTGACTTTCAGCCCTGCTACAAAGTGAGTCCTGCTGTGCATTTGAACAAAAGCTTGAGGATGGTCCTATAGTTCTGACTTGCTTTGCCTCTCAAGTACCAAGCAAGCCACCTAAGGTTCAGAGGGCAGCAGGCTGTAGAACACAGGCCTGGCAAAACAGAGATCAGGGAGAAGTAGGTCTAAGGCTGGTAAAGTTTTAAGTCCTCTCAATTCAACTGTACTGCAAATATAGCAAATTGCAAATTTATCAAATTCCACTAGCACTGACAGAGCAAATAGTTGGGTAAATATAGGCATGAAAACTACCTATGGAGTATTCCTAGAAATTTCATGCGATACTTTGCTGCCAACACAATGTTTATTACTGGTTATGACAATAGATGCCATTTTCCTTTGCTCTCTCTCATGAATGACTTGAAATAAATAAGATGTAAAACCAAAAAATGCCAAAGAACCAAAAAAGTATCAAGCAATAAGTATGCAAAAAGTATGCAATGTTATCACCTACTTGTGCAGATTGCACAGACGTGGTTGTGCTAAAACACAGATACAAAAATATAAAGATGCAAAGACTCTGGCTTTGTGTCATGCAAATAATTTCATCACATAAAAATGATAGGCTTGGTCTAAAAATACCTGTACTGGGTTTCTCCTCAGCTTTTCTTTGGTACTTGGCTGAAGTTTTAGAGACTTAAAATCTTCACATACTTATATTAAGCACAGTAACGAGAAACTGACAAAAAACCGTGATTTAAAACTTTGATTATTGGAGAAAGGGAAAAATACGAAACCAGAGATTTAGAAATTACTACATCCCATCCACTAGAAGAAACCACTGAGTTGTCAGGGAAGCACCATTTGGCGGACAAGATATGCAGTACATATTGAAAAACAGGAAGGCAAAAGCCTGCAAGAAGCCTGGAACATAGTGGCCACTGTGGCCAGGAGTATTAAAATAATACCACTTTGCAAATATGACTCAGTGACCCCATTCTGACCCAAAGTCTTTCAACTATTACAGTATTGTACGCTCAAAGCAACAGCAGACCAGTGAGACCACACCTGTATTTTGAGTTAGAAATGCCCACAGGGAATAGTACCAGAATAACCAACAACAGTATTATTCCACTTCCCTTGAGACTCCTCACTTAGGCCCAGTCCTGGCAAATGCTTCCAATTGTAAGCTCCTCTCAACGTCTTGATTTATGTTCCTATGCTCCCCACCTCAAATCTGACCTGGTAAATGACCTACTCAATATTACTAAATACTGAGAAAACTGATAGCAGAAAGTGAGATGTCCTCTGCCATGCTAGGCCACACCTGAGACACAGCTCATCCATTTAAATTTAAGTTTTTAACAATTACTTTTTTCTAAAATGTGATACCAGCAACAAGAGGTTAGGGCTTTCCTATTCTATGATTACTCATCTAAAAAAGGCTTAGCATGCTATTTTTAAAGGCTAATGTTCATGTTGTTTCAGCAAAAAGCTCAATGTTGGTTTTAGACACATTTCTTCCTTTATGCCAGACAAGCCAGCTCCTCATATTCACACAGCAACTGTGGTTCACTGAACATGTTTCCAGGATTAATTCTGACTTCCCAGGGTCAACTTTACACCAATCAATGAAAGAAATTGTGGAAAAGATTACCTTATGAAAACACACAAAATTAGCCAACCTTTAACAAAAAGAACAACTTGTAGAGCTTTCATCAGACTCAGCACTCTTCAAGGACAGCCTGTCAGCATTTGGCATATATGAACACAGTAGATGGAACAAAGCTACAGGAAATCCTTGTGCTTACTCATGTACTCTCAGCACCACAGACAAGTCAAGCCATTTCTATACACTTCTCCCAGTTCACACGTTCCCAGACATCTAATTTCTCATCACACAAGCAGAATCATACCTGTAATTTTCTGCAACAAAGGAGATGGCTCTGGCTCATCACAAATTGCCTTGACAAGGGCCTTTTTCACCTCTTCTTCAGCTGTGTCCAGCTCTTTTCCACATTTGATTTCTCCAACCACAGAATATATGTATATCAGCAAAATAAGGAAATCCTCGCAGGCATAGTCATCTTTTGTTCTTTCGTTGTAAGATTTGATCATTGGCAATAACTGGTTCAAAACACTGGGCATTTCTGATTCGCCAATAGTCTGAAAAACAGAAGGAAGATTGTGTCAGATCGCCTCTATAGTGCTTGTAAGGTAGGACCAGACATACTCCTGTGGCACATCATTCAATATTCACATGTTCAGTCGTCAGTAGATGGTTGTGTGATTTATTTGCTGCTGAGATGGCAAATTTATTAGTTGTCTACAGTTTTTTTCTTAGGGATTCATGATAGCAGCATTTTAGCACTTGAAATGCTTTTTGATTAGATCTTGTCCAAGTACCAGTATGATGAGAGGATGAGAGCATCCATCCCTTGGTATGGGTAGAAATGGTACAAAGCACAAGGTCAAACAATTCCTCTAAATTTTAGGCTTCATCCTTGGCTCTGATTTTGTACATGAGCAGGGACTTCGAAGCCCAGCTTCCATTGACTTGCTGACATCCACATTATGCAACACCAGGGCTGGCATTTAGATCCACTGTGCAGGTCTCTGCCACTCAAAGCAGGCCAGTGACTAATTGTACCATCAAACTGCCACCCTCACTGCCCACAAACATCTGTGGATGAAACTTCTACATGCTAATTTTCTGATTTGGCTTAGCCGGGAATTCAGCAGCAGGATCAGCTGATCAGGTGGGAACACTGCAAGGCAAACAGGAGGGACACTCTGCTCTTGTATGGGGAGAGAGGTGGGAGGAAAGAACAATCTTTCTCTCCTGGTGGTAGCGATTGCTCAGTCCATCCAGGACTGCTAGATGCTGGATAGCTCAGTCCATCCAGGTACTGCAACACCAGTACCCTGCCCCTTGTCCTGTGATCACCTAAAAGGTTCCCCTGTTAAAACCTGTGGGTCAGTTACAGTGTATGGTGAAACATAAATCTCCTGTAATCCAAGGAGTCTGCAAGTATTTATTCTTGGTTGTTACTACAGTAGCTTCACACAGACTAGTCATGGTAAATAGGCACCACAGCCAATAATACACTCTTTAAATTGATTCACAGTAAGTAAATAAAATACAAATCAAACATACTAGGAAGAGACACAAGTTTATACAATAGCAAAACTATGCAATAGCTTTAGGAACACAGAAACAGAAAGCTTTATCTCCTGGCGTACTCCATACAAGACTTCAGGGGATCTGATTGTATTTTTAGTTGTTCTTTGTCAGTCTCAGAAAAACTCTCAAGCATCTCATAAACTATCATTTTTATTCTTACACTCCACCACAGATCCACCACAGATCACAATCATTAAGAAAGCATGAATTACTTAAGCTCCAAGAAACTTTTTCCAGGCTGTGCTATAAGAAACTACACTTCTGCAGAATTTTGTACCCCACCCTGCTTTTGACATACAATTTTTGCCATGGAACCATCTTTCCTGGGACTTCAGTGTGGTCAGATGTTATGTTTCCATTTGAATACATACCTTGGAGAAGAATTTTCTAACTATCCACTAAACCTAACAGTAAGTGCAACTACAGACTTGAAGCAGTAAATTACAAAGCTGCAGTGGTAAAAAGCACATGGGAGCCAAGAAGGAACATTCTGAAATCCAGGAGGCGTTGGCATCCTCTGTGTTTGGGCAGGGAATGCTAAATCACATACACAGTAAGTCCAAGCACTGCTCCACCCAGGAAGCAAATCTATGGTGTTTGGCACTGGTCTGGCATACGCTGGTATCTGGGCCATCCTCAAGACAAGGGTCTTGATTCCTGGATTTTAACTCAGCCCTGCCTTAATTCAGTATTGCCTCTCTCTTCTGGAAAAGCAACACAAATAAATTCTCATCTGGATGCCAGTGCAATAAATAACAGACCTTTCAGATCCTAAGAAGAAAAAAACCCCAAAGCTTTAAGGAATTCAGAGGTATGCATCTATCATAAGGAAGCCATCTGCAATGAACAAAAGCCTAATCAGCCCTAAAAATCTAAGAAATCAAGATAAACCTACATGTGGAGTTATTCTGGAATAGATGACGAACTTCAGTCTATATTAGCCTGAATTCATTTTTATGAAGAGGCAAGACCTATGCCAGGCATTATTGAACATCATCTAATATCTACTGGCACATCACCTATTCCCCTCCTCGCTTCCCAATACACAAACTCTACTTCGCTCCATCTCTAAACATGCCACAGCATGCTGCTACACCACCAAAGATGAGTTTCTGAAAAAGCTGTATTTTGCTTGCATGGATTATCCACAGGCAAGGAGCACTGAGGATGCACATGATTGTATAGAATAGTAGAGTGAACAGTTCTTGCTTGAGGATCATAGCTCCTGTAAGTGCACATATACAGCATCTTTGGCAAACTTTCAAACATACATGATTAAAAAAACCCAACTCTAAACTTTCAGAGTGATTTACTGTAGGACAGGCTAAAACTCAACAACTTCAAGTAACAATTGCCACCTCTTATCTTCAAAGTAAAAATGAAAGAGGAAAAAAAAATTAAAGAGCTGTAATAAACCATTAACTTCAGTACGCACATAGGGTCTTTCTGGGGTATGAACTTCTTTGGAATGTTTCTCCTCTTATCTCTTGGGAAATGGCACTGCAGAGGACTTCAAATGGAACTTCCAAGTTTCAGAGGCTATTTTGTCCAAACAGGCCAGTTGGATGGACTGTGCATGAAAAAAAAAAGGGACTAACAACCTCACTGCAGAGCATGGCTCCACAGGGAGCTGGGAAATTTGCCTCAAACAAAATCCACTGCACTGGCAGATTGTCATTATCTGGCCACCTCCAGTGATTTAGGGGCTCCCTGCACCACCTAACAATCAATCAACTACCCTGATTGAACAGCCCTAGAACACAAGTTTTAAAAATGTAACTACCCATGACCCAAATTTCCTGCTGGTTATGTTGGCCTCAAGTTAGCCCCATTTGTCTATCATCAAGGGAGCCAATAAAAATAATAAAAACAGGTCAATTCTGAGCTTTCTAAAGACTGTACAAAAACATTAATGCTGCTTAATGCAGAGCCAGCTAAAAGGCCCAAGCTCAAACACTTTCTTCTTTGTTGCATTGTTTGGACATTTTAATGCTCTAATCATATATTCTCCAGAATTCAGGGAGAGTTTGTGACAGATTTTTGCTGTTTTTCATCACTTTCCTCCACCCTCTTTAGTTATTTATTTTTAGAACTTAAGCAGTGTAATAATTTGATGTCCCTAAGGATAAATAAACTGATGTCAATTTGCTGATTTTTGCAAAAGACGTGAATTTTGGAAGATGGGAGAAAAGTGAATAAAGTACAAACATATTTTTGGAGGGGGTTTGAAACAATGAACATGAGATTGTGCTTCAAAATCTTATTTAAAATCTTATTTACAGGCTCTACAGGAATTAGGAGGAAGTGTAATAACCCAAGAAAAAATGTTTTGCAATTCTGTGAGAGGCATTATTTTCAGTATTAAAGAAACCTGTAAGAATCTAAAGCTACATGTATCATTAGACTTATTTTACACAATAGAAAAGAGTTTATTTGAATTAACATGTGTCCCTGACAAAACAGAAAAGAACTGAGCACTGTAACCCCTGTGCTTCCAGCCCAGTGTACTCAACTCGTCATTAAAAATATTAAAACAAAAATCAACTTCAACCAAGTGGAATTTATTTTCTTTAAAATCCGGAGGAAGAAGGAGATAAATCTTGAGAGACTACTTCACTATGTAAATATTCTAGTGGCTTTCTGTTCAGGAAGCAAAACACGTTTAATTCCTTCAGAGGTCACATGAGTTAAACAGAACTTTTTGGAATGGGAACCACACAGCTTTATACAAGTGAAGAATTTTATTGGGAAAAACCAAAACTAAAAAACAACCCCAAAACCCATCGGCAGGTAAAACCAGCAGAAGAATCAGTGCAAACTCACAAGCCCTCGGGTAATTTGCTGTCCCATGCTCCTGGACTGGCCTATTTAATAACAGCTCCATTCATTGATAACTTAGGTGGGAAAAGAGATGTGGAATAAGCAGCTTTCCAATGTTGTCCTATTTGAATTTTTCATGTTTTACCTGGGCTTGACTTTTTGTGGCTTGTGATTTGCCACACTAAATATTAATTTTCCCACTGTCCAGACAGAGGCAAGAACATTCTAACTGCTAAAAGTGACAACGGCACCAAAGGAGGACCTCTTGGGTATGTGAAGCTGGCTCAGATCCTTTGATGGTAATAGATCTCTGCAGCAATAGTCATTTTAGTGAAAACAACAGGCGCTGCCAAGCTAAGGAGGAGTCCTTGCTGCCTGCAGTGCTCAGCTGCCCATAAATCAAATGCTGCAGTTCTGCTACTCGCTGTTTTACACTGTTTGGCCGTCTGAGATTTGGGGTTGATTGCACATAATTTCCATATGGGTGGGAAGATGGCTGTACTCCCTGCAAAACAATTATTTCATATATTTAGTTTTTGCTAAATGGCTTACAGGTGACTAGTGATTTGACACAATAAATCAGTTAAGTACAATGTTACCATTCAAATTATGATTCACAATATGAAGCTCTAGAAATCATTATAATTATTGACTTAGGCAGGTTTTGATAAAAATGTGCTTCCGATTTGTCTTCTCTTTTCATATTTCTAGGGTATGATTCAAGAATAAGCAACCCAGAGCACGACATAAAAACAGTAAGTTCTTCAAAGTACCACACTCTTGCCATTAGGAAATACTTCAAACTGTGTATGTCAAAATAGAGAGGATAGAGTTATTCAGACAGGTGATTTTAGATAACCTAAGTCCACAGTCTATGTATTTCCTTTTGCAGAAAGTAAAGTTTTAAGATTCTCACACTTATGTTTCCAGATGGGGAGGGGCTGACAAGGCCTCTCCACGCAGGGAGAATGAGCAAACTTTGGCCTTAGGAGAAAGCAGACAAAGCACTGAATGAACTCACAGCAGATTGAGAGTGGAAGTGTGAGATGCTAGCAGTAAGTGGCTGCTCCACTTAAAACAAAAATAAAATGTAAGCCATTAAAGATCAGGAGAGACATCAATTGCCTCTTGTTGGAGACCGAAATAGCTTTATGACTTGCCCCTGCCAATACCAAGGGCAGGGTATTGCATCTTTCTCTCTTGAATGGCAGTGTCTGTCTATTCACTTGATAAACAATGCAGAAACCCACCAAGAGTACACATATAAAGAAAACAGTGGGGTTCTTCTGTTTTAATGAAATATTCCTACAGAGCCAAATCAGTTTCCTGCCTTCTCTTCTGCATTTATCACCCACTCTGACCATTGTCCAAAGAACTATGTTCTTAAAATTGTAGAGGCAATTTTCAGGCTCTCCTTGTAGAGAGACAGCATTTTAAAATTTTACTGTAAACAAATGGAAGAAAAGGAGTAAGCTTTACAGAAGCTATTTTTTACCTGGTACAGGCTATCAAAGATACAGATTCACATTCATCCTGTGTCCATGCTCTCCCAATTAGACTTCATTCTTGCCTTCCACTTACCACAGCAGCCTCTTCCTTCTGAACCTGCTAGAGTGTTTCTGTGACTATGCATTAAAACAAATAATTTTAACCATACTGGTTCTCTGCTTGGGTTTACTGCTTGGCCACAGAAACACACTAGGTTGGGAAGGACAAAGACTGGACTACCTACTTATGCAACAATGCTGGCTTGAAGCTTAGATAAACTGGAGTTTAAGGTTGCCAAGAGATAAAAGAAACTTATAGAAATAATCACTTGCTCATTGGATGACTTTTTCAATACACTGTCATAGGGCTAGATGCTTAATTGATGTCTATCAGTCAACATGACAGACATCAACAGGCCTTTGATATACCTGATGAATATCTATCCAGGATGTTAGAAGTTACTACAGAATGCAGTGACAAGTCAAAGGCAAGAAAAAATTACTGACAACATAAAACTTTTTAAAAGCACAACATTTGTGAACTCTTCTGGTCAGAGATAATTTTTTTTAACGTGTCTTGCATAATTCCGAAAACACAGCACTGACACTTAACAGCTAATATGTGATAACAACAAAAGTATTTAAAAGAAGCTCTTCAAGACCTATCACTTCTAAAACCAAAACAAAAGCAAAGCCCAGGACAGTTCTTTCTGCCAATAACTCCCTAGCCTATGATCATGACCTAAGCAATTGGATTCCACCTGTATCCCACAGCCAAAGTAGTATATTCCAGTATTTTTCTTTAATATCCTTAGGACATAAAAAAATTTATATTTTGAACTACATAATTCAGATTTCTTAACAAATTTCTCCTGTCTTCATTGAGCACAACTGCTTGACAACAAATTCCTGATTTTAATCATCTTACAACTTCTTCAGTTATTTTTGTTTCTTCTGCTACAACAAGCAGATACTGTCACTATGTCAGTACTGCAAGACTTACACATTTTGAGAAAATTCACACCCCCACTGATATCTCTTGTTCCACAGCACCAAAATCACCTCATCATAGTGAGTTATGCTGTCAGGCAATGTACCATTACATCGAACGGTCCAGTTTTTTCCTCTCTCTTTGGAGATCATCTACATGTACAGCTGTGTTAAGATATTTTAATGGTTCAGGGGAGCTCAGAGGCAACAATGGACTGAAAAAAGGATATTTATTAAGTCTGGATTTTATTAGATGAAGCTCTGCAAGGATAAGGAGCATTTTACTTAAATCACCTCATTAGACATAAGAGACTCATCAGCAGGTTGAAAAGGGAATACTTCCAACCTACTCAGTCAAAGCTTTTAGTTGTGATAGCTTCTACAGACATGCTTGGTAAAAACATGAATCAGCACAGAGAAAACAGTGTCAGAAGAATAAAAAAGGAGTACAGGCAGTCAAGATAAAACCTGTATCAGCAAAAAATCTTGGTGCTATGCATGTCAGGATCTTTTGCATGTGGCTTTTGAAGTTGTTTGTTTCTATAGGTCTTGGAATATTGAGAAAATTGCCTGAATTAGGTAGGGGTTCAAACCTGAGAAAAGGGCACACGGATAGCATAGGCTATGAGGTTAAAATTCATATCAGCTTTGAGGGAAACAATGACAAAGCATTAAATCACTACAAAGCAAGGGATAAAAATCCAGAGGGTTAGAAAACAAATAAAAGGGATATAAATCAAGAAAAATATAGTATAACTGATCTGGTTGTTCAATAGTGTAGATCGTATCTGCAGAAGGAAGGGATTCTGTCCCAGGAGATGATTACTGAAAAAGATTTGGGAGATGCTCAGGACAAAGAAAGATCCTGCTTAGATGACTAGCTATAATCATTCAGGTTAGAAAAACAGATGACCCAGTAGAGAGAAAAAGTCTAAAAAATCATGAGTGGACTAGAGAAGACAGGTAGGGAATGATTGCTCAGTGTCTCACCACAATAACCAAGAGGCAATACACAAAACTGGTAAGGAACCAGTTTAAAGAGCAAATTAAATGGAGGTATTTCCTCATGCAATTTGCTCAGATGTGGAACTTCTTGCCAAATGTTGTTGTGCTGCTAAATTCTTACTCAGGCTTGCAAAGATTACGGGAAATCTCACAGGGGAAAAAATTCCATCAAATATTAGTAAATACACAGAAACCACAACTGTTACAGAATTCATAACGGTTGGAACAGGGAGAATATCATATAACCTTGTTCTCTTCTCTTAATCTTCTGTAGGCAGCTGCTTTTGAGCAGAAGTGAACTTTTTTGGTTACACAAACTAGCTCAGCTGCATTTTTGATCCAATCCATAATAAATATACTTATGTCAAGGCCACAGCAAAAGGACCAATGTAACTATAAATTACAGTATCCATGGAACAGAAGTAGGAAAACACTACAGTATGTGGCGCTGTCAGGATTAATTCCTATATATTGTGTCGAGTCCTAGAATCCATATTTCTAAGAGGATGTGAAAATCTAGAGATAACGTTGAAAGGAATTACAAAACAATTGAAAGGGTAAATTTCTTCATAGTGGGAGACAGTTCCTTATCAGAAGGAATATAACAGTTGATGTATGTCTCTTTGGACAGGAGAAAATTTCAGAGTATGAGACAGCTCTTGAATCAAGAAAGGCACATGAGGAACAAGGGAAATTGAAATCATCATTTTTCTCAAGTTGGTGAGGATGTTCTCAGTGGTGTGTACATTTCACAAAGACATTTGAGGGTGAAAGGGCAGAAAACAGCAGAGACTCAGTGGTCTCATGGAATAGAATATTGTGCATTAAATACATCTGGTGAATAAAACTATAAACTGTTTAGCACAGTTCTTGATTGCAGTGAAAGGAATTGTGAACTGTGAAGGAAAAATACTTCAGAAACAGCAGAAAAGATGAAGGCAACACATGTTGTGAAGGCTGTGAGCAGTGAGTCATAAAAGCAGACTGACAGTCAAAACAAGCCCACCTTGTGCTTTTCCTTCACATTCTTGCTTTTTCTATCATCTCTTTTCTCTAAAACCTTCATTTTATGCATCACTCTTAACTCCTTTGTTAACTTAACATCAGATGTTCCAGAAACTCCTCAGGGCTGCAGGAAAACCTCCAGACTTTTGGTGATGGGTCAGACCATGGTGGACATTGGTACCAGAAATGAGAAATAAGGGCTGGGGGCAAGAGTAAAATGGCAAAACCAGTCATGTCAAATGAAAAATAAAAGGAGTTTCAAGCCTGAATGATTGTTTGGGTCTATTTGAAAGACATTAATTTTCCAAGTGCAATTGGCTTTTTGTGCTTAAGTGTTATCTTACCATCAGATTTCTTGAAAGAAATCTAGTCAACTTCTGCCCCTACAAGTTTGATATTAACAGACAATCAGGATAACAATCATACATTGCCACAAGGCACAATGCCAGTTTGCACCAAAGCATCACTCAAATCATGATTTCAACTAAGGTTAGGCCAAACACACCTGATATCTTTTAGTTATGCTTAGAGATCATACTATTACATAAAATATGCTGAATAAGGGTGCCATCTTGACCAAAGCATACCCCATTTTGCAGTACCCCAGCGATTCAAGTTTCTGTTGGCTATTTCAATGGAAATGGATACAGATCTGAACAAAGCAGTATTCACTCTGCTATCTCTTCTATTTTGCTCATTTATTTTTTTAAAAATGCAGCCGAGAAGCTTGGTGAAAATCTACCACTAAGACAAACACATGTACCAAAAACTGTTGGAATTTCCTAAAGTACTAGTGACTGAAACTCCTACATGTCAAGAAGCTTGAAATACATTTAAAACATCAACTTGCATGAGATAGTTGTATGAGAATAGATGCCAAATCATGTTGTTACAGGAATTTAAACAGTAGAAAATTTGAAAATGTTTTGCATTGTATTTGAAGTATTTTACACCTTGGTTTGCAGATAGACAAAGACATCATACATGTAAATACATGGACATGGAAGGTTTGCAGAGGAGATCCCACTGCTCTGTCCACAGCCCCAGCTGGAAATACAGGAAGGAGACACAATGGCAACACAAAGACACATGAAGGCAGATTATCAGTCCACTGCAAAGCACCACGGCTGTTAATCAGTACAGAAAATGTTATCACAATGGAGTACTGACATTTCTAGCCCTTGTACAAGGCTCACTATGCTTCAGGCAGGATTCAGGCTTTCATGGTGATTAAAGGCAGATGTCATACGTATAAGTAAGTTTATAACTTAGGAAAGCCTGGTTCATTTTTGCGTGGAAGGAATCTTTCATTCAAAGGATATCTTCATTGGAAGATGCTCACTGCAGCATGATTTGCACAAGGAACAACGATTTTTTTTTTTTCCCACTTAAGGTTGGAGAGAATAAAAGAAAGTTAATTATACAACCCTATTTCATTCCATCCTATGAAATGTATCTGGTTAAAAGCTTAATTTTCCTGTCCAGTTTTCTACTACCATGAAAAACTAATCAGGTTACCGTCTTTCAGAGAGCAGCAGAGAGCAGAACAGTTATACTTCAAAGAAGTATAATTTTTTTCCCTAAAAATGTGTGAATTGCAGCAACAATGACTACTCAGGATGTATCTAATATTAAACATCAGTGAAATACAGGCACAGCCAAAATGACAGTTACGGTGAAACATTATTTAAATCCCACTCTTTTAATCTTCTCATCCCATCTTGGAAATGCTTTCCTGCTCTAGAAGCTAACAGTTCTCTTTCCAAGCACAATTTAACTCAACTGCCTACAAACTGTTTCTTCAGCTCCCTAACTGGGCAGGAATCTTCTGTGCTGGTATTCACCTGCAGGGGTGACCAGACTGCACAGCCGGGGCTGGGCACACCTGTGCGTGGGTATGTGAATTTTCAGATTGCTTGTTATTAGAGAGTATGCACAACACCTGCTTGTCAGTCATGATTTTCTTTGCCTCTCGGCCCACATGTCCTTCCTTTGGTTGGCATGTGGCAAGTCTCCTCTCCTCTTTTGGTTCCTTTCAGGGTTCCCATCATCCCCACATGGAGCCAGACCAGCTGGGTGGCACTAGCAGTGGTTTTGCTGCTGGCTGCTCGCTCTGGGTGGAAAAAACGTCAGACTGCTTTCCCACTGCCAGCTGCAAGGGCCATGTGAGGGCATCCTGGCTGCCAAAGATTGCTCCTGCCACACCTCCTCTCCATCCATTTATCCAGCATGAGCTGCAACTAGAAAAACAATCCCACTTTCTGTCCTTCTGGGATTTCCCTCCCACTCAGCCAAACGCCTGAGTCAGCATAGCTATCCCTCACGATATCCCATTTGTGCAAAGGGAGACGACTGGAGCACAGGACATCTGGTCCCAATATCTAAAAACACTTAAATCATGCATGCCATTCCAAACATTTAAGGACTTCAGAAGTTTTCAGTTATTTTCATATATATTTCCTAGTTGTCTCATGCAGAAAGCATTTCTTATGTTCCAATTTTAACTCTAAAGAGGTGGGTAAATGTATATTCCACCTCATTTTAACTAGAAAACAAAAAACCCTCCGCTTTAAAGATAAGACTAGATCTGGCTTAAGCTAGTTCTATGTTAACTACTTTAAAAAAAAATATTTTAGGAGAGTATCAACATGTCCTGAAATACAACACAATTCAGATTCCATTGGCAGGCAAAAAAGGGTAGTTATTATATGCAATGTAAAAAAAAAGCCCCAAACCTATCCAACAAACAAAGAAAAGCCCCGCAAATTCAGCTGTATATGCTAGAAGGTGAGGTTCTAAGTTGTTTCTCAGTTAGTTACCCACTGTGACTTTTGGTAGCAGAGAAAGGAGTCCTGGCCCAGTGGTCAGCATTAGACTGATCCTCTAGAGACAGACCAATGCTCAGCTCCAAGTCCAAACGTGAGCTTCTCGCTTTTCTACACCCGTAAGCAGTGGTAGCTTCCCGTGAAGCCAAACATTGAGTGCTCTGATTGCCTGATGCTGAGGCCTGGATATGAGAAATAACATCCAGTGTAGCTAACAATTCCCTCTACAGCCCCCACCTGCATTATCAGTCATGGTACACTGATGCCAGTACAACAGAGGCACACTCGAGCCCACTGTAACCTATTTAGTGTGAGCTTCAGTAGCCATCAAGCTGTCACAAGATGGAGCTCACCATCAACTGGCTCCTTTATTCAAAAGCCAATGTCTGCGTATCTCACAGTCCCTCTTGCACAGCTCTATAAGAGAGAAAATAAAGCATTTTGATGTAATTTCTTCCCTTCTTATCTGGCTCCCCACACTTCAGGAAGGGAATACTTCCAACCTTTACCATTGTAGCATACTCATACCACTGTAACAGCAGAAAAATCCAAATTTCTTCTTAAAGAACTACTAGAAAATTTTAAAGTAATTTCACAGCATAGAAAACTTCTACTTTTCTAACAAGCCATCTGTCAGTATGCTCTCAGGACATGACAATCAGACTTTTGTGTCATAAGTGATATTCCGTATGGAGAAACCATTGCAGAAAAAAAAAAGGCGGTGTGAGACACCTTAGTTTGATGAGAGAATCCAGAGTACCTTAGTTTTAATTATAATGCACAAAATACTTTAAATCATTTATCTGAGTCTTGGATCATATTTTGGAAGGCAGACTAGTATTACAAAGCTCTTTTAGACACTGTTTATTAACATCAAAATGAAATATGAAAAGCACTTTCTGTTAAATCCAGGAACTGAACTGTTGTATCCCCAGGAGAATCTACACTGAACAACTCTTCTAATGTACCCTAAATACAGCAAAATGGTATTACAAGAGCTAGAAATAACTATGTTATTACTAACCCAATTTATTTTTATTGCACTAATATACTAACTCCTTCTAAAAGTAACCTTTCAAAACAACATAATCACAATTAAGTTACCCAGATATGTAACAATGTGATTAACACTCCAGTCATTGCCTGGCACCCTCACATCCCAGAGTACTTCTAGTTTTCCTGAAGCAAACATTTTGATCTTCCCAGCCAAGTGTGCTGCACGCCCTAGCAAAGATCACATACCCTACAAAATTTCTCTGCTACTGTTTAAGAACAGCAGCATGGGAAGGGGGTGGATGGGTGGGTGGAGATAAATCTAGACACAATTGTTTCTCTTTAAAATTTTGCCTCTTTTTCTTTTTATATAACCACTACAAAAAAACGTAAACTAGTCTCAAGACAATCTCTTCTCCTGCCTCCAAATAATGTCACTCCGCCACCTCAGTCATAGCCACTTCAGTCAGACCCTAGCAAACTACTGCTTGGTGGTCTCACTGTTCTACCTTGAGTCATATTTTAATTAGTAAGAGCACTGAGAAAAGATCAGTGTACAGATATTGGCGAATCTTCAAACAAGAGTACACGCTGTCCGCTTTATTCACAATGAAAAATCTCTTAAAGAGATTTCGATAAAGATTTGCCTCCTGCTTGCAGCCCACATTTGTAATGTTTATATAAGTGAGGGATATAAATCTTTTTCAAATGAACCCCACGGTTTTTAAACCAGCCTTGTTATAAACTGCCTGTTTCCGTTTTGCCTGCCTAAGCAAGCAATGCAGAGCCTGCTTGGGATAGACTGGAACTAATTTAATGTGCTCCAGGTTTAATCCCCATCCTCCTGGCTTTTACTGGCAGATTTTACACAGAGGACTACTGCTGACTTCAACAATGATTCATGTGATAAGTGGGTTTTGATTTGTTTTTCCACATCACAAAACATGCAAGAGAAATGCCACCAAAATAATTTTAATAAAACACGGCCGAGACGGAGCCAAATTAAAAGAATTAAGAATAATTAAACTTTAACGCAAGAACTGTTTCTCTGCGTTTGAATTTTTAAAGGTGAATTTCTAGCTCGCTTTAGGCAGAAGAGCAAAGAGAAGTGCGCGGACCTCTCCGCTGGTGTGGAAGGAGGCCCTGAGGCGCGCCGGGCCGCAGCCCAACAGCGAGAGGGCGGACCGGGATCGGCGACGAGGAGGGCGAAGCAGCGAGACAGCCCCCACG